>UESW01001420.1:0-460954 GCA_900491605.1 Calamus simplicifolius | reverse complement strand
GAAGAACTTAAGGATATATGTGGAGATAGTGAGACTTATTCCAAGAGCAACGCAGAGCTTCAAGATAAAATCAAGAGTGCGTGCACATTTGTGGATGAAAAGCTCAAGGACTATGTAAAAATTCAATCTGAAGGAATGAAAAACATTGTTGATCATCTAACTAGGATAGTAAGAACTCATTTTTGAGTTACTAGAATTGTCTTGTACTGAAGTTTTTATGCTTTCTTTATGAAATCAATGTATTGAACATTTTGATGTACTAGACTTTTTGAATGAAATGAATTCTCTATTTCCTTATGTCAATGAAATTTGAATAAATGCTTATCAATCTTTTGTTGATAACAAAAAGGGGGAGAATTTTATAGTTTTATGATTGTCTATGATTATGATAAACAATCTATGATGTGATAAACAATGGGTTAGTTAATTAAGTTTCATAGGGGGAGCTACCTCATTGAGGGGGAGCCTAACTTAACTATGAAAACAAAGTTAATTCACTAATCAATCATAACAAACTCAATATTTTTGTCATCATCAAAAAGGGGGAGATTGTTGAGAAATTATTGTAACATAATTACTCCAACTTATTGATTTGATGATTTCCAAAAGACATTGCTTTACTTTCTAAAAGGCTATGAAAATGTTAAGTTAACTAATGAAATATTCAATTTCAAATTGGAAACTATGAACTATTAAAAATATAATGAGTTTCTTGAATCAATTGAATATATGTTTCAGTGAGCTATACTTATGAATTCAAAAATGATTTTCTATATCAATCTTTTAAAGATCAATGACTTAATAATGCATTGAAATTGAGCATTACTGTTAAATCAACTTTATCTAAGTTATATTTATATTTCAAAGTTGGTTGGGATGATTTTCAAAGCAAATCAGAATGTTTTCTGATTTTTGTATCTGTCCCGAGCCGACTCGAGAGTTTCCGAGTCGACCCCTGAACTTTCTCGAGCCGACTCGCACAGTACCCGAGCCGACTCGACTCAGACGGCAGAAAGACTCATTTTTGAGTGCCTCACGAGTCGACTCCCAGCTTTTCGCGAGTCGACCCCTGAAAGTCACGAGTCGACTCCCAGACTTTCGCGAGTCGACTCCTGGAGACCCATTTTTTGGTGCGTTCTGGATTCGATTGCTCGAGCCGACTCGCACAGTCCCGAGCCGACTCCCCGACTTCTGGGCGGAAATTTTTTTTAATGACACATCAGCTCCAACGGATATATTTTTGAATAACGGTTATTTTTCTTTGTTTCTAACGGCTATATTGTTTCAGAATCTATAAATAGAGGAGCCATTCAACAAAGAAAGAAGAGAGAAGATACATATTGAGAATCATTCAGTAAGAAATTCAAAAGAGGAAAAACAGAGTGTTATTAGAAAAATCTTTTAGCTCAAAGTAGAGAGATTCAAAAGGAGTGAAATCCAAGTGAAAGATTCGTCTACTCCTTCTCATCATTCCACAAAAGCCAGAAGAAATCCAAGTGCGTTCCAAAGGTCAAATCTGCGGATTTTCAAAAGAGGGAAAAGATTCATCTCAACTCCAAAAGTCTTCAACGGTCAAGAATCTAGCTGAGGCGTGATTCAACACTTCTAGAGGAGTTGAAGAGAAGAAGGGAGAAAGCCCAAGCATCTACCATCGGCAAAATAATCAGGCTTTTCTAACCTTATATCATTTTGTACTTAATTTGTATATCTGCTCAAGGGAGCACTTTATTGTTCAAACACAATCTTTATTATTTGTTTGCTGATTCAATCTGTGGATTGAATTAGTGGAGGTTGGCATACCTCGTTGCAAGCCGGAGTGCTTGTGTTGGGTTAGTTGTGAGCCCTAGAAAAACAACTTGTGGGTTTTGTGCTGGTAAGCCCGAGTTAAAACAGCTGGGTTCGTTGTGCACCCGTGAAAACAACAAGTTTGAGTTGTGAGCTTGTAAAACAACTCGGCTGTAATCTAGAGAGATTATAGTGTGGACCCAAGTGAGTCTTGGGAGTGGACGTAGGTGTTGGTTGCACCGAACCACTATAAAAATATCTTGTGTTTGCCGTGCCTAATTGTCTCTTCTCTATCTCTCATATACTCGTGTTTGTGCTTTGCTTATTAGTTAATCCTTTCACTTGCACATCTCATTTTAAATTGCTTAAAAGTCTTAAATTTTTTTAAGAACCCAATTCACCCCCCCCTCTTGGGTTGCCATCTGGGCCAACAGCGACGCTCGCCAAGGATAGGTTGGTGAATTGAGATGCTCCAGCCCCTCACCGAACCAGGGGTCCTCGAGGTGCCGACCTATCCCATCTCTCGGTCCCAGCCGAGCTATCGACCTTCGTCTGTCGGCTCCTCCAGCCGACCTATCCCATCTCTCGGCCCCAGCCAAGCTATCGACCCTCGTCTGTCGGCTCCTCCAACCGACCTACCACGTCTCTCGGCCCCAGCGAGCTATCGGCCTTCGTCCGACGCCTCCAAGGCCGGCATCCTCCCAGTCGGCCCTGGCACTCTTCTCAGCCGGCCCCGCGTGTCCAAGCCAGGCGGCCCCGACACCTCTCAGCCGGCCCTGGCGTGTCCAAGCCAGGCAGCCCCGGCAACTCTCAGCCGGCCCCGGCGTGTCCAAGCCAGGCGGCCCTGGCACTCTTCTCATCCGGCCCCGGCGTGTCCGAGCCAGGCGGCCCCGGCACTTCTCGGCCGGCCCCGGCATGTCCGAGCCAGGCGGCCCCGGCACTTCTCGGCCAGCCCTGGCGTGTCCAAGCCAGGCGGCCCCGGCACCTCTCAGCCGGCCCCGGCATCCTCCCAGCCGGCCCCGGCACTCTCATCCCGGCCGGCCCCGCCTGATCCAAGTCAGCCCCGGCACCTCTCAGCCAGCCCCGGCATCCTCCCAGCCGGCCCCGACACTCTCATCCCGGCCGGCCCCGCCTGATCCAAGTCAGCCCCGGCACTCTTCTCAGCCGGCCCTGGCATCCTCCCAGCCGGCCCCGGCACTCTCATCCCGGCCAGCCCCGCCTGATCCAAGTCGGCCCCGACACTCTTCTCAGCCGGCCCCGGCATCCTCCCAGCCTGCCCGGCACTCTCATCCCGGCCGGCCCCGCCTGATCCAAGCTGGCCCCTTGTGCCTCGGCACCTACCTCCGTCGAGCCTCTGCCTGCCATGATGACTGAACCACAGCATTCAAAACACCTCTGCAGAATCTGGCATGGGTGAGTTCAAATTCACTATAACAGAATAAGATTCCAAACAAGGAATCATACCAAGATGCGGCCTATGACCTACAATAGTGGCCTAGGGACCACGTAGCCACTGAGTCTCCAGACATCGGCCAGCTCTCCCCGCCTCCAGCCGTCGATCCTCTAACTATCATATACGGATCCTACCGGCCCTGTAACAACCTGATTCGAATCCGTTCGAATCCTAACAACTTTCAAACCTTTCAGAAGACGCTCAAGATCCAGGTGACTGCTTATAAATACTACCACCCTCAAGCCTCTCAGGTACGGGCATTCTCGGACGTTATTCCCCTTCTTCTCTATCTCTCTGCACGCTTGCTCACTCTACTGCTCTTAGCTCTCTTTTCCGCCATTGTCGGTCTGCCCAGAGCTCTCTGGAAGAACTCTTCAGCAATAGCCTTCTCCTCTCATCTTGTTGCCCGTCGGTCCCTTACTGACTTGAGCGTCGGAGGGTCTTCCGCGGAGGGCCACCCCCAGCGCCCCCCGCGTGTAGGCTTCCTTGCAGGTTCGCCTAGGAGGGAGCTCGATCAGGAGACCGGACGCACCCGAGTCGAGGAGCAGATTTTGGCGACAACAGATTGGCGCTAGAGGAAGGGTCCTCAAGTCCCTAAAAACTTGTAACCCAGGAGACAAGGTTCTTGGTCTGCGAGAGAAATCCTCCCATGGCCAACCGAAAGAAGGCCGTGTCCGATGTCCGAGATCAGGCCGCTTCTCAAAGGCCTGATCCAGTGAACAATGTCGCGCCTCCACCGCCGCCTGTTGTAACCCCTTCGCCGTCGGCAGCCCCGGTGTCCCAGGATCAGTTCGCTCTGCTGGTCTAGCGGGTGCAGGCTCTGGCCACCCTGATCCAGGGGCGCCCAGAGGTCCCCCATCCGGCCGCCCCTATCCCTCGCTCCCCAGAGGAGGAAGCGGCCCCCATGCATCCGGCGATCTTTTCTTCCGGTCCGCATGGAGTCGCGGACCCTCCTCGCCATCCCAAGGAAGCCGAAGCGGCTCCCCAGCAAGCCGCGACAAAAACTTCCCCAGGCCTCGGCGAGCTCGATCCCTCTCTCCGGTATATTCTCGCCATGACTCCACTCCATCTCAGTGTGTTCCTCCTCCCGTCCCCTCTGCTCTCTTCGACGAAGAGATCCGCCAACAACTCCGAGAAATGCGACAAGAGCTGGATTCCGCAAAGCAAGCCCAGCCGCCCCAGCCTAGGGCGGAGCCGGGTGTCCCCTTTTCTAAGGGGATCATGGAGGAAGTTATTCCCTCCCATGTGAAGCTGCCCGCCATCGAGCCTTATCATGGCTCCTCTGATCCGGACGACCATCTCAGCAGCTTCAGATCGATAATGATGTTCCACGGAGCATCAGACGCGGTTCTCTGCCGCGCTTTCCTTCTACCCTTCGGGGATCTGCCCAGACTTGGTTCAATGCCTTAAAACCAAGGTCCGTCGATTCCTTCGATGAACTGAGCCATCTTTTCATCAGCCAGTTCGTCAGCAGCCACCGCCTGCGATGGAGGTCCGACTCCCTCTATGAGGTTAAGCAGAAAGAGGGGGAGTCCTTAAGAAGTTATCTTGGCCATTTTAATAAGGCCATGCTGGAGGTGGACCACCTCAATCATGAAGTGGCTATGTCCGTCTTAGCCGGAGGAGTTTCAAAGAAGAGCGACTTTTACCTAGCAATGGAGGTCAACTATCCTTCGACCCTCTCTGACATGATGGCCCTGGCCGACAAATATGTCAGGGTCGAGGAGTCTCGGAGAGCCGCTCGAGCCGAGCCAGCAAGGAAGAAAGAACCCGGGCGCCCTGACAGGCACCGACCTACCGGCCAACCGAGCCCACCCCGATGCCAAAGAGTCCCGCAACCGCCACCAAGGGATCGTTCCCGAAGCCCACCTCGAGGATTCCATCGCTTCACTCCTCTCACTGCCCCGAGAGCGGAGATTCTCATGGAGATCGAACGCCAGCTTCCCCGACCTCCCCTCTCCAAGGAAACGCAGCCCGCAGGGATCCCACTAAATACTGCCGCTATCACCGCGACCACGGTCACGACACTGAGGAGTGCTGGCAGCTTAGAAATGAGATCGAAAGGCTCATTCAGCGGGGCAGGCTGGATCGCTTCAGAGGAGCTCCCGAACCAAGGAACGGGGGCGATCGCCGACCCGAGCCCCAGCAACAACCTCTCCCTCCTCCCAATCCGCCAGTTGCTGGTCACATTAATGTCATTGAGGCGGTCCACGATCCTGCAGGCAATGAGGACGAAGAAGAAGGCCCAGCAGCAAAGAAAGCACGGCCTGGCGAACTCTCCTTTTCTGATGATAACTTCAAGGGAATATAGTTCCCACATGATGATGCTTTGGTTGTATCCCTGAATCTAAACAATTACGATGTAAATCGAATATTGGTCGATAGTGGAAGCTCTATTAACGTTTTGTACCTCGATGTGTTTGTAAAAATGAAGCTCCTCGTAGAGAACCTCCGAGCCATGGATTTCACCCTCGTGGGGTTCACGGGCGATGTAGTTGTCCCGGAAGGAATCGTCACCCTAACAGTTCGGGCAGGGACCTGGCTCGATGCGGCCACTGTTCATACGGATTTCCTGGTGACCAAGCTTCGGTCACCCTACAACGCGATATTTGGGAGGCCAGGCTTGGTATCCCTCAAAGCCATCGTCTCCATCCCGCACCTATCCATGAAGTTTTCCACCGAGCGAGGAGTCGGTGTTGTCCAAGGGAACCAAACCATAGCTCGGCAGTGTTATGTCGCCAGCCTTCAGTCCAAAATGCTCGAGATCGATGGGCTGGATGCTCGGGAGGACTTCGCCAAGCAAAGGGGAGAGTCGGCCGAAGAACTGGAAGAAGTTCCACTGTATGAAGCTCGGACTGACCGAACGATAAGAGTTGGATCGTTGTTGAAAGAAGAAGTTCGGCTACAATTGATTGATTTCCACCGGAGGAATGCCGACGTCTTCGCCTGGTCAGGCTCAGATATGCCCGGGATCAGCCCAGACATCCTCGTCCACCGTCTTAACGTGGAC
The DNA here is from genome assembly GCA_900491605.1 of Calamus simplicifolius. Lineage (NCBI taxonomy): Eukaryota > Viridiplantae > Streptophyta > Magnoliopsida > Arecales > Arecaceae > Calamus > Calamus simplicifolius. The sequence goes on along the minus strand of UESW01001420.1, from coordinate 454,706 downwards.
GAGATGTTCCGACCTATCAAACAGAAGAAAAGAAGCTTCGCTCCCGACCGACAGAGAGAAATTAAAGAGGAGGTCGACAAACTCATCAAGGCAGATTTTGTTCGGGAGGTAAATTACCCAAGCTGGTTGTCTAATGTCGTTATGGTGAAAAAATCAAACGGCAAGTGGCGGATCTGTATTGACTTCACCGACCTAAACAAAGCCTGCCCGAAAGACAGTTTCCCTCTCCCTCGGATCGACCAGCTCGTGGATGCCACCTCCGGCCATCAGATGCTGTCGTTCATGGACGCTTATTCGGCGACAACCAGATCAGGATGGCCCCCGAAGATGAGGAAAAAACGGCCTTCATAACTGACCGAGGTACTTACTGTTACCGGGTTATGTCCTTCGGTCTTAAGAATGCAGGTGCCACATATCAGAGGCTGGTCAACAAGATTTTCAAGGAGCAGATAGGCAAGAACATGGAGGTCTACGTTGACGATATGCTGGTTAAAAGCAAGAAGGTTTCCTAGCACATTGAAGACCTCTCAGAGAGCTTTGCGATGCTCCGAAGGTACCGAATGAAGCTCAATCCAGCCAAATGCGCCTTCGGCGTCACCTCAGGGAAATTTCTGGGCGTTATGGTCTCTCAACGAGGTATTGAAGCCAACCCACAGAAGATTCAAGCCCTTCAACAAATGACACCGCCCTCGTCCATCAAGGAGGTTCAACGCCTGACGGGCAGGATCGCGGCCCTCAACCGCTTCGTAGCTTAGTCGGCCGAAAGGGGCCTCCCCTTCTTCAAAGCACTCCGGTCTGCCAAGAACTTCCAGTGGACCCCGGAGTGCCAGAAGTCTTTCGAAGACCTCAAAAGGTATCTCGGCTCGCCGCCTCTCCTCAGTAGCCCCAATCCAGGAGAAATGTTGTATCTGTACCTGGCGGTTTCTGAAGGCGCGATTAGCTCGGTCCTGACAAGAGAGGAAAGTAAGATCCAGAGGCCGATCTACTATGTTAGTAAACTGCTCCGGAATGCTGAAACAAGGTACACCCGAGTCGAAAAATTGGTGCTGGCCCTGATAAAGTCGGTTCGGAGATTGCGGCCATATTTTCAGGTGCATTCCGTGACGGTCCACCGACCAACCCATTAAGGCAGTGGTCCATCATCCCGAGACGTCAGAAAGGATGGCCAAATGGGCTGTCGAGCTAAGCGAGCATGACATCCAATATCGACCCCGCCCGGCCATCAAAGCGCAGGCCCTAGCCGACTTCCTTCTCGAATGCACCATCCTAGAAGATGGCTCTGCTCCGGATTCATTAGGGTATCCAAAACCAAGCACCCGGTGGTTGCTCCATGTTGACGGTCCTCAAACTCTGGTGGCTCCGGGGCAGGTCTGGTTCTAACCAGCCCCGAAGGAGCAACTTTCGAATACGGAATCAAATCCTCCTTCCCAGCTTCCAACAACGAGGCCGAGTACGAAGCTCTACTCGCCGGGCTCCGGATCGCCCGTGACCTGAAGGTGGAAAGGCTGACCGCTTTCACCGACTCTCAGCAGATTGCCGGACATGTGTAGGGAGAGTTTGAGGCCCGGGAGCCAAACATGATCCAATATCTTTGAGAGGTGCGGAACTTACTCTCTCACTTTTCTGAATTTGAGGTTGTCTGGATCCCTAGGGCCAAAAATGCTCGTGCCGACCTGTTATCTCGGCTGGCAACTGTGGAAACGATGGATGCCGAACATAAATTCCATTTGGAAACCTTGGAGAAGCCCAGCATAGCCGACATTGATCGGGTAATGCAAATCAAGGTTGAGCCATCTTGGTTCGACCCAATCCAGAAATATCTCAAAGAAGGATCGCTCCTAGCCGACCGAAGGGAGGCCAGAAAGCTGAAGTTGCAAGCCGCCAGCTATATACTGATTGATGGCCAACTCTACAAGCGATCTTTCTCTGCACCACTGCTCAGATGCCTTCGCCCGTCTGAGGCCGACTACGCCCTCCGGAAGGTGCATGAAAGAATTTGCGGAAGTCATTTAGGGAGACGGTCCTTGTGCCACAAGGTGCTGCGCCAAGGGTACTACTGGCCGACCATGCAAAAGGATGCCGATGATCTCGTTCGAACCTATGACCCCTGCCAGAAGCACTCCAATATCCAGAGGCTCCCCTCCAGTAGTATGATTCCCATCTCCTCCGCTTGGCCCTTTGCTAAGTGGGGGATGGATATTCTGGGCCCCTTTCCCCCTGCCACGGGACAGCGGAAGTTCTTGTTCGTCGCAATCGATTACTTCACCAAGTGGGTCGAGGCCGAGGCGGTGGCTCAAATAACCGAAGCTCGAGCGAGAGACTTCGTGTGAGGTCCGTCATCTGCTGCTTCGGCCTCCCGCATACCATTATCACCGACAACGGCAAGCAGTTTGATAATTCGAAGTTCAGGAAGTTCTGCGGAGAACTTGGCATCACTCATCACCTAACCTCGGTGGGGCACCCGCAGGCCAATGGGGTGGCCGAGGTAACTAATCGAACTCTGCTCCAAGGAATCAAAGCTCGGCACTCCAGAGCTCGTGGCAGGTGGGCAGATGAACTGCACCATGTCTTGTGGGCCTACCGCACCACCCCGAGAATGCCCATAGGCGAGACCCCCTTCCGGATGGCTTTCGGCACAGAAGCCGTTATCCCGGTGAGATAGGACTCCCCTCTTTGCGGGTGGAGAGTTACTCGGAGGAGGCCAGCAACGAGCAGCTCCGCACCAACCTCGACCTAGTGGAAGAGATTAGAGAGAAGGCCCGGATCAGGATTGCCGCCTATCAGCAGAGGGTGTCCCGCTACCACGCCTCCAGAGTCAAAGGAAAATCCTTCTCCCTTAGCGACCTTGTCCTCCGGAAAGCATCCGTCTCCAAACCGCTGGAGCAAGAGAAGCTATCACCAAATTGGGAAGGCCCATACCAGGTAGTGGAAGTTGTTGGACCTAGTACTTACAAACTCCAGGATTTGGATGGGAAGTCTGTCCCCCGGACGTGGAACTCGGACAACCTCCGCATATACTACCAGTAGGGTATGCCCCTTTAACCTGCCCCATTCATAACTCTGTGTTTCATTTCTTTATCTACAATACGATCAACCCTTTTGAAAGGTCGTAATGAGAAATAGAAACATCCGACCCATTCATGGCTACAACCGATCTATCCGCGTCAGAACCCGTTCGTCCACTGAGCCGAGCTAAAGATCGAAATAGCGTGTTACGGCCGACCTAAAATGTTTTCAAAGCTTAGCTCGGATTCGGGCAGCTCGCAAGCCCCGACCGACCTAAGTATTCTCCTAAACCGATGTTTGGATTCGGGCTGCTCACAAGCCCCGGCCGACCTAAAATATTTTCAAAGCTTAGCTCGGATTCGGGCAGCTCGCAAGCCCCGGCCGACCTAAGTATTCTCCTAAATCGATGTTCGGATTCGGGCTGCTCACAAGCCCCGGCTGACCTAAAATGTTTTCAAAGCTTAGCTCGGATTCGGGCAGCTCGCAAGCCCCGGCCGACCTAAGTATTCTCCTAAACCGATGTTCGGATTTGGGCCGCTCACAAGCCCCGACCGACCTAAAATGTTTTCAACGCTCAGTTCGGATTCGGGCCGCTCATAAGCCCCGGCCGACCTAAAATGTTTTCAAAGCTTAGCTCGATTTGGGCAGCTCGCAAGCCCCGGCCGACCTAAGTATTCTCCTAAACCGATGTTCGGATTCGGGCCGCTCACAAGCCCTGGCCGACCTAAAATGTTTTCAAAGCTTAGCTCGGATTCGGGCAGCTCGCAAGCCCCGGCCGACCTAAGTATTCTCCTAAACCGATGTTCGGATTCGGGCCGCTCACAAGCCCCGACCGACCTAAAATGTTTTCAAAGCTTAGCTCGGATTCGGGCAGCTCGCAAGCCCCGACCGACCTAAGTATTCTCCTAAACCGATGTTCAGATTCGGGCTGCTCACAAACCCCGGCTGACCTAAAATGTTTTCAAAGCTCAGCTTGGATTCGGGCAGCTCGCAAGCCCCGACCGACCTAAGTATTCTCCTAAACCGATGTTCGGATTCGGGCCGCTCACAAGCCCCGGCCGACCTAAAATGTTTTCAAAGCTTAGCTCGGATTCGAGCAGCTCGCAAGCCCCGGCTGACCTAAGTATTCTCCTAAACCGATGTTCGGATTCGGGCCGCTCATAAGCCCCGATCGACCTAAAATGTTTTCAAAGCTCAGTTCAGATTCGGGCCGCTCACATGCCCGTCCAACCTAAAATGTTTTCAAAGCTTAGCTCGGATTCGGGCAGCTCGCAAGCCCCGGCCGACCTAAGTATTCTCCTAAACCGATGTTCGGATTCGGGCCACTCACAAGCCCCGGCCGACCTAAAATGTTTTCAAAGCTCAGCTCGGATTCGGGCAGCTCGCAAGCCCCGACCGACCTAAGTATTCTCCTAAACCGATGTTCGGATTCGGGCCGCTCACAAGCCCCGGCTGACCTAAAATGTTTTCAAAGCTTAGCTTGGATTCGGGTAGCTCGCAAGCCCCGACCGACCTAAGTATTCTCCTAAATCGATGTTCGGATTCGAGCCGCTCACAAGCCCCGGCCGACCTAAATGTTTTTCAAAGCTTTAGCTCAGATTCGGACAGCTCGCAAGCCCCGGCCGACCTAAGTATTCTCCTAAACCGATGTTCGGATTCGGGCCGCTCATAAACCCCGGCCGACCTAAAATGTTTTCAAAGCCTAGCTCGAATTCGGGCTGCTCACAAGCCCCGGCCGACCTAAGTATTCCCCAGGTTACATTTGGATTCGGGCAGCTCACAAGCCCCAACTAGCTCGGATGGCATGGAATCCCCATCTAAAAATGATCGAGATGTTCCTACGACCCATGGCCGACAACAACAACCTGGCATAAAGGAGACAGAAATTGAAAACAAAACTTTCTTTATTTCATCACCACCGAAACCGATTACAACTACCTGAGGGGCATTACAAGGGCATCGAAATGCATAAAGCAAAAATGAGCACAAAGCTCGGGCAGCTGCTTCAAAGCAGATCTAGGCAACCATGATGCTCCGGCGTCCGGACCGACAAATCAGACAAACCACGAAATGGTCAGCCCGCCTGGACAATTGACAAAGCTGACCCTCCATGGCCCCCCTCGAACGAACCAAGAGGTCCAAAAGGAGGCATGACCCGTGGATGCTGATTCTGAGGACCCGGGCAAACCATCCAGCTCCCCTAGGGTGGGATGCTGGATCGTAGGCCGCCGCTCGATCGAGAAGCTCGGGGACCATCAGACCCCCGTTACTCCCATATTCTCCTCCCCGTGGAAAGGATTCCCCTCAGAGAAGGGATGAGAATCCAGGTCAGCGAAGGAGGGAGGGTCTGTGCGTGCTACGGGGTGTCGATACACTTCCTACCGTAAGCCCCCCTAGCAAACCACAAAGGACACACGAGAAGCGCATATGTGCGCTCTTCGTGTAATCTCTGCGGCCCTCCTGTGCGCTCTCCATGTAATCTCCAGGACTCATCCCCGCAGGGCGAGCCAACCTCCGGCGGCTCCTCCGTCACCCCAGCTATCCGGGGGAGGGTGACTTATGAAAGAAAAGTCCGTCCTCCCACTCGAAACGCCAAAGATATGGGCATTGTGGAAACTCCAATAGGGAAGGGAACTTAGAGGATGGCCTAGCACGACCCCTCTTCCCCCTTTTTATATATATATAGGCGGAAGTGAACCGGGGGCAGCTATCAAAGCCAGAAGCCCCGATATTCAAACACATGGCTCATACCTCCATGTGGCCTCCCAGGATGGAAGCAACGCCCCATTGCGCGCCGAGCCCATCGCCTGAACCATGACGCACGCAAAGATTTCCTTTTGATCCCGAATCACGATTATTAAACGCAGAGAATCACCCACTAATCTTACGGACACTGACAGGTCCAGGAGATCGTCCTACGAAAGTAACATCCTCCAATGGTAAACGGGTGCGTGCGCTGTACGACAAATGGCCTACATGGAAAAAGACCAACGCCATAAAAGCCTTCCGGAAAGCGCCGGAGCAGCTTTTTGCTCCCCACAGAGCCGTATTATCAACTCCGGTGAAATAAAAACCGATTTGCCTACGGAACGGTAGAGCACTGGCAGGGCAGCAAAAAGCATGAAAACTGATTGTTCATCGATTGCCCCCCAAGGAAGTTAATCGCTCGAAGAACTTGTGCAACAAAATTGAACATCTCAAAACAAAAATGAACGCGAGGGCTACGCAAACTATTCTTCCATTCACCAAAAAAGGGAGTGACAAAAGAAACGAAAAATACATCAGCCCTCACAGGGGCTCACCATTGTCTCCCAGAACCGCCGACCATTCTTCCTGATCCGTCGCAAGGCTACCCGCCTGCTGTTGGAGAGACGCCACGCGCCTCTCTAAGCGATCATTAACCGCACGGAGGTGCATGATTTCCCTTGGTGGAGGCGATCACATATTGTTTGATCGCCTCCTGGAGTCGTTGTCGACTCGCCAACAAGGAGGCCAGGACCTCCCCGTCGATGACTGTCTGAGCACGGCTCCTACGAGCCCCCCAGCGAGTGTTGGCATCGTCGGCTGGTGCTCCGTTTGACCTTCCGCCATCCTTGGAAGCCATTCCGTCGGCGCAAGCTCGTATCAAGCTAGCAAAGGTCGTCGAATGAAATGGCCAACGATAACCAGACCCCCCATCGGTATTTAAACCGATCCAAGCAAGAAATCTACCTGCTCTAGCCATCGGCCCTCGGGCCACCGACACAAAATCCCGTCATATATCGCCGCTTTGGTAACCACTCTCATCCATCGGCCCTAGCCGACCTACCTCACCCGTCGGCCTAGCCGACCTATTCCGTCCGTCGGCCCTAGCCGACCTACCTCACCCATCGGCCCTAGCCGACCTATTCCGTCCGTCGGTCCTAGCCGACCTACCTCACCCGTCGGCCCTAGCCGACCTACCTCACCCATCGGCCCTAGCCGACCTATTCCGTCCGTCGGCCCTAGCCGACCTACTTCACCCGTCGGCCCTAGCCGACCTATTCCGTCCATCGGCCCTAGCCGACCTACCTTATCCGTCGGCCTTAATCGACCTGCCTCATTCCTCAAGTTTTAATTAATCTATTGCATCGCTCAAACATGAACCGAACCAGATCGTCTCTCGGTTCACCAGTCAAGGCTATCGCCCCGCCTTGGACCCAGCCAATGCGTTCCCTCGATCCTGAGATAAAAATGGCCAAACAGCACCAACAAGCCATAAGTCGCTTGCGATTGGGGCGAAATTTGGAGCGAAGGACCGCCCAAGAAAAAGCACTCAAATGGAAGCAGAGAGTTCATTCATTAAAGAATGTCAGGCAGAGTTACAGCTCGGGAAGCAAAACGTAGAAGTGACTTTTAAAAGCTGGGAACCGCTTCAGTTCTAGGAGAACCCCCAATTACGTCTGCAAAGGCATGACTTGATTCGCCCTTCTCGAATATCTTAGCCTCCTTGGCGACAGTCTGCGAATGTCCTCCAGAAGCTGCGGCCTCGCTGGGACCTGGGGCGGCACCAAGATCGGTATCCGAAGTGTCGACGTACTCATCCTCCTCTTCAACCCCGGAGTCACTGGCGTCAAGAGCTTCAGCATCCAGGAAAGAGAGATCCCATTCTGGATGCTCGCTAGATATCTTGTCTCTGCATTCTTCCACTCCGAGTTGGAAGGCGTCAGTACAAATTACATCATGTTCGCCCTTGAGCATGGTGAGTTGCATCTCAGCCTCGGCCATTTGGCTCCGCGATAGGGCAACTTGCCTCTCAGCTTCCGCGACCTGAGCCCGCAGAAAAACAGTTTGCTCCTCGAACTCGTCGGCCCGCACCTCGAGTTCCAAACTCCTGCCTCGGCTAGATGCAAGCTCACCTTGCAAGGCCCGATTGTCTAGCCCTAATTTTGCCATCTGCGAAGCCAGAATCAGTCGGCGCCACGAGGAACCAACAAAGGAAACTAAAAAAGGGGAATAGGATCGTACCTCCTCCTTTTGTCGGGCCAACCTTTTGGTCAGCTCCTCGGCCTCACCCCTGGCCCTCGCTTTATCGGCCCTAACCAGCTCGACCCTTTCTTGGAGAGCGTTAATTCTTAACTGCTTATCTTCGACCTCTCCCGGGCTTGGGATAGCTCGTCACTCAACCGGGCTATCGTCCCCTCGTGCCATCTAGCATTGGCTCTCAAGTCAGCGACATCGCGATCGCGCCGCTGCAGCTTCTCCTCTACTTCATCGAGCATTCTGGCTAGGCGGTTCTCTCGTCGGCGGCCTCCTTCCCAGCCGGCCCAGACTCTCATTATGTTCTTTCTGCATCGCCGCCACTTCCTCAGAATGCTTGACCTAACTCAAGCCAACTCCAAGCATGCGTCGTCGTTCTTCGCCAGGAGCCCCTGCAACTCCTCCACTTTACACTTTTGCTTAGACGCTTCAGCTAGAGCGGCCTGATACGACGCCTTCATCCCCGCCAAGCTTTCGTTGCTAGCGGCCAGGAGTTCCTCGAACTTCTCGGACGCCTCTACTCGCGATCGGAGTTCGGCGCTGGCTCTCCTGGCCTGAACGCCGGCCCCCGTCGCCAAACTCAAACGCCAGCACATCGCCCGAGAAAGCAAAACACTCTACAGGATAAAGAACGAGTAAGAATATGCAATCAAGTCAGCGGAAAGTATCCGCCACCCAAGAATGGTGACTCACCCGAGAGGCGTAGGCCCGTGTCATCTTCATGAGGGTCGGATTGTCAATATCGGGAAGAAGATGGACACTTTCGGCCATGCCCTGTTGCCCGAACGCGGCATCAACCAACTCCAAGTCCGCAAACTTGTCCGCCGAGGGATCTGCACCCGGGTACAGGGCCGACCTCATTAAAGCGGAAAATGCCTCCTCAACGTCCATGTTCGAGCTACTGGGCTGGCCGTCTCCACCCGAGGAGTCAACCCGGGCGACCTCCGACTGAGAAGCCTTCAACTTCCCAGCCTCTTCTATCAGAACTCTGGCTTGGGCTTCCTCAGACAATTCGGCCAACCCAAGCGCCAGCCTCCCCAAAACCCTTTTGAAGGAGTCTCCATTGCGGGACTCTCATCTCTGCGCTCCCTCTCCCGACCCGTCTCCTTCGGTCGCAGTCACCTGCGTCTCCTCTGCAGGCTCTGCCGAAACCTCTATCCGGCTTGCTTCTCGAACCGCTGCGGGCGACCCAACATCGCTACCCCCGGACTCTCCCGCAAAAGGCCCAAGAGGGAGCTCGCCCCGAACCTCACCGACTGCGGCCGCTCCCTCTCGCTCTCCTACTGAGGTCGGGAGTAAACCCGCGGTCGGGGAAAGCCCCCCAGAAACGACGACTTCCGCCGAATCCGTCGTCGGCTCATCTTTCAAAGGGGGTGCGGCCGGATGAGCCAATGGAATCTCATCCGAGCTATCCGATAGTTCCACCACAGGGGGACAAGGGATCTCAGCTGTCCTCCTCAAATCCTCCCTTGCTTCCGACGCTCCCGTCGTGATCACTCCGGCATCCGGCGAGCATCTTACGGAAGTGTGAGCCCTCTTCTCGGGCCTACTTCTCTCCGCGCGCTGCTCTCCCCTGGGTGCTTGCCTCTCTTCCTCTTGACAAGGCTTGACAACGCAGACCTCTTGGCTGCAAGAGCGGAAAGTATGCAATTAAATCCAAACACGTTCGCCTGGATAAAAAACAGCGGAGAAGAGAAAAGGGAGGACTCACCTTGCGGGTCCAGAGGACTAAGCCCGGCCGCAAAAAGAGCACCCTCCGATAGCAAGTCATTGGCCGAGAATACCTGGCCGTTGCGGAGGACATCCAAGTCTTTCTCCTCCCACTCGGACAAAACCGGATGCGTTTCCGCATCCCGAACGAAATTTCCCCATCTCCGAGGGAAGTCGGAACCAATGTTCCCCTCGGCAATGATGAATCGACTCTTCCACCCCTTTATGGAGGATGGCTTGTCCACAATCATTTTGAAGGACCTCTGGGGTCCGATGTAAGGCCACTCCGATTTCCTCCCGGTATTAGATGATAGCAGGCGCGGAAAAGAGGGAGAGTAGCGATAACCTGAATCTGATGGCACATTGAGATAAATTCGATAATACTCTGCCAACTATTTGGGGCTACCATTGCCGGACAGATGTTGTAATGTGTCATGATTTCCTTCACCAAGGGATGAAGAGGAAACCGAAGGCTTGCTTTCAAACTGTCCTCGTAAACGAAGACTCCATGCTCCAGATCTGAGACCCTGTGCTCAGGTCCCGGCAATCACAGAAAAACGTCTGGGGGTATACCATACCTCTGGCGAATCTTTCCCATATCCTCAGTGACGATCTCTGAAGCTATATCGTCGGGGCTCATCATTCTCCTAGCCGGAAAAAGCACCAGGCAAAGCGGCAAACGTTGCGAGGACGGGACTGTTGGGGAGATTGTTGAGAATTTGATGCCCCAATCCTATTGATTCTGATGATTACCAAAAGCCATGAGTATATTAAAAGATGCAATGAGTTTATTTACATAAGAAATGAATTTATTTAGAACAATGAATGAGAATGTTAAAGTATAACTTTAATCAATTTGAAAGTAACTTCATGCTCAAAAAGAAATTTTATACTTCATACTATAATCAATGAGTTTTTGGAACATTTCTTTAATTGATTCCTAATGACAATATATTATATTCAAGTCAAAAATTGATTTAAAATGATTCTGGAACGAATTTAAAGCCAATCAGAAAATTCTCTGATTTTTGATACGTTCCGGAGCCGACTCTAGAGTTTCAGAGTCGACTCACTCAGACTACAGAAATGACTGTCAGTCTCGAGTCGACCCATGTGATTTCTCGAGTCGACCCCCGATTCTGTCGAGCCGACTCCATGACTGTGTGAGTCGACTCCGCTCAGACACCAGAGGTGTGTTTTTCTGAGCATTTCGCGAGTCGACCCCTAACTTTTCATGAGTCGACCCCCGACTGTCTGGAGTCGACACTTTATTTTTGATGAGTCGACCCTTTGACTTTCTGAATATTTTTATTTTTGGTATCACGACTTCGAGCCGACTCGCGGAAAGCAGGAGTCGACTCCAGCAAATCTGGGCAAAATTTTTCGAATGCCAACTCAGCGTCAACGGTAAGATTTTTAATTAACGACTATTTTTCTTTGTTTCTAATGGCTATATTTTGCAGAATCTATAAATAGAGAAGCCGTTTTCAAATCAAAGAAATACAAATAGAGAGAAATTCACTTCAAGAGAAAAGAAGAGAAAAATCGGAAAAACAGAGCTTCATTTAAAAAAAATCCGTGATTCAAATAGAGTGAAAGAAAGAGTGTGAAATCAAAGGAAGCTCCTTCTGTGCTCAAGCTCAACAATCCAAGGAAGCTTCAGAAGAAAATCCAAGAGCTATTCAAGAGCATCTCAAGTGATTTTCAACACTCAAAGAAAAGAGGAAAAGCTCAAATCAACTCCAACATACATTCCGTGAGAATCCGAGCTGAGGCCCGATTCTACACTTCAAAGAGTTGAGGAAAAGAAGAAAAGAAGAAAAGCTCAAAAGCCAACCAACTGCAAATCAGGCTTTTCTAAACTTTATTCTTATATTTGTTTATCTGCTCATTAAGAAGCTTTGTAACTGAAAAATAATATTTCTATTCTTTGTGTCTAGTTCAATCTGGGGGATTGAACTAGTTGAGGTAGTCTTACCTCGGTTCAAGCTTGGTAAAGCTTGTGTTAGGGTTTTTGTGCTGGTGAGCCCTTGAAAACCAGCTGGGTTCGTTGTGATCCCGGAAAACAACAAGTTTGAGTTGTGAGCTTGTGAAACAACTCTGTTGTAATCAAGGAAGATTATAGTGTGGACCCAAGTGAATCTTGGGAGTGGACGTAGGTGTTGGATACACCGAACCACTATAAAATCTTTGTGTTTGCCGTGCTTTCATTGACTCTTTCTCTATCTCTGTTTTATTCTCTGCACTTTGTATTTACATTGCTATTGCCTTCATTCATCTTAAGCAAACTATTTTAAAAGGCTAATTTTTTAAAGAACCCAATTCACCCCCCCCCCCCTCTTGGGTTGTCATCTGGGCCAACAGGGACTCTCCAGGAAACAGAATGGGAGGATATCACAAACAGATGCAGTGCTGCTACCGCTTTGCTTCCCCCATAAGGAAGCCATCTTAAGAAGATGGGGCGCTTCGCCCGAGGCATCCAGAACCGCCTCGACAAACGCCGCGTGAATCAGGATTTGCTACGTGGCATTCCCCCAACCGTCACCCCTGGAGGAGCCTTACCACGAAGGCATGATGACCTCACTGCATTAATTAGGGCATCATTGCGTGGGCTGTCTAAACCGGATCGTCCCATCCAAAGCGTGCCACCTGGACTTGTACTCCCTATGCCCGAACCTGCGCTTCGAACTAAGGAGTGGAGGGCATGTGTTGGGAGGTAAAATTGTCATGCATCATTAATCGTACACGCGGCTAAGGTCAGCCCTGATTTCCGTTCGACTGAGCAATGCCCGCCAAGGATAGGTCGGTGAATTGAGATGCTCCAGCCCCTCCCCAAACCCGGGGGTCCTCGAGGTGCTGACCTATCCTGTCTCTCAGTCCCAGCCGAGCTATCGACCTTCGTCTGTCAGTTCCTCCAGCCGACCTATCCCGTCTCTCGGCCCCAGCCGAGCTATCGACCCTCGTCTATCGGCTCCTCCAACCGACCTACCACGTCTCTCGGCCCAGCCGAGCTATCAACCTTCGTCGACGCCTCCAAGGCCGGCATCCTCCCAGTCGGCCCTGGCACTCTTCTCAGCCGGCCCCGGCGTGTCCAAGCCAGGCGGCCCCGGCACCTCTCAGCCGGCCCCGGCGTGTCCAAGCCAGGCTGCCCCGGCACCTCTCAGCCGGCCCTGGCACTCTTCTCAGCCGGCCCGGCGTGTCAGAGCCAGACGGCCCCCAGCACTTCTCGGTCGACTCGGCGTGTCCGAGCCAGGCGGCCCCAGCACTTCTCAGCCGGCCCCGGCGTGTCCAAGCGAGGCGGCCCCGGCACCTCTCAGCCGGCCCCGGCATCCTCCCAGCCGGCCCCGGCACTCTCATCCCGGCCGGCCCGCCTGATCCAAGTCGGCCCCGGCACCTCTCAGCCGGCCCGACACTCTCATCCCGGCCGACCTCGCTTGATCCAAGTCGGCCCCGACACTCTTCTCAGCCGGCCCCGGCATCCTCCCAGCCGGCCCCGGCACTCTCATCCCGGCCGGCCCCGCCTGATCCAAGTCGGCCCCGGCACTCTTCTCAGCCGGCCCCGGCATCCTCCCAGCCGGCCCCGACACTCTCATCCCGGCCGACCCTGCTTGATCCAAGCTGGCCCCTTGTGCCTCGGCACCTACCTCCGCCGAGCCTCCGCCTGCCATGATGACTGAACCACAGCGTTCAAAACACCTCTGCGGAATCTGGCGTGGGAGAGTTCAAATTCACTATAACAGAATAAGATTCCAAACAAGGAATCATACCAAGATGCGGCCTATGACCTACAATAGTGGCCTAGGGACCACGTAGCCACTGAGTCTCCAGCCATCGGCCAGCTCTCCCCGCCTCCCCGCCGTCGATCCTCTAACTAGTCATATACGGATCCTACCGGAACTGTAACAACCTGATTCGAATCCGTTTCGAATCCTAACAACTTTCGAACCTTCCAGAAGACGCTCAAGATCCAGGTGATTGCTTATAAATACTACCACCCTCAAGCCTCTCAGGTATGGGCATTCTCGGATGCTATTCACCTTCTTCTCTATCTCTCTGCACGCTTGCTCACTCTACTGCTCTTAGCTCTCTTTTCTGCCATTGTCGCTCTGCCCAGAGCTCTCTCGAGGAACTCTTCAGCAAGAGCCTTCTCCTCTCATCTTGTTGCCCATCGGTCCCTTACTGACTTGAGCGTCGGAGGGTCTTCCACGGAGGGCCATCCCCAGCGCCCCCCGCTTGTAGGCTTCCTTGCAGGTTCGCCCAGGAGGGAGCTCGATCAGGAGACCGGACGCGCCCGAGTCGAGGAGCGGATTTCGGCGACAACATCCTCTAAACTTAATTGGAACCCATAAATAACTATGGCAAAGTTGTAATTTTAAAAGGTACTTATTTTCTCAGTTATCCCATATCCTTCTTATCCCAAAAGCTATAATTAGAAGGAATATTTTTAAAAAAATTTAATCAGAGGGGATAATTCATATTTAACTATGGATTATCTCCTAAACTTATTCTTTAGAAAATTCAAGAACAACTAGAATTATTTTTTTGATGATAAAATTATAATTTTAAAAAATATTTATTTTTTTTATTTTTTAAATAAATAATATCCTGTATATTTATTTAGAAATAATTTTTAAAATCCATATACCATGAGAGAGCCCCTAAAATTTTAAACTAAGCTGGGCGACCTGCCCCATGTACCATGGTCTGCTCGATCGCGGCCAAATTACCAATCAGAAAGTACTCCGTAACTGCAAGTACGCATACGTGCGACGCTACCATGCGTCCGTTGAATTTAAATGAAGGTTCCCGATATCCCAACCATTAAAGAAGCGGAACGCACGTAGATCATTCCGGATGCGACTGTTCATCGCCAGTTCAAGGGAACGACGCAAATGCCTTCATTCATCGATATCACGGGCACCCATCGAAAGAAAAACGTATCGCGTTTTCTTTTTTTTTTAAAAAAATAAAATAATAGTATATATATATATATTCATGAACTGGCCATATATTTTTCGTACTGTTGCAAATGAGACGGGTAGCTTGTAAGCAAACAGCCAGCGAAAAGCGCGTCAGGCCATTGTAAAGCTGGAACTATATTTCTTGGAGGCACCCCAAAGAACGTTGATAATTTAATATTCATCAGATAAAGAGCGGGAGGGATGCGCGCAACCGTCTCCGGTATACAGGCGGTTGGCAGCTCCACTTGCCCTTCCCGAGGCAATAGAACCAACAGACGAAAGCAAAAGGAGAGACAGGAGGTTGGACGTCAATGCAAGGGAGCAAGATTCACGTAGAAGCGGAGCTAGCTCGTCCAAAAGCAAGCAGCGGAGCATTCATTTGGCCGCCTGCCACCAGAAATAAACGAAGGAACGATATTGGGCGAATCTTATATAAACCCGTCCCATTTGGCTTCATGGTGCACGCAGAGTTTCCCTCAAAATGGGTATGGGTAAGTCCTCAACCGCCCTTGGGATCAAGTGGGCTGGGATCCTCTTGGTGGTTTTAGGGTTGGCGGCAAGCGGTGCTTGGAGTGATCAGGGCATGACAAATGGTGGGAGGAATGATGACGGGGAGGCGAAGAGGCCGGAGTTCTTTTTTGACACTGGCTCGGGTTGGAGCGGTGGTGCTGGTTTCGGTGGAGAGAGTTCGGACGGATGGAGTTTTGGTCGTTCGTTTAGTTTCGGTGATGGCAGGGGTTTTAGCTTTGTATTCGGGAAGCCTGGGCTGGACGAGATGGGAGTGGGTGTCGGTAAGGGGGGAAGGCTTAAGGACTGTGTCGGGAGAGGAGGCGTTGGCGGAGGTGGTGGAGCTGGCGGTGGAGCCGGTGGTGGTATCGGTGGGGGCATTGGTGGAGGGGTGGAGCTGGCGGCGGAGCCGGTGGTGGTATCGGTGGGGGCATTGGTGGAGGGGGTGGAGCTGGCGGCGGAGCTGGCGGCGGAGCCGGTGGTGGTATCGGTGGGGGCATTGGTGGAGGGGGTGGAGCTGGCGGCGGAGCTGGCGGCGGAGCCGGTGGTGGTATCGGTGGGGGCATTGGTGGAGGGGGTGGAGCTGGCGGCGGAGCTGGCGGCGGAGCCGGTGGTGGTATCGGTGGGGGTGTTGGTGGTGGGGGCGGCGGCGGCATTGGTGTGGGTGGTGGTGGTGGATTTGGTGGAGGAATTGGCGGTGGCATTGGCAAAGGTGGGCATGGGGGCATCGGAATAGGTGGAGGTGCCGGTGCTGGAGGCGGGATTGGTGTGGGTGGTGGTGGTGGAGCTGGTGGTGGCATTGGCGTGGGCGGCGGGGTGGGTGCTGGAGTTGGCGTCGGAGGAGGTGTAGGCGCTGGTGGTGGAGGTGGCGCGGGTAGGGGCATTGGTGGAGGAGGCGGTGGGGGCGGTGGCATTGGTGTTGGTGGTGGAGTTGGCGTTGGCATTGGTGTTGGTGCTGGCGGTGGGTTTGGTGGAGGTGGCGGTGCAGCCGGGGGCATTGGGGGTGGTGCTGGTGGTGGGCATGGTGAAGGAGGTGGCATTGGTGGTGGTGCCGGAGGAGGAGCTGGCAGTGGTGCAGGCGGTGGCATTGGTGGTGGTGCAGGAGGCGGAGCTGGGGTTGGTGCTGGTGGTGGAGGTGGTGCAGGGGGAGGAACTGGTGGTGGGTTTGGTGGAGGCGGTGGAGCTGGTGGAGGAGGTGGTGCAGGTGGTGGAGTTGGAGGAGGAGGTGGAATTGGTGGTGGTGGGGCATTTGGGAAGGGTGGTCATCAACAGAGCAAGGGAGGTGAAAAGCACCATCATAAAGGAAAGGGTGAGAAAGGCATGGTGGTGGTGGTGGTGGTGGTAGTGGAGGTGGTGGAGAGTGGGGTGGAGCTGGAGGCGGAGCGGGTGGAGGTGGCGGTGGTGGTTTTGCTAGCCCCCTCAAGAAACAGGGTGCTCCGTTAAAGAAGCCGTGATGAATCAAGAAATTGGTCAAGTGTGTATTAATTTGTTTGCTTTGATTGTGCCGTCCTCAATAATGCTAGTCCAAATGTGACCACCCTTTGTTGTCATGCATACTTGTTGAAATGGTCAATTTGGTAAGTAACAAGTATGCTTCTTGTTATCGTGTACATGTAACATGCTCCAACTAAATGAATGAACCGGTTGTTTTTCATTTTGCATTGCATCTTCATCGAAAGAACGTAGATGTCCATCAATCCATGCTGCTAAAAACTGTCCTAAATTTTCCTTCTAAATTCAGGTAGAAATTTTTACATTCATTTTATCAGAGCATGTTATTCGATAGGCGTGATGCATAGTATACAGCACCGTAGCTGGTTTGATCACTGAGAAAAGTGAATCCGAACCACTAGTTCATTCTGCCAAGGTGACCATTTGGTAATGGCCAAGCTAGAGAAGTGCACCATCAAAAGTTACATGCCGTTCTTAGGTTAGCAAAATCCAAAATAAAATGAAGAAATTGATCTGAATAATGGGGGTATTATGGGTAGTAACGGGATATTGGCTGCCAAATCAACGGAATCTCTCGAACTGCCTCCTCGCTGTCCACCGCCAAACTCTCCTTCGCCACCTCCGCGGCGGGAGCCCAACCGGGGTTCAATGGTCCCCACTTCGCCTCCCGAGAGCCACACCTCACGATAACCCCCGCCGCGACTCGCCGGTGAAGCACATCGATCTGGTAGTCCTCCTTGTCGTGGTTTACGTGAGAACCTGGGAAAGAGAGCGATGCCAGATGTCAGAGAGGGGGGGGAACGAGCGTGGTCGGAGGGCACAAAGTGGGCCCAAATCGGTGGGCACGGCGAGGGAGAGAGACTTGAACGTGCAACTCCTTGATGGCGATGGGACGACAGCGCGGCAGGAGCGTGGTCACTGCGTGCTACGGTCATCCATAGGAGCGAACTGTTTATAAGTTTTGGATGAGAAGATCTGAAGATGTGGTCTACATCTTCCCTCCTCAGTCCTGTGAATCAAGAAATTTGCTGTTTGATTAGTTTATTTATAAGTGCCAAGAATGGATGTTTATAATAGGACTAATCATTAATCAATCTGTCACGCTTTAGACCCAAATATCAAGCTAGGGTAACAACCCGCCGTGTGTCGGGCACGCAAGGCGTCACAAAATTTTCACACTTAACATTATTATATATATAACCAAGCCAAATACATCACTCAATACTAAAATTTTGGGTTACAAACCCTTACACACCACAATAATAAGGTTTGGGCATCAAGCCCTACACATAAGTAATACTGGGGTACAACAAATAATGGGTCTTGTTTTATTTAATAGGAGATCCATCACCCCAACAGTCCATCTTCAATCTCGTGGCTCTGACAAAACATTGTAAGATTTTTATGAGCTTACACTCAATAAGTAGCCACGTTATACAGTCAAATCATAGCATAGCAATCAATAAGCACATAATTGATTTGCATGCTCAAACATTCCACAAATACTCAAACATTCAATGTAAGTAAACCCACTGTTTATACACTCAATGGTAGCTGTAAATGTGACCCACGGCCCTGCAATATCTCAATAGTGTACCAACAAGCATCCCCCTACTGAAAGGGTCCAGATACCAGGGTCACGCCATATCATAATCCACCAGAACACATACTCTATATGTGTGATGCCACATCGAACCAAGCAGAACACATCCTCTAGATGTGTGATGCCACCTCATAGTAACTCAGAGATGCGTGATGCCATCTCGAACCCAAGCAGAACACATCCTCTAGACGTGTGAATGACATAACAAGCAGAACACATCCTCTAGACGTGTAGGTGGCATAAACAAGCAGAACACATCCTCTAGACGTGTAGGTGGCATAAACAAGCAGAACACATCCTCTAGATGTGTGGTATGACATGATAAAGGAGAACCGCGGCGACACATAATAGCACCTCACATCATGCACAAACATATCAATACATCTTCATATTGCATAAACAGTGGATTATACTTACTTAACAATTGCATGTAATATATCATCAATGTTATAATAACTGCATCTCTCATGCATAGCATCCACATATGAAATCATAGCACATAAACAACCACGTATTCATAATATTCATCTACTTACAATTTAGCCAATAACAATTCTTCATGTCATAATTCACAATTTAAACATTCATATAATGAATAATTTATTAAATACTGATAACTGGCTTACTTACCTCAGTACACAATCCAACAGGTATATATCAGGTAGTCAGATGTCTGAGCACCTACATGATCATTTTACACATTAATTTATTAGAATAAGAATATTAAAATGACCCTTAGAATTCTACCCAGACTAGTTCATGGGCCCAACTTTGGGCTCGAATATCTCCCACTATACATACCCAATTGAGGAAGTAAAAATACCCCAAGAAACTAGAATTCACACCGATTCTAGCCATATAATTATTTGCTAATTCCGACCCATTACGGGGCCCAAACATCAATCCCAAAACAGATTGCTGCATGGCCCAATAGGGCCCAAAAGATGGCAGCCTAGCCGGCCCACTTAATCCTTCAATCCCCGCCCCTGTTCACCCGAAACAGAGGACAGCTTCCGGCCAGCGGCCAGGGCCGCCGCCGGCCTAATTCCGTCCGGCCCGGCCACCGTTGGCTGGACCAGAGCCGCCGCCCCGCGGCCGGCCTCCCCTCACACCCAAATTCTCTCTCATCTCACTAATTCTCTCTCACGACCCGCGCGGCACAATACTATGCCGGCGGCATGTCGGTGGAGGCGACAGGCCGGAGCTCAGGCCCGGTGAGGCGGCGAGCACGCCGCCAGGCCCGATCCATTAGCGGAAACCGGCTTCCGCCACCTCGCGAGAGAAGGGCCGATTGGCCCTCTCTCTCTTATCTCTCTCCACCACCATCCTGCCGGACACCTCCCCCGGTGCCGGCGGGGTCGCCGGCCGAAGTTCAGGCCCGGCGAGGCGGCGAACACGCCGTCGGGCCTGAACCAAGGTTCGGCCGCCACATTCTCCCGTTCTCAATTTCATCTCTTTTTCTGCCTCTCACGCTCTCTCTCTCTCTCACGCTCTCTCTGTCTCTCTCTTTCTCTCACGCTCTGGATTACCTGATGCAAAACAGACGCTAGGATGATGGAGGGAGTCCCCTTAATCATATAAATATTCCCTACGCAACGCTTCAGTCCAGAGACTCGGAAACCTATTAGACACGCATAGACTCGGGAATCCAAGCGTCATACAGTGAACTAAATGTCATAATAACACTACGTGCCAAGTGACCCCAATTAAATATCGAGAGTTATCCTTTCACAATTAAATTACCGGGGGTTTATACAACCAAAGGGCATAATAATAATTGAATCATCTTTTAAAACAATTCCGAATGCCAAAATATTTCTAATTCTACTGAAGAGATTAGAAGAGGGATTAATAAATTTTGTAGATGATTTCATATTATAATGAGGAGGGAAGGCCCAGATATTAAGCATTCTATGTGTCATGGTGGTGGTCAAAATTCACCTTTACTAGCTGGGATTAATTAGTTGATGCTCTTGGTCTCTGCGTGGATGGCTCCGGGACCAGGCCCTCTTTAGCCAGCGTAACTGCTGGAAATTCTGCAGTTAGTGCGGTTTCTAATGAAATTGTCAGTAGTCCATGCAATCTCTTTTAAATAGGGTGTTTTTAATGGGAAATTGTGTTCACATAAATGTGTTAAAAAGTGCCCATCATCACTGTCCGGTAGGCTCACATGCCATAAGAACAAAACGAACTGTTCTTTGACTAAGGGTGCAACTCGGACTCATAAAACTTAGGTTTTGTTGAACCTTAATTCTAATTCTATTTGTAAATATCAATCCTAACCCTAATTCTAACCCTATTTGTAAAACCTCAACCCTAACCCTATTTTTAAAAATCGGATTCGGATTAAATTTCGAGTTGGAATTCGAGTTGATAGAAATATATATATATATATATATATATATATATATGACAATATGAAACAAACAAGCTTAACATTGCACAAATAAGCTAAAGTTTGAACAAATAAGCTTTATATTGTACAAACAAGCTAAAGTTTGAAACAAACAAGCTTCACATTTCAAATTACATGTCTAAAAATATACATATTTTACATAAGACTAAACAAAAAAAAGTACATTCTTAAACCAAAATATATCCAAAGTAATCCAATGTTGCATAACATTTCAATAGCCACTATAGCATTGATGAAGTCACCTTTATCCTTCAAAAGCAGAAAATATTGAGACGATATAAAGAGCCAGTTAGAAGACCACATAAGTCTGGTATGAGAAATCTTTTCCAAGTAGCGAGACTGCATTCGCCATCCAAAGCTCTCTGATTTTTTACTCATCACCCCTTTCCCAATGTTTTAGTTTTCTGCTCATCACCTCTTCCCAGATGCTTTCATAAAATTTTGGCAAACTTCATATTAGAAGTTACAAATGTCTCAAAGAAGATAATTAAAAAAAATAAAGATACTAGTTTGGCCTACCAACATTACATGATAAAATGCAATGGTTAAAGGGATATTGCTCATTTTAAAAGGTAATGAAGGTTCTGGTGGAATGTTCATACCAAGAATCATCACTTTCACAAAACTATTGTCAGTTCTACATATTTTAAACCTAACAAACAAGCTAAATCATTACTTCCACAACACCAGTGGGCCTGCTGCTTATGGCTTTGCGGGTTCGGGTTTTCTCGGGTTTGAGTTGACTGCAACCCTAATCCGGCCCAAATTGCAAATCGGTCCGGGTTCAACCCGGATCCTTTGGGTTCGGATTAAGCAAACTAAAGTTTGAGTACTGCTGCAAATCGGGTTCCGCAGGCCGGGTTCGAATTGAACCCGACCTAAGTTGCACCCCTAGATGCACCGCCCTAAACAAATTCGGCTCTCTTGATGACCCATTAAATCCAGCTTACATGCGCCAATAACTAAATGCAATATTGCAAGTGCTTCCTAATTAAGAAAATGAAGAAGTTCCATAATTAGTGGATGAATAGGTTCCGTACGTACTGGACCTAAGTCTAGCCCATTAATACAAATTAAGACGGCACCGGAACTCGAACTTCGGCAATTCCAATAACTGGTGAAATATTTAACAACATTGCTATAGAACAGTGAGCCCTCACCCAATTCGGCTCTTGAAAATGGTCCAAGTGCTAGCAATCCCAGGCCCGCATGGAAAATTTCAAGTCCAACGTGTTGTTATCGTGAAGTTAAAAAAAAAAAAAACATTCTGGGCACTACTCTTAATGCACAATAATATAAGTTTGCTATTTTCACTAACTTAATTTTAAACAAAAATATGATCCACTTTTCTAAACTATGTCTCGAGATTGTATAAATATCTTGGTTAGATATGCACTCAGGCAACATTTTCGCGTTATGAACGAGGCAGAGCGTAGTCAAAGCTCTATCTGAACCATCGAATAATGTCCCATGCGTTGGAACTTCTCAATGGCCCAAAAATAATATAAATTATTAACTTCTCCACAATTTAGTACTGATACTTGCTGCTTGTCAATTAATGATCTTTCTCATCAACTTCTAAAGCGCCATGGTCTATAAATTTTAGAAGTAATTTAAATACGCTTTATCGTTAAAGCGCATTGTTTTTCAATTTTTTTCAACAATACTGATGAAGCTCAATCATCTCTCCTGAATGTTAAAAATAAAGTGTTTTTCTTGGCTTTTCTTCATCAGATTACCTACAGCAAAGTCCTGGGATCAGAGAAGGTTTCCGGTGGGACCCTTCGACGGCCAAGTTAGTTACTGAGGTCACAGCTGAAGAGGGGTTCGAGAGAGCCCTTTTTAGTGTGAGAAAGGAGGTCTCAGGGAGGAGGGATTCCTTCCTGGAAGTTGAGATGGTGATTTTTAAGGGTTATCGCGTATACCTGTTTACTGGGTGGATTCACCTTTTTATAGGGGTTGATCCTGGCATGATCACGTGGGATTGCGTGAAGTCAGAAGATCTGCTGAGCCCTTGCGTGAATCTGAGCTGGTTAGTGGGCTACGTCCCATCAGCCGGCGGGGCTGTTGGGCGGCGCGGGTCTGGCGCTGTCGGGCAGCACGCGTCTGGCGTTGTCGGGCGGCGCGCATCAGAGAGGCGGTTTCTTGAACCACTGGGGCTGATCTGGCGGGAACTGGGAAATCCCGTCTTATCAGGGCCGAGCCGGGTCGACCCGAGATGGCTGGAGCCAATCCTGCTGGCAAGACAGTGCCGGGACGGGGCCGAATCGGCGGACTTGGAGGCGCCAGGTCCGAGTCCGGCCGGCCGGGGATGACCTTGGCCGACTCGGCGGAACTGGAGACGCCGGGGCCGAGTCGGGCCGGCCGGGGATGGCCTTGGCCGACTCGGTGGAGCTGGAGACGCCGGGGCCAAGTCGGGCCGGCCGGGGATGGCCTTGGCCGACTCGGCGGAGCTGGAGACGCCGTGGAAGTGTCGGGGCTGACTTGCTCGGAGAAGTAGGGGCCGGCTGGGAAGTTGCCGGGGCCGCCTGGGAAGTGCCGGGGCCGCCTAACTTGGACATGCCGGGCCGGTTAGGAAGGTGCCGGGGCCGGCTGGAAAGTGACGGGGCCGGCTAGCTTGGAGACGTAGGGGCCGGCTAGGAAGATGCCGGGGATGCCTGGGAAGTGCCGGGGCCGCCTAGCTTGGAGACGTAGGGGGCCGGCTAGGAAGTTGTCGGGCCGCTTAGGAAGGTGTCGGGCCGGCTAGGAAGTGCCGGGGCCGCCTAGCTTGGAGACGTAGGGGGCCCGCTAGGAGAGTGCCGAGGTCGACTGGGAGGTGCCTGGGCCGCCTAGCTTGGAGGCATAGGCCTTGGAGGTACCGGCCTTGGAGGCGTCGGCCTTGGAGGTGTCGGCCTTTGAGGCCGTCGGTCTTGAAGGTGTCGGCCTTTGGGGCTGTCGGTCTTGGAGCCGTCGGTCTTGGAGGTGTCGGCCTTTGGGGCCGTCGGTCTTGGAGCCGTCGGTCTTGGAGGTGTCGGCCTTTGGGCCGTCTGTCTTGGAGCCGTCGGTCTTGGAGGTGTTGGCTTTTGGGGCCGTCAGTCTTGGAGCCGTCGGTCTTGGACGTCTTGGAGGTGTCGGCCTTTGGGGCCGTCGGTCTTGGAGCCATCGGTCTTGGACGCCTTGGAGGTGTCGGCCTTTGGGCCGTCGATCTTGGAGCCGTCGGTCTTGGAGGTGTCGGCCTTTGGGCCGTCGGTCTAGGAGCCGTCGGTCTTGAAGGTGTCGGCCTTTGGGGCCGTCGGTCTTGGAGCCGTCGGTCTTGGACGCCTTGGAGGTGTCGGCCTTTGGGACCGAGGTAGGCCGTTCAAAAAATTTTATTTTTCATGGGGTCAACTGGTCCCATCAAATGCCCCCCACACTCCTTGAGCTTGCATGCCCTGCATCAGCTTAAGCGAAAGGAGTGTAGAACTTCAAGAAATTTTTTGGAGGCAAACTGATTACCTCACGCCCGCCACTGAAAGCAGTGTACGCTAACTTTTTTGGGGGGATGCTCGTCAGTTAGCCGTTGAGGCAAAGTTGAGGCCGTCGAGAACCTTTTGAACCCCGGAGGATGACTAGAGGGTGCTTGGGCCAGACTCAGGTGCCTTTGTGCCGACACGGAGTCGGTCTTTTGTGCCGACGCGGAGTCGGTCTTTGGTGGTTTTTCTGTAATGCATTCAGATGCTAATGAAAAGAAACTTTTTTCTCAAAGTGCAGTATACTTAGCTTTTTCGTAGCTGTTTGCCTTTGCATCGTGTTCGGTCTTTAGTGCCGACGCGGAGCCGGTCTTTGGTGCCGACGCGGAGTCGGTCTTTGTTGCCGACGAGCCGGTCTTTGTTGCCGACACGGAGTTGGTCTTTGGTGTTGATGCAAGGTGGGTCTTCCCTGCATGACATTTTTAAGTATTAATGAAAGAAAACTGTCTTAAGTGCAATGTACTTAGCT
Source organism: Calamus simplicifolius (assembly GCA_900491605.1). Classification (NCBI taxonomy): domain Eukaryota; kingdom Viridiplantae; phylum Streptophyta; class Magnoliopsida; order Arecales; family Arecaceae; genus Calamus; species Calamus simplicifolius. Next base: position 430,096 of record UESW01001420.1, on the reverse strand, counting down.
CTTGGAGCTCCCATGTTTTTTTTTTTTGCGGGTTTGAGCACTTTCGTCTGCTGATGACCTGCCCCCCAGGGAGTCATGTTAGTCGGATTGGAAGTGTCGTTGCCCTTACTTGGGCCTTCTCTCGCATTGGAGGCCAGGACGATATGCCTGTGGCCGGGAAGAAGCCGGAAACCGGGACAAAGCTGGAGTCCGTTGAGGAAAACCTTGATAGTCGGCGGTCATTGAAGATGAATGGCTGGGGAGTCCATCAGGGCGTTGCTGAGAGGCTTGGGGTGCTGCTGAGTGGCCCCCGAGCGTTGCTTCTGCAGTTCATGAACTGCTACTTTCAAAGCTTGATCTTACCGATTGAGGATGGCCAGCTGGTTAATCAGAGCAGCTAAAGTTGGCGGTGAAGGAGGGGCAGAGAGAGAGAGATTGGTCTTTTGTCGCTAAGTGCGATGTGGATGCCCCCTAGCCCGATTGGTAAGAACCTCTGGCATGCACATCACCACCATAGCAATCTTAGAGGGGACGAAGGCCTATAGCTCAAGGAGATAGAGCTTTCTTTCCTTCAGCGCGTTCCCCCTTCCTGGCGCGCCAATCTGATGACGCTCAATCACCTCTCCTGGATGTCGGGAACGGAGTGCTTCTCCCGGCTCTTCTTCACCAGGTTACCTGCAGAAAAGTCCTGGGACCGGAGGGGTCTCCGACGGGACCCTCTGATGGCCAAGTTAGTTATTGAGATCATAGCTGAAGAGGGGCTCGAGAGAGCCCTTTTTAGTGTGAGAAAGGAGGTCTCAGGGAGGAGGGATTCCTTCCTGGAAGTTGAGATGACGATTTTTTGGGGGTTATCGTGCATACCTGTTTACTGGGTGGATTCACCTTTTATAGGGGTTGATCCTGGCATGATCACGTGGATTGCATGAAGTCAGAAGATCTGCTGAGCCCTTGCGTGAATCTGGGCTGGTTAGTGGGCTACGTCCCATCAGCCGGCAGGGTTGTTGGGTGGCGCATGTCTGGCGCTGTTGGGTGGCGCGCGTCTGGCGTTGTCGGGTGGCATGCGTCAGAGAGGTGGTTTCTTGAACCGCTAGGGCTGATCTGGCGGGAACTGAAAAATCCCGTCTTATCAGGGCCGAGCCGGGTCGACTCGAGATGGCTGGGGCCAATCCCGCTGGCAAGACAGTGCCGGGGCGGGACCGAATCGGCGGACTTGGAGGCGCCGGGTCCGAGTCCGACCGGCCAGGGATGGCCTTGGCCGACTCGGCGGAGCTGGAGACGCCGGGGCCGAGTCGGGCCGGCCGGGGATGGCATTGGCCGACTCGGCGGAGCTGGAGACGCCGGTGGAAGTGTCGGGGCCGACTTGCTCGGAGAAGCAGGAGCCGACTGGGAAGATGCCGGGGCTACCTGGGAAGTGCCGGGGCCGCCTAACTTGGACACGCCGGGGCCGGTTAGGAAGGTGCTGGGGCCGCCTGAAAAGTACCGGGGCCGCCTGGGAAGTGACGGGGCCGCCTAGCTTGGAGATGTAGGGGGCCGGCTAGGAAGATGCCGGGGCCACCTGGGAAGTGCCGGGGCCGCCTTGCTTGGAGACGTAGGGGGCCGGCTAGGAAGTTGCCGGGCCGCTTGGGAAGGTGCCGGTGCTGGCTAGGAAGTGCCGGGGCCGCCTAGCTTGGAGATGTAGGGGGCCGGCTAGGAGAGTGCCGGGGCCGACTGGGAGGTGCTTGGGCCACCTAGCTTGGAGGCGTAGGCCTTGGAGGTACTGGCCTTGGAGGCGCCGGCCTTTGGGGCCGTCGGTCTTGGAGGTATCGACCTTTGGGGCCATCGGTCTTGGAGCCATCGGTCTTAGAGGTGTCGGCCTTTGGGCCGTCGGTCTTGAAGCCGTCTTGGAGGTGTCGGCCTTTGGGGCTGTTGGTCTTAGAGCCGTCGGTCTTGGACGCCTTGGAGGTGTCGGCCTTTGGGACGAAGGTGGATCGTTCAAAAAATTTTATTTTTCATGAAATCAACTGGCCCATCAAATACAAACACTTAAAATAGGCAAATTTTACAATATTGTTAAGTTTATAATAATAATAATAATAATAATAATAATAATAATAAACTGAAAATACTGAACGAAGCAATGGAAGAGATGGTAACTAATGTCGGCACGCAAGCAGATTTTTACGAGTGCTCGGTGCATGTAAAATCTTTCTTCCTTCCCCTTTTTACCATTGAATATCTTTTAAGAAAATATTCTATGTGCCTTACCATTTCTTCAACTGTTTTCCAATAATATGTTCCTTCATAAACTATTTGCATTGGCGTACAAATATAAATATAAATATATGTATATGTATATTTAATCATAAATTATTCTTCAATAAAGCTACAATGTCAACCTTGTGTCATCGCAACGATCCAACATGATTAGTTGCACAGTTGCCTATTTTAAGAGGGCTTGTTTACGTGTAGCCATGGACATACCTTGGTCCCAAAGAAAAAAAAAAATCTACGGAGGCGTCAGGATAGAAACATCAAAAACAACCAAGATGGTGTTCACTCGTGCACTTGCTGTACTAGACTTTTCCTTTGTTCTTTATGGTTAATAATGTGGTCAGCCCATGAAGCAAGTCCGGCCAAGGCTTCAGGCCGCCCCACCAAATAGAAGAAATCCGGCAGCTCATCATTTAGATTGCTTTTGCGCGAGAACGTAGGGTTATAAGAGACGGATTGGAGGAGCATTGATGAGGGGTTGCTCAAGATATTCTCGGAAATGGGAGGATTAGAAAGTTTGACTGTAAAGTGAACGCAAGCAACGTAGAAGGTAGCCAGACATCAAGCATCTATGGCCTTATTTTATTATGAGAGATGTATTATGGCATTACCCAATGAGATCTCATTCTGATTCTGGAATGATTCAAATGATGCTGTCTTTATCTGCTCGGTCTGGTACCATTCTATGGTGGCCAGTTAGTCTGGAGGCCCACCAGGACTGAATTGCTCTATGATAAGCTGTTCCATTATAGTTTAGGCAAAGAGATGTCTCTTTAATAAAAAATTCTGTGTTCCAACAACGATTTATTTCAGTAGCTAAATGATTGCATGGAATAGACGAGAAGTGGTAGTTGTGTGTGAACAAGATTGAAAATGGGTGGAATATGGTTTATATTGGTCAACCTTTCCCTCTCTCTCTATGTATATTAAATAGATATTAAAATTAATATTTATATTTATTCTAAATAGATATGAGTATGAACTAATATCCATATTTGTTCTCAACAAATATGAATACAAGTCAACTATTATTTGTTTTTCTATTTGAATATTATATCCAATATTATTCAAGAAAGCATCAAAACTTAAGTGAAAATCAATAATAAAAACTAATATTAATGACATAACCATAAACAATAGAAAGAAAATTTATTCTCTCGATCACATATGATGTATGAATTATTCCAACAAAAGTTCAAAGCATAATTAAAATAAGTTTGCATAAAGATGGGCTCGATCAAATTCAAATCATCAGTCTAATTAAATTTTTTCTTAATATACTAGAAATAAAATGTTATGGAGATACATTAACAAATTTAATGAAAATTTTATATCAAAGTCCATATTTTCTTTTTAATTGTAATATCTATAAAAGATGCACATGAACCATTGATCCGTTGAACACGAACATCAAAATAAGTTAAAATTATTGATATTATTTAATATTTTTAATAATTTTTTAAAAAATCATATTAAACAATGCATGTTTAGCCCTTTGTGAATATAAGCTAGTGATAGCTTTTTCTATTTGTTCTTAGTTTGAATTTTTTTAACTTTTTTTTTTCACTTTGTTGAAATTTCTGGACATGCAAGTTAGAGAAAAGAAAGAAAAGGAAAAGCCAAAAATATAAATGGATTGGAACCTAATGAGTTAATGCTAAACCTATAGTTAGAGGGGATATGTTTGAAAAAATTTAACCAGAAGGGATAATCCCCATGTTTAAACAAGGGTTATCCCCTAAACTTATTCCTTAGGCTGTGTTTGATAGCTTTTTGGCTATCCCTGGATAAATGTATAGGATAGTATTTATCCAGAGGATAGTTAAGGGGATAAGCATTTTTTAAAATTACCACTCTGCCATCAAGGGATAACTTTAGTTATTCCTGGGTTCCCTAGGGAATAAGTTCAGGGGATAACCCATGTTAAACATGAGTTATCCCTTCTGATTAAACTTTTTCAGTACTATTTCCTATAGCTATAGCATTTGGGGATAAGAGGGATATTTAGGGGATATCCTCCTTATCCATCATATCAAACATAGTCTTAAGAATTTAGGAATAACTAAAGTTATTCTCTAATGATAGATTCGTAATTTTAAAAAAATATTTATTTTTTTAATTATTTTTAAATAAATATTTATTCTAAAAATAACTTTTTGACCGTCAAATATTACCCAAGCAAGAAAGTTTTCCTTGACGAAGAGACGGTGGAAGATATAACTCCTAGAAATCAAGATGCCATAAATTATTTTTTCGGTGAAGCTCGTGTGACCGGAGGAGAGAGTTTGTTCTCTCTTCGCTCGTCATCGCTCGAAATAGAATTTGATCAGCTGAAAGCCAACCAGGGGATCCAAAGAAGCAAAGAGCCTCCCGGCTTTTGATGGCGTGATATCAAATCAGGCATCCCCCAACGGAAGAAGCTTCCATGCTTTGAATTGAACGGCAAACGTAGGACGGACGGCGTGATCTCGGAACTCTTTGAGTCGTCAAATCAGGGGATATAGGATGACGTCAAGAATGGAATCCAATGTATCCAATTCCCACACGTACTTTGATGTATAAACGTGCACGATACCGCATAACCTTGCTTAATATTCTACTTTTAAAAAATGGAGTAGGGATTAAGCAAGGAATATTTTTAATTTAAGCATTGAAATACTGCTGTCAATTTTTTATAATTATTATAATTGTCCTTATATTTTTCATTTCCGTCTCCTTCGGCCACCTACTACCTTGATACACAAGCAAGAATAGAAATAGATAATATTTATTTTGTTTTTCATGAGAAGTTTATGACTTGCTGTAATTATTGCAGTACATATATTAGATTTTCAAATATAATACTAATTCACGTCCCATCGGCTGCAAAATCTTGATATCGGCTGTGTTTGGATGAGAAAATAAGGCCTGTCCCATTAGAACAGTTATTCCAGTCAATCCTCTTATTTTAATTTCTTATTCCATGATACCCCATGGAATAGCCTTATTTCCACTACAGCTATTTCAGAGGCACCGATGAAATTAAATTAAATAAATTAAATAAATTTATTTATAATCATTTAAATAAATTAAATAAATAAATTTACTTATTTATAATATAATTTAAAATTAAATAAATTTATTAATAGAAAATAATAAATTAAGTATATTTTTTTATTTATTAATATAAAATAATTTATTAAGTATGTTCTTTATTATTTTATTAATAATAATTAATTTATTACCTTATTTATTAATAAATAATAATTTATTCAAGTCATTTTAAAAAATAAAAATTGATAAATCATTTTTATTGGAAGGGGTATCTTTGAAATTTCAAAAAAATCTTCATCTATTCTTACTGGAATACATGCTTATTCCCATATCATCCAAACATCATTTGGAATAACACTACATTAATTGCACTGAAATAACATGGAATAGATTTTCATCCAAACAGAAATCTGGAATAACAAAGGGAATAAGCTATTCCTACGGAATTCGTATTCCTATTTCTGGAATAACTTTTTGACATCCAAACGCAGCTCATAGGATTCATTTAAAAAACTATTCCACCGCTGCTCTTTTTGGTACTGCACGTATAGGTCCATTTAGAGTTGGGCATCGGTCCATGCCATCAATAGATCGGCACGGCTTTGCTCAACATCAATGGATCATACCTAATATGATTCGGTACTGCTATGTACCAAACCGTGCTAGCATGGTCCTTTAAACCATACCATATCAGATTCAAAAAATCTGGCCCATCGGTCCGGCCCAGCCATACCGGCACGGCACGATCCATATGGGCCTGGGCCATCCCGGCCCACAGGGCCCATAAGGGTCTGATAAAAAATTTTAATAAAAATATTTTTTAATAAATTAAATAATTATTAAGAATAAAAAAATTTATTAATATGAACCCACCTTAATGGTGAGGAGTTTGGAATAGACCTCTATCAATTTATTAATTTAAAATCAAAATGGCACATGAAGGGATAGGGGCTAGGTCTGACCTCCATAATACAATAAGAAAGAAGAAAAAATAGAGATGACTTACTTTAATAATTAAAAAAATAAAAATATAATTATAAAAAGAGAGATGACTCACTCATCAGTAGTATTTGTGTCATTATCATCTTCGCTGGTTAAGTCATGTCCATCTTTATCTTGAAGCCTCGCCTCAGCATCCAACCAATCTTTGAAGCAGGGAAGCATCTCAATCATTACGCCAGTCATCCTACTTCTCTTTTCGTCCAAAATACGTCAAACTGCACTAAAAGTGGATTTCGATGCTACTATGAACATCGGCACAGCTAAATATCCTATGCAATGGCAGACATAATAGAATATTGATTTCTAACACTCTTCCACCAAGCTATACATCTAGATTTTCTATTTGATCTTCATCATATGCAGAATGAAGATCGTTTCGTAAATAAAATTCTAATTCATTACTTAAAGATAAAGAAGAGTAAGATGAAGAAGATAAAGCATGCGTATGTCTTCTTTGTGCAATGAATAAAAAATATATGATGAACGAGATCTAGAAAAAGAAGCAGAGCTTTGAGCAGGTCTTCTAGATCCATGAATTTTGTCATCATATAAAGCATAAATATCATTAAGAAGTCGTGTTACCTCATCTTTACTAGGTTCAGGATTTTGATTCATATTTTACAATATTCATCAATTAAAATATTTATGCCATTTAATTTAACTCTAGGGTCAAAAATAGCAGCTAAGTCATGCAAAGGACATATCCTATTCTAATATTCATTCCATTTAGCTTCTATTTGATGTATAATAGGCACTAAAACGTCATCATATCTATGATATTTAAATTTTTCACTAATTACATATACTTTTTATAAAAATAAACAAGAAGTTGGATAATAAATATCAGAAAAAATATTTGTGACATCATACAAAGTAATAAAAATTTTTTCTAAAATTTTACCTTTATTCCAAGTAGTTTTAATCAATATAAATCCTAATCTACGATCATTAATATAAGCACTTAATAAGTTCTTATATGGATATGCATAATATATCATAGTATAGGTACTATTCCAACGAGTAATTACATCAAGTTTAAATTTTTTAAAACGTTTACCATGATTTATTATCACCCGGCTATGTATAGGCTATTTTTTTCTAAGTACGGAAGCGTCCTAGCAGGGGACCGGCCTTAGCACGCCTCGTGCCAAGTCAGCCTCTCTCTCTCAGAGTTTTTGCACAATAGGCTAGGGTGAAGTTGATCGAGACCTCCCCCTACAGGAACCCCAAGAACCCCAATCAGAAATCACAGATCAATGCCCAGCCCAAACACAAGATGTACAGGGTAAACTCTATCCCAACCTCTTTGATTAATAATAATCCCAAAAGAAAGACAAGATGGATATGTGCCGTAGCACTACAAGAAATCTCTCACGATCTCTCCATCACTTGCCTTTAGGCTACAAGATCACTCACCCGTAACCCGTAGATGATCGCCCGTAGGAAGCTCCTCAACGGCTCTGATCGTCTCTTCTCTTTCTCCTCCTTCTCGCCCAAGGTGGAGAAAAAATCCTTCAATCTATTGATGGCCGGTTGGATTGGATTCTCCTTGATTCCTTTCCAATTGTCTCTCCCGAAGACCTCAGCCCCCTTATTTATAAAGTGCAGCCACCGCCTCCCAAAGCTTCACCCATTTATCCATATCTTCATGCACCGCCTCATATCTTCCACCCGCCTAATCTCTTCCAAATCTTACGTTAGATAGGCTGATGAAGGACTCCTAGTTGCAGCTGGATTGATGCCTTAAAACTTCATCCAAAAAGCTCCAACGATGACTTTGGATAATGACCAAGATATCCTCAACTAACTCCCCCAAAATCTTATCCAAATCTTAAGTTTGTTACTTGTGGATAATGGCTGATTTTCCTCTCCAAAATCTGCTGGCTGGATTCCCAAATCTTACCCATAAGATAAAGTTTAGATTTTTCTGATAATGATGGATTTGTTTCCCAAAAATCGCTGCTTAGTTTGTTGGGCGGTTGTTGGCCATTCTGGGCAGTTTTGGGCACGCCTGGGCACTGGGCGCGTGCCTGGGTGCGTCTGGGCGCTGGGCACGCGCCTGGGCGTCAGCCGTTGGGCGCGCCCCGCTTGGCACGCTCCAACGGTCGGTGGGCAGTTGCCCGCTGCCCGCCTGCGAGCGCGTTGCCCGGCTGGCCACCTACCAGCTGGGCATGCACGGGATGCTATCGGGGCGCGTGTGCACCAGGCGCTGCCTGCGCCTGGGTGCCGGCCATCTGCCTGCTCCTGGGCACGCAGCTAGGATGGCTAGCCCGCGCCTAGGTGCGCGGCAGGGCAAGCCTGCGCGCGCGGCCAGGCTGGCCTGCGCGTGTGGGTGCGTTTGGCCTTGCCTCGCTCCGCGCCGCTAAGGGATGGCTCTGGGTCTTCTTCGGTCGCGCATGCCTTGCTGAAACTGGGCTTGCTGATGCCGACTCCGCGTGCCGTCGCGTCTGAAAGATGAGTCCGTATCCGGCCTTGGTGCTTGGATCACCAACCTCGGGCCACTGTGTCTGACTAAGTGTGGGGTTTGTTGGCCCTACGGACGGACGTGCGCATCCCGTGGCACGGTCAAACTTCGTCTTGGCAGGTCCTCGGCCACCTGCCTTGCCCGCGCTGCATGCCGTAGGCTGCGCTACGGCCCTCTTGGCCATGCGCATCACTGGGGCGGTGACAATCCTCCCCCACCTGAAGGCGCCGACGTCCCCGTCGCGCTCGCCCTCATGTAGGCCTGAATGTCCTCCTAGAACTGCCAAAGTTCTTCTGCTCACCTTTAGGTGGCATCGGAAAGATCCTCTCCTTGCCACTGTACCAGATACTCCATGTACTGGGGTCCTTGACTCGTACCCACCTTTCGGTCCGCCAACATTCTTGCAATCTTCCTTGCAAACTTGGGTCGGATGGCAGGGCACATCCTGCCTGGGTTCTATAACTCGTCTGCGACCAGGTCTCCATGGTATGGTTTGAGGAAGCTAACATGAAAGGCTGGATGAATCTTCAATCTGGCCGGCAAGGCCAGTTTGTAAGCTACTTCTCCCATCCATCTGAGTACTTTGAAGGGTCCGTCATACCTTGGCAAAAGGCCTTTGTGGAACTTTCATTTGGTTGCTTTCCTCCAAAGATAGGGCGTAATCTTCAACATCACAAGATCGCCCACCTGGTACTCCACTAGTCGTCGATGCTCGTCTGTGCGCAGCTTCATCTGCATAGCCACCCGCACAAGGTTGGCACGCACCTTCGCGATGTTTTTGGTCCTATCCTTTGCAAATAGATGCGCCACTGGACATGGGCCGTCATACTATCGTGCAACCTCCAAGGGCGTCCTAAGCTGGTAGCCTAGGCATAACTCTGCTGGACTTTGATCCGTTGCTGAAGACCGGTTTAGATTGTAGGAAAACTGTGCCGCGTCCAGCAACTTAAGCCAGTTTCGTTGTCTTGTGGTGACGAAGTGCCGCAGATACTCCTCGAGCAATGCATTCACCCGCTCGGTTTGGCCGTCCGTCTGAGGGTGATATGCTGTAGAGAATTTAAGCTCCGTGCCCATGATTTGGAAAAGCGTGGTCCAGAACTTACTCGTGAATCAAACGTCGTGATCGCTGATGATGTCTCTGGGTATACCGAAGGCCTTGACCACATTGGTCAAGAAGAGCGCCGCGCACGTCTCGGCTGTGCATGGGTCCAGTACTGCCATGAAGATAGCATAGTTAGAAAATCTGTCCACCACTACAAATATGGTCCGCTTGTTGTCCACCTCCGAAAATCCCACTATGAAGTCCATGGAAACAAATGCCCATGGTCGGCTCGGGATGGGCAACGGTTGCAGTAGTCCCGCTGGCTTCCTGCGTTCCACCTTGTCCATCTGGCAGATCAGACAACTCCGCACATAAGCCTCCACATCTCTCCACATATTCGGCCAGTAGAAGTCACGAGATAGCAGGGCATACATCCGATCTATGCCAGGATGTCCTGCCCACCTTGAATTATAAGACTCTTTTAATAAGTTGCACCGTAAAGCTTCATTCTTTGGCACGACTAGCCTGCCTCCATGTGTGCGAAGCAAGCCATCCTGGATCCAGAAGCGCCGCACCAATCCACTCGTCACGTCATGCATTAGCTTGGCGTATGCCGCGTCTGCCTACGCTGCCTCACGGATACGCGATATAACGCCTGACTGCATGGTCGCCACCGCGGTCACGTACTCCTGTACAACTTGGTGGCTGAGGGCATTGGCCACTTGATTCTGACGTTCTGGCCGATGCTCCCAATCGAAGTCAAACTCTGCCAAGTATTCTTGCCAACGAGCTTGCTTGGGCGTCAACTTGCGCTGGGTCTTGAAATAGGTATTGGCGACGTTGTCGGTAACAATTTTCAACTTGGTTCTGAGCAAGTAATGGCGCCATACCTCCAAGCAGTGTATCACAGCAGTCATCTCCTTCTTGTTCACCGAATACCGCGTCTCGACATCCTTGAACTTTCTGCTCTCGTATGCTATTGGATGTCCCGCCTGGACCAAGACTCCACCAAGCGCACGGTCGGATGCGTCAGTGTGCACTTCAAAAGGATCCTCAAATCTAGGTAACTGCAAGACTAGCTCTGTAGCTAGCACCATCTTCAGCTTACCGAAGGCCTCCTCACAGTTGGAGGACCTACTCAACCTTCGCTCCTTCTTGAGCAGATCAGTCAAAGGGCCTGCGATGGCCGAGTACCCTTTGATGAACCTCCGGTAATAGTTCGCGAGTCCTAGGAACGATCGGAGCTCGCTCACTGTGGCAGGTGTCGACCAGTCTAGGATGGCCTAGCCTTGGCGCTGTCCATCCGTATCGCGCCATGGCCAACGATGTGTCCAAGAAAATGGACCTCTGTGCGTGCAAACTCGCACTTCTCCCTTTTGACGTAGAGGCGATGCTCCCGAAGTCGCTGCATAACTCGCCTCAAGTGCTCCACATGCTGCTGCAGGCTATCGCTATAAATGACTATGTCATCCAAATAGACTATGACAAAGTCATCCACGAAGTCATATAGGACGTCTGTCATGAGATTGCAGAAGATAGCTGGTGCGTTTGTCAGGCCAAAGGGCATGACCAGGAACTCGAATGAGCCGTACCGGGTCACACACATCATCTTTGATTCATCACCTAGCGCAATATATACCTTCCAATATCCAGAGCGTAGATCCAATTTGCTGAAGTATTCCGCCCTTGAAAGACGGTCGAGCAGATCTGCTGCATTGGGCACCGGGTAGCGATTCTTCATGGTGACCTTGTTGAGGGCTCGATAGTCCACTCACATGCACAGAGATTCATCCTTTTTGCGCTAAAAAAGGACTGGTGCTCTGAAAGGGGTGCGAGATGGCTGAATCAGTCCCATAGCCAGTAACTTATCCAGTTGAGTGCGTAGTTCCTTCAGTTCTGCAGGGCTCATGCGGTAGGGGGCCTTTGCCGGGGCACGCGCTCCAGGCTCTAGCTCGATTCGATGGTCGTGCGTGTGCCGTGGCGGTAATTCCTTTGGTAGCTCGTCGGGCATAAGATCGGCGAACTCCTGTAGTATCTCCCCCACCTGCGCGGGCACCTCCTCTATATCCTTCGATTCGGGCTAAACCTGGACTAGTGCCGCGACATATGTCTGGTCTCCTTTCCTTAGGCCTTTGCTAAGCTGCTTAGCGGATATCAGCCCACTATCTGGAACTATGCGCGAACTGGTGCTGCTTGTCTTCTGCTTTGCAACGGTTGACTGACCGCTGCTCTCTTCCTTAGTAGATGGTGGCAATGCTGAAACGAACCCGGTGCTGTCCTCTGATCCTATCAGCATGCCGTTGAGATGTGGAATGATCATTACCTTGGCTACCTTGAAGAACTCCAGGCCAAGTATGATCTGAAAATCATCAAGTGAGATCACCAAAAAGCTGCCCTCTCCAAGGGCCGACTTCTAGATCAGCCTTTGCAAGGCCATTCATCCTCGCTGCCTTCGAGTTGATGGCCTTTATTATGGTTGCAGCGGTGGAAGTCTGCAAACCTAACTCCTTCGCTATGTCTTCCGCGATGAAGTTGTCGGTGGCACCCGTATCAATCATGCCCCTCAGCTGGTGGCCATTGACCTTCATCGAAACATAAAGAAGCCCTTTGCAGGATGGTGGCTTCCTGGTGACAAGCACATTAATCGCTTGCAACGGGTTCACCCGGGAGGGTCCCTCTGAGTCGCTGGATTCCTCGACCAATTGGGAGATCAAGGCCGTGAGCTTCCCCTTTTCTGACAGTCGCGCATCCGATGTGCACCTCCGCAGATAAAATAGCCTTGGGGCCACTCAGATCTGGTCGTGGTATCCTTAGACTGCTGAGTAGTTCCCTTCTTTTTTCGGGCTGTCATCTTCTTCTTTTCCCTTGCTTCTTGGGACGAGACGTCTTGTCCTCCTTGGCTTTAGCCTTCTGCTTGCCAAGGGCGGGAGTAAGCATAGTGGTACGAAAGTCGACGAAGCTCTCAACAGCAGCCATCGCCGAATTGAGATCTTTCACTCCTTGCCTTCGCAGCTCCACTTGCGTCCAATTCTGTAACCTCGACTGAAAGTTGAACAACTGTCAGCTTCGGACATGTATGGTATGTCTAGGGTGCAACTCGGGCTCATGAAACTCGGGTTTTTCTCAACCCTAACCCTAACCCTATTTGTAAAATGTCAACCCTAACCCTAACCCTAACCCTATTTGTAAAACCTCAACCCTAACTCTATTTTTAAAAATCAGGTTCGGGTTGAGTTTCGGATTGAAATTCGGGTTGATAGAAAAAAAAAATATGACAATCTGAAACAAACGAGCTTAACATTACATAAATAAGCTAAAGTTTAAAGCAAATAAGCTTTACATTGTACAAACAAGCTAAAGTTTGAAATAAACAAGCTTCACGTTTCAAATTACATGTCTAAAAATATACATCTTTTACATAAGACTAAACAAAAAAAAAGTAAATTCTTAAACCAAACATATCCAAAGTAATCCAAATGTTGCATAACATTTAAATAGCCACTATATGCATTGATGAAGTCACCTTTATCCTTTGGAAGCAGAAAATATTGAGACGATATAAAGAGCCAGTTAAAAGACCACATAAGTCTGGTATGAGAGATCTTTTCTAAGTAGCGAGACTGCATTCGCCATCCAAGCTCTCTAAATTTTTACTCATCACCCCTTTACCAAATGTTTTAGTTTTTTGCTCATCACCTCTTCCCATATGCTTTTATAAAATTTTAGTAAACTTCATATTAGAAGTTGCAAATGTCTCAAAAAAGATAATTAAAAAAATAAAGATACTAGTTTGGCCCACCAACATTACATGATAAAATGAAATGGTTAAAGGTATAGTGCTCATTTTAAAAGGTAATGAAGATTCTGGTGGAATGTTCATACCAAGAATCATCACTTCCACCTATTGTCAGCTCTACTTACTTTAAACCTGAGTGGGCCTGCTGCTTATGGAGTTAACTGCAACCCTAACCCGGCCCAAGTTGCAAATCGGTCCTCAACCTGGATCCTTCGTTAAGCTGAGTACTGCTGCAAATCGGGTTCCGCGGGCCGGGTTTGGATTGAACCCGGCCCAAGTTGCACCCCTAGGTATGTCGAGTAGCAATGAGCTGAACTCCTTGACGTAGTCTCTGATGGAACCCGTCTGCTTCAACTTCTTTAGTTGGTCCCTCGCCACCCATATGACGTTGTGAGGGAGAAACTGAATCTTCAACTCTTCTTTGAGGGCCTCCCAAGTTGTAATTCCTGGCCTATCGGCGTTTCGATCCTCCGCGTTACGAGTACGCCACCATAGCTTGGCATCACCAGCAAGGAACACGCTGGCGAGGCAGATTATTGCGCTTCCGGTATATTCATTGCTAGGAAGAACTCCTCCACGTCCCATACGAAGTTCTCCAGTTCCTTGGCGTTGCGCGCGCCGCTGAAGGGCTTCGGATCAGGTATGCGGATCTGGGATGGATGTTGTTGATTCGCGTAGGGCTAGCATGCACGCTCTCTCCTGAGGGCATCCACTTCGTCTCCCAGCTCTTTGATGCAATTCAGAACCTCCTCTAGAATGGCATATCTTCCATCCTGTTGGCCTTCATTGGAAGAGCTTGGCCTGGCTCCATGATTTGGTTGTGCTGGGATCGCCTGTTGGATCTGATTGATTTGCTGCTGCTGCTCCAAGGATCTGGTGATGAGATCAGTAAACCCATCATCTGGAGGAATCCCGAAAATAGCCTCGATCCTTGCTATTCGATCGTTGTGATTTACCATGGTTGATTCTTAGAAGAAAAAAAAAATTTGCTCCTTGGGTTCTTGTATTAAACGCGCTCTGATTCCCTCTTGTCACCCGGCTAGGTATAGGCTTTTTTTTTTTCTAAGTACGGAAGCGTCCTGGCAGGGGACCGGCCTTAGCACGCCTCGTGCTAAGTCAGCCTCTCTCTCTCTCAGAGTTTTTGCACAATAGGCTAGGGTGAGGTTGATTGAGACCTCCCCCTACAGGAACCCCAAGAACCCCAATCAGAAATCACAGATCAATGCCCAGCCCAAACACAAGATGAAAATGGTAAACTCTACCCTAACCTCTTTGATTAATAACAATCCCAAGAGGAAGACAAGATGGATATGTGCCATAGCACTACAAGAAATTACTCACAAACTCTCCCTCACCTTGCCTTTAGGCTACAAGATCACTCACCCGTAACCCGTAGATGATCTCTTCTCTTTCTCCTCCTTCTCGCCCAAGGTGGAGAAAGATGCCTTCAATCTCTTGATGGCCGGTTGGATTGGATTCTCTTTGATTCCTTTCCAATTGTCTCTTCCGAAGACCTCAGCCCTCTTATTTATAAAGTGCATCCACCGCCTCCCAAAGCTTCACTCGTTTTATCCACATCTTCATGCACCGCCTCATATCTTCCACCCGCCTAATCTCTTCCAAATCTTATCCTTTGATGGCCGTTAGATAGGCTGGTGAAGGACTCCTAGTTGCAGCTGGATTGATGCCTTAAAACTTCATCCAAAAAGCTCCAACGATGACTTTGGATAATGGCCAAGATATCTTCAACTAACTCCCCCAAAATCATATCCAAATCTTAAGTTTGTTACTTGTGGATAATGGCTGATTTTCCTCTCCAAAATCTGCTGGCTGGATTCCCAAATCTTACCCATAAGATAAGGTTTAGATTTTTCTGATAATGATGGATTTGTCCCCCAAAAATCGCTGTCTGGTTTGTTGGGCGGTTGCTGGCGCGTCTGGGCGCTGGGCGTGCGCCTGGGCGTCAGTCGTTGGGCGCACGCTAACGGTCGGCAGGCAGCTGCCCACTCGCCCGCTTGCGGGCATGCTGCTCGGCTGGCTGCCCGCCAGCCAGGCATGCGCGGGATGCTGTCGGGGTGTGCGTGCGCACTAGGCGCCGCCTGCGCCTGGGCGTGCGGCCGTCTGCCCGCGCCTGGGCGCACGGCAGGGTAGGCCTGCGCGCGCTTTCGCGCGCGGCCAGGCTGGCCTATGCACGCGGGTGCGTTTGGCCTTGCCACGCTCCGCGCCGCTAAGGGTTAGCTCCGGGTCTTCTTCGGCCGCGCATGCCTTGCTGAAACTGGGCTTGCTGATGCCGATTCCGCGTGCCGTCACATCTGGAAGGTGAGTCTGCATTCGGCTTTGGCGCTTGGATCACCAACCTCACGCCACTGTGTCTGACTAAGTGTGGGGTTTGTCGGCCCCACGGACGGACGTGTGCATCCCGTGGCATGGTCGAACTCCATCCCGTAGGTCCTCGGCCACCTGCCTTGCCCGCGCTGCGCGTCGCGGGCTGCGCTACGGCCCTCCTGGTCGTGCGCATCACTGGGTGGTGACACTATACATAATTATTTAAATTCTTAAAGTCTTGCTCTTGAAGCATAAATAAAAGAAACTGTATTTCTAATTTTAAAATAACATCTTAAATTATGTCCATACCAGATTGAACAGAAATATTTAATATATGATATGCATATCTAATATGAAATAATTGTCCATTTAAAATGTGATGCAAAGAGTCATTTAATAATACAATAGCAAAATTATTATTAAATGCATTATCAAAAGTAATAGATATTATTTTATTATTAATATTATATGAATATGCAGTTTGATAAATAGCATTTGAAATTTGTTGTCCCGAATGAAAAAATCAAAAGCATAAAAAGCAAGAATTCATCTCTTTAGTTGCCAATCATTATCAATATAATGAGCAATAATAGCAATAAAACAATTACTACTTATAGATGCTGACCAATATCAAAAGTTAAAGAAACTCTAGCATTTAAATTTGAGAGAGTTTCAGTTAAACTTTGTTTCATTGCTAAAAAGTTTGTCATATCCACTCTTCTAAATGTATGCCTACTAGTTCTTCTATAAGTAGGTTGTAGGTCTAATTGAACATAGTGTTCAAACTTATAAGATTCACATAAACTAGTAATTCATCCTGAACTATCCATCTTACAAGTAATTTCCTATGATTTTCATGGTTATATGCAAAATTACCTATAAGTGATCCTTCTTGTATATTAAGAGTACTTTGTTGATGGGAATCATGCATCCTATGAGTCTCTTGATGTTTTTTTAAATGTCGTGTTCCCCTATTACTAGGACAACGGTAAAGTTTTACATATTTTCTATATTTGCTTTGTAGACTCCATCAACCATAATTATATCAAAATCTTTCCAAACATTACTAGTCCTCTTACGAGAAGAGGTTTGACCCTCACTGACATTGGCTCTAGAGGAAACTTGGGATTAAACTTGGGGTTGGGGATTAGTTTTATCACCCTCAAAAAAAGGATGTATGCCAAAATTACTTTTGTTATAAGATGCCATATCTAAAATTTTTAATTAATGAATGCAAAAAAATAAAAACTAACCACAAAAAAGAATTGAGAAGAGGATCAGAGGTGAAGGCGTGGAGTCGAGATTTGTGAGCTTCCTTTTGTGCTCTCGCCTCTCAACAAGAGTGACCTTCTTTCTCTTGTACTTCTTAACAAGAATCTCCTCTTGTGTAGCACTTGAACACTTACTAGAGCACTTGCCACTTGTCAGAACACTTGCAAACTAAAATTAAATTGCTAGAGCACTTGCTAGAAGAGAGAAATAGTAGCAGTAGAGAAGAGAGAAGAATTGGTTTGGTGTGTGGTAAGAATGAAGGAGAAATGGGCTATTTATAGAATCCTAATTTTTTTTTCAAAAATACCCTTCAATAGCTATTATATGGCTGTTAGGATGGATAAAATGGTCAAAACCCCCGATATGACCGTTTATAGCTGTTAGGGGCCGTGCCGGACTGGAATTTTTTTTGCCGTGCTGGACACCTATTTATTATTGGGCCATGCTAGGCACCGCCCGGCTATTGGTATGGCCGATGGGCTGAGCCGTATACGTCACTGTCCAGTGCCCAAGTCTAGGCCCATTACAGAATAATGAATAATTAAAACCATGAATCGTATTTGTATGGAATATTTATATTCTGCTATGAGGTCTAGATTACATCAACTCGTGATCCCATCCATTTTTACTCCGCTAGATCCATTTTGATTCGTATTCAGAGGACCTCTTGGTTAGATTGGATCTAAAAAATCAGGATTAATTTAAATTTCGCATCAGATCTAAATTTTAATTTTTTTAATTAAATCCGACTGGATGCTATCCAGCTAAATCTATCTCAATTTATAAACTTTAATTATTTAAAATTTATTATCCATCATTCTAATTATATTTATAAATTTATTGAATAGTCTCTATTATTTTTAGCTTAATAATTGCTTCCTCTCATATTTTTTCCTAATTATATTTAATTTTTATTATTTATTTTTTATATAATGTATTTAAATACATCAATAGGTATTTGAGATATCATAATTTATAAATTTAAAAATAATTATTTATTTGAATAAAATAAAAATTTTAAGTTTAAATTAATTTATTTAAATCTTATTAATGAATATATTTGATTATTTTTTCTTTGATAAGAAATAAAGGATTAATGCTTAAGAAAGAGAACACTTGAGAACCTACCATGGCCAAACGATTCAGCTAACGAGAAAACTCCTTGTTCTAGCTTTAGTATTACTTATAAATTGCTTTCAGTTTGCTAAAAAGTTCGGCAACCTTTCATTAGATTAATAATAAATAGTAAAAGCTTTACACCGTGAGATAAGGTTAGATTTTAGTACTAAAATAGTAATTGAATTCTTAACTCAAATATAATATTTTGCGTTGAAACCACATAAGTGTAACTCTTAACGGTGTTGCGATTCAAAATTTAATAGATAAATATTTACTAATAATTGATTAATAATAAATATAAAGAATTAATAATGATAATGCTTGAAAAATTGAGTTGTATTTAATTGCGTGAAAATAAAAAAAAATAAAAACTTATGAAAGCATAGTAAATAAATCATTGACAATGGCAGGATATAGCACCATTTATTTAGAATCTCTCATGTACTAGTTCTGATTAATTTTGTCCATGCGAAGGTTAAGCAACTGGGAATAAATCCTTCCATATGGTAGGTAAGCGTAGGTCTGCAGAACAGTTTTTTTAACCGTATCTTTCTGCAAGCAACGTTCCAAGCCTCGGCGCGCTGCGGCGACTGCCACGTGGGAGTAATGCACGTGTGGCGGGGAGTGCGAAGCCGTCCTCCAGGGCGCCGTACCAGGGGGTATATTGGCCGTCGATGTGCCGGCCACCGTCAGCGAATCTCCATCCTGGGCCGTCCGAGACGGGGTACGTACGTCTCGGGGCTTTCTGCAGTCCGAAATCATCATGAAAGCGGACTCCACTAAACGACATCGGGGACGGCACTTATTATAATAGTTATTATTATAATAATAAAGGACGGTAAATAAATTTTACGAAAGGGTGTTGGGTTTAACTTTAACCCGGCCGGGGTTAAATCTCAGATCATGGTTTTCACCGTGGGAGGTTGTTGACGTGGACGCGATATGATGATGAGAAGACGGAAAGGAACGGCGTTTGTTTGAAGCGCGGCGCGCAGCGCAGGGCGGAGCGGACGGAGCGCTTCTAACCGTTAACGTTCCGTTATCACCGGATCGTCGCCCGTCGCCGTCGGCTGGAAGGCGAGAAGCGCCGGGTGGTACGGTGTGGGGCCGGTACAAAGTAAAAGGTTATAGTGGCCATCGATTAAAGGTCTGCCGCGCTGATCGCATTCACATGTCGTACGTGAAGTGAAACATAAAGCGAAACTCAAATCAGTTTCATGATGTTGTTAAATGGGATCAAAGAAATAATTGCGATAGCTGATGTTAAACGAGATCAAAGAAATAATTGCGGTAGCTAATGCTATCATTGATTGGTCCACTGGGAGGAAGTAAGTTAGGAAAATGAGTTTAAGAGCGACGCGGAAATGATCCATGGATAATTAGTAGAGCAGACTTGCCTTCATATAAAAATAATTTCTCAATTTAAAGTAGTTGATTGGCTTGATGCTAATATCCTGCTATAAACGAGTTGGTCTATCAATTTCATTTTGGTTTTTATTTTTTTCACCGCGTAGGCTTCGGTGGAGCTCAACGCGGATGCTTCTTCTTTGGGGATCCAATGCTTTCTTCTTTATTGTGAAACTTTTGGGCTCTTTTATCACCCAGGTACTTTTTTAACGTTTGTTCACTTCGAACAACGTCTTGTTATCTTTCGCACTGCTCATAAATCACGGTGTGGGACATGTCGTTATTACAATACGGCACTGGATTTAAATTTATCCTGAACGCTGCTCCCCCGTTTCCCATCTGCATTGATTTTGTACATGGATTTCATTTGGCTAACAAAGAAGTGTAATCGAATACCTTCAGGTTGCTTGTCAAAAAATTTTATATAAAAAAAAATGCTTCATTAATCACACAGCAGATTTATCTCTCTGTTTTTTTACTTCTCCATAATAAAGTCCTTCTCAAACAACCTACCTCCATGTATGGCGCATAAAAATCAAATTTGACGCTCATTCAAGGTGTTGCAAGGGCATGCGAAGCAATATTCTTATATATTAGGATGATTGCGAAATTATATATTAAACTTTGTTATACTTAAAAAATGAATGACGCTGCATATATCATGTTAGGTGTTAGTCTCAAATTCTATTTTTTATTTTTAGTTATAATATAAAATTGCAACCTGCTTGTTGTCCACGCATGACTGTATAAAAGTGAAAGAGAGAGTGGAACAGAAGACGCATCTTTTAAAAAATAAAAGGAAAGAGAAGCAATAGGGATGCTTCAAATGTAAATAAATGATATTCAAGTCACGAAAAATACTTTCTATTGTCATTCAAATTTGATCAACAAATGCCAACTGAGGAATATGCCTAGCCCGATCCAAGAAGAACACATCCTTTCATATTGTAGTTTGATTTTTTGTACTCAAGAAGGGAAGCATTAAGGACCTCAAATTTTTCTTTGAGGAAAACCTTCCAACATCCAATTAAGTTATTCAAATTATAATGAAAAATTTAGAGTCTCCAAGTGAGAGCACTATATTTGGAAAGAAAATTTTAAGATCTTTATGAAGATTGAAGCTACTTTTATAGGTGTCTAGAGAAATAATAACTTGATTTGAATACTCTTTCTTTGGGTGGCTCTAATAAATGTTATCCTTGGATAAGGCAAGAAGCAGATTTACCTTCATATTAGGCAATAAAGTCTTACATAATTAGCCAACATTAAATAAGGATTAAGACCCTGGGTAAGTTGGCACTTTTCTCGAGATGGAGACAAATCATCTGAAATGAAGAATCAATCACGTTACATCCACTATTAGTTGTCGATTATACATGGTGATCCAATAAGCTCATTGAGCTAATTCTAATCACGTGTACATTGTTAGCTCGATTCACATTAGTTATTCTCTACTTTTGGCAGTTGAGTTTAAGCTCATGCTTAAGCCAAAAAAGTATCTCGGGATTATGCCAAAGATGACTTAGAGCTCATTGATCTCATGGATAAGGATTGAGTAACTCATCTTTTAATCGATTTATTAAGTAACTCAGCATTGGCTAAGTTACTTGCCAACTCAAACTCCTGATTTTTTTGACCACGATAGTTATTGTAGGTAGAAAGAATATATGTGCAATCGCAAAATGATTGATCGTCTCACCTTTTTATTATTTGCATGAATCTCAAAACAGCTGCACAACCATTTTATGGAACATATTTTGATGTAAGCATCATCTTTAAGGGGTATTTTCTCATAATTGAATGCTTATCATAAATGATAATGATGGATCTTAAAAAAAGCTTTATGTTTATAAAAAGCATGGTTCATCTGCTGCACCACTCTCTCTCCTTCATCTATAAAAAGGGAAGTGGAACTCATTTGCTCCACCTTCCTATGATTACTTAATGAAACTCCACTACTGTCGCCAAGCTTTAGCTTAGTCTTGTTTTCGACTTTTCTTCACTTCTTTCTTAAAGTTTCTCCTTGGCACACAGTCTAGGTACATCCTATCCCCTTTAGGTTGGTTAGGATGTCTGTGTCTCTACCCTTGGCTTTGAGAAAAAGTCTAGTTTTTGGTTGCTGAGAAATTAAGTGTGCTTGATGTAAATGATTTAACAAAATTCATCGAGTCTATTTCATCTTTGAATTTTTTAAGTTAATTGTCCTAAGTCAAGAGGGACACAACATCGGACCATGAAGTAGGTTAGCTTTTCTTTCATAAGAACTCTCTAGAGGCTGGGCTTAGGCTACCAATTCACAACTTCATGGCCGACCCTTGACCTTGTACAATATAGCCACCACCTAGCTTGTCTTAAACTCTGGAGAGTTATTGTAAGCTTTTTAATTTTATGTTCCTAGCTAAGTCTCACTTTAGTCGAAGTTTGTTTAGTTGCCATCTATACTTTAAAGTGCCATCCAAATGAGTAGGGCTAGTTATACATCTTTGCCTGAAGGAGAAGAGAATTTTCATAGAAAACTCTTCTTCCATCCATGGGTGAAAGATATATATATATATATATATATATATATATCCTATTAAAGGTTTTTGAACAATTGATACTACTTGATAGCAGCTAAATACAAAATCAAATAATCTTTCAAACCTTACCACTAAGAAGGAGATCTTAGTTCGGCTTTGCTGAGCAAAACCTCCATAGATGCCCAAGCTTGTAATGGAGATGCTCTGATTCAAACTGAACTAAGCCCAGCCCCTAAGGGTATCACTTTCTTTCTTGCTTGAGTTATTTATCATTTATTCATCTATTAATGCACTTTATTTTGTTTACACGGTTAGTTCTTATTGAGGGCTTGCAATAAGCGTTGATGCATAAGAGGCAGGTTATGCGTAGTTCCTCAGCTACTCCATTTTCACCAAAAGAGTGTAATTCCTTTGTTGCAACTAGGCCTCAAGGAAACACCCATATGAGAAAACTTCCTTAACTCAGTGGTAGAAGATTCTTTTCCTTGTTCAAAAGACCTCGAACATAATTCTTTTAACTGATTTGCATCAGCATTTAGCTACACGAAGCATTAAATTTATACTTTTTTGAACATTCAAGAAGGTGTCCTCGATTGACAAGATACTTTTTGCCCTTAGGGCTTCTTTTGAGGCTCCTTAGTTTTTAATCATCTCTTAATTTATTTTTTTGGTTAACCTTCCCTTATCTTTCTTTTGAGCCATTGGAGCTTCTCTACATTAATATATTTCTTTGACAAGGTGAGTAGTGCATTAAGATCTTTGGAAAGTCATTTTGCCAGTGACAAACTAAACTTGAAGTTCTACATATGCTCATCAAGGCTATGATGGCTACTGAGGTATTTAAGTCACGAACCTTTGATGCCTCGCTATTGAACTACTAGAGAAAATCCCTAAATGATTCATCTTCCTCTACTTAATCATTATTAGGGTCACTAAAGTCTTTCAATGTTTTTAGCTACTCATGAAGTAGCCAATAAATAATTGACTGAGTTGCTTAGAAGAACCGTGGAGGATGGCTTAAAGTTAGAGTACTATGTATGAGCTATCTTTTTTAAGATTGTAGGAAAAACTCAGCATATAATGGCATCATGCATCCCATGCAAAAGCATTAGCATCTTTAAACTTTTCAAGTGATCGGTTGCATCGGTTGTGCCATCATATAGCTATAATTGGGGCCTCTTAAATTTGGGAAAGAATGGCTTAGCCATCACCTTCTTAGTAAATGAGGATTTGGTTGGAAGGTTAAGTTGGTTGGCAAACTTGCTTTATAGCTCATAATATATTGCATCGTGATTTTGACTCTTTGGTTGATCTTTTTAAGTCAATAATCTATCATTTTTTGACTCATCGAGTTGCCTTTGGACTAGTATGTTCGTTCGAGCTAAAGGAACAATTGCAAGGTCCTTCCTTAGATTAGTTATATTAGTCCTACATTGTGATCGGTTACTGAATTTACTTTGAGGCCGATCATAGCCGATAGCCTGGTGTGCCTTTAGTTGGCTCTAAGCAAGTCATTAGAACTAGGCCCCAAATTTGGGAGCATGTTCGTGAGTACTTTTACCTAGTAAGATCGGGTGTTGAGCTACTCATGAATAATAGGTTGGTACCAAAGTAGGCGATGACATTGAGGTTGGCAGTGGGGTCAGAGTTGGATTAGTTGAGTATCCAATAAAGCTCTGAGAGATGACCAAAATATGGCTCAGACTCACCTGAAGATTGCTAATCATCTAATCTCATCATTTTTGGCAATATGGTTAGATACTTTTGCTTAGACTTTTGACTGACAATGCTAATCGATTAATGTCCATAATTGATCCTTAGATACCAATCAAAGAATATGCCTTAGCTCGATCTGAATAGAGCACGTTCTTTTACCTTATAGCTTAATTTCCTCCACTCAAAGAGAAGAGAGTTAGGAACCCAGGGTTTTCCTTTAGGAAAAACTTTGATAGTTATGTATTTTTTAAGCATGAATAAAGGAACTTTGATGCTATAGTCAAATTGTGATAAAAAATTTGAGATCTTCGGGTGAGAGCTTCGCACTTTAGAAGTAAAATTCAAGCACTTTTATCTATGGAGATTGAGGTTACCTTTATGGATGTTTAGAAGAAAAATAACTTGTGACGAACTCTTTTTTTGAATGGTATAAGTGTTATCCTCGGATAAGATAAGAAGAGAATTTAGATAAAGTTTTGCTTAAGCTAGCTAGCTAGCATTTTGGATATAAAAAATGATTTTGTCATCCATTGCCAACATATCGTCCTAAGGTTCATGAATGATAAAAACTGATCTAATATATCTGTCACAAACACTACGGCCAAAATTGATTTTGTCAAACACGAAGGAAGGGAGCAACTAATGAAAGTTGAAACAGCCAAATCATCTCTTCGTTGCACTTTTTTCTTCCATTGTTTTTTTTAAAATAGATATATTGCACCAATTTTGGCGCAGAAACAATGAGAGAGGAAACCAATAGGCAAACTTGATGGCATGTTGGTAAATTCGGTCGCTCACGGATCATGATTACCGTTCGGCAACTCCCCTCGATTAGATCGGCGAGTCGTAGCTAAGAAAGAATTGACCCACCGCGGGTGGAGAGACGCGTGTCAGTTGGAGGGGGCCCACCCTGTCAGCTTTACCCTTTTCTGCCTTCACTGTCTTCACCTTCCTTTCCTGTTCGACCAACGGAAAAAGATGCCATACTCTGATCTCTGGCCCCGCCATCGATGACTCATCTGCACCGTCCAACTGCAATGGCCCACCCGTGAATTGGACTGCCTCCCATCTGCGACCATCCATTTGGCTTTCACTGGTCCTCCCAAAGGTCGATCCATCGAACGGCGGTGGTTGGTACCGGGCACTGATCACCGACGGCAGCTGCTTTGTTTAAACGTTTGGTAAAAACTTGAAGAACGGCTCCCTTCCTCCTCTGCTCGTCCCGTTTCACCGCTCTCCTCCCATACGTCCGTTTCCCTCCCGCTAGCAACGGACAAAGCCCCCCACCCCCCACAGCACGAACTGGAATCGGGTTCCCGGTTCTGTTCGCTGTATTTGGCTCCCAAAGCAACATGGAGTACATCAAAGGGTCCCACCCTCCTGAGGTTGTTTTTGAGCATTATTTTGTACGTACCAACCGTATTTAATACGTATTTATTCATTGATCTTTTCTTTATTTATTTTTCTGACACTCATGAATAGGAGGAAGAGTATTTCAGAAGCCACGCTGCTGCTGCTGCTCTGATTTGATGCATGCAGCTAAAAAAGGAAAAAAAAAAAAAAAAAAGAGAGAGGAGATAGAGAGAGAGAGAGAGAGGGGGGTGGGGGTGGCGGGGTGGGGCGCGGTGGGGGGAAGCAGTACTGTGCGAGCATCATACCCTCGTCGTTCTATTTTTACTGCTCCTGAGTCTTTCCTCAGTCTCCGTCTGAGAGGCATCTCAGATATAGAGAGGAGAGAGAAAGAGAGATTGAGAGAGAGGAGGAGGAAGGAGAAGGTGGGTTCTCGGCTCCACTCTCTGGTCTCTGTGGTGCCAGGGCCCTTTATTTTGCCCTTTATGCCCTCTTGGATTTAGCCTGGGGGCTCGTCAAAACTTTTGTTTTTATTTTTCCATTTATTCGATGATTTAACGCCTCTTTTTGGTCCATTTGTGGACGAGCTGCTTCTGGGTTCCATTTTGGGTTTTTGAAAGCATCAGGTCTGTTTCCTGTTTTTTTTATCCCTCTTTCTTCCCTTTTGTTTTGTTTACTCGGATTTTTTTTATTTTTTCTCTCCACTTGATCGTTTAGATTCTTAGTTTTTATGTTTCGAAATCGGTCAAAAATCCTGCCTTTAGCCCTTGTTTGATGCATCTATTTCCGATTTCATTCTCTGAGTGGCTGTCTTTGGATGAACAGTTGGATGGCTGTCTGTTCCTCTGCTATCCACTCGTGGGATGCTTGGCCTCAGGGGCGTTGCAAGTCTCCTTTTTTCGATGCTTACATCTGTTAATATATCTCAATCTGCCTTCTTTTCTCAAACAGAGCATTCATGGAGTTCTTTCTCGCATGGGCTAATAATTTATAATGTTGGTTTTCCCTTGTTAAATATGATGAACATATCTCTGGACATGGGATCACTTGTGGAATGAATCTTTATGTTGATTCACTCTTTATGTCCTTCCTTCCTCTTGACTGATGTATCCCTGCTACCTGGTTTATTTCATTCTCATATATATATAAATATATATATATATATTTGTCAACAGGAATCTCTTGTTCTCTAGGTGGGAGGAGGGAAGGAGGTTTGGGATAATGCTGAGGAAGAGGAGCAGGGCGGTGCAGAGAGAGCAAAGCAAAGGCCACCTGATGCCCGACGGCGTGGTGCAAAAGGCCAGGAGCACCTCGTTCTTCAGCGTCCCTGGCCTCTTTGTGGGGTTGAGCAACAAGGGCTTGCCAGATTCCGAATCAGCGAGGAGCCCTACCTCTCCCTTGGACTACAAGGTCTTTTCCAATCTGGGGAGTTCCTTCGTTAGGTCCCCTAGATCACCAGGCCCGGAGGGGACGCCGCGGAGCTGGGACTGCAGCAGGGTGGGCCTTGGCCTGGTGGATTCTCTCAACGACGAGTCCAAGGCTGGTGGGAAGGTGCTGGGCTTCTCTGAGAGCAAGAACATACTACTCGGGTCGCAGATGAGGATCAACATCCCAACCCCCAAAACACTCCTGGATGGCATCAGAGACGAGTCTTTGGGAGCAGCTGTTCCCAAATCCCTGCCCGAGCACTTGGGGATTTCCCCACAAGCTCGCATGGGATCAGGTTGCTCGAAACTGGCCATAGGATCCAAAGGAGATGAATTAGAGCCTGGGGAATTCGGAAAAACTCGATCTTGGTCGGCCGGTGTCGGTAGATCATCGCTTCCCCTGTCTCATTTTACGTACCGTCATCCCAAGTCCAGTTCTGAAATCTTTCCACCCGATTCGGGGACTTCCGCTCTGGATTCTTCTCCATTATCGAGAAAGCCGACCGATTTTGATAATTTTTCGGGGTCTCTTCCGATATCCTTGGGCTCATCTCACGGATTCATGGCTTCTCTCTCTGCGAGTGAGATCGAGCTGTCGGAGGACTATACCTGCATTATTTCTCATGGTCCTAACCCTAAGACGACCCACATTTTTGGTGATCGCATTCTTGAAAGCCACACGATTCAGTCACCGGATTCTAAGAATAAGCTCGGAAAAGATGGGGGAGTCTCTTCCTGGCTGGTTAAATGCCTCGAGGATTCGCCACCCTGCCCCTCTAATGATTTCTTGAGCCAGTGCTTCTCTTGCAAGAAGAAATTAGAGGGGAAAGACATCTACATTTATAGGTTAACCTTTCTCCTCCTTTAAGCATTCTTCATTGTTTCTCTTATCGCATGATGACGATGAATTTAACTGGACTCTTTCACGAGGATCAACAGCCTCAGTTTCTGAACTAATTCTTCTATGCGTTGCAGCAGAGGTGAGAAGGCATTCTGTAGCTACGCTTGCCGTGAGCAGGAAATTTTGATCGAAGAGGAGATGGAGAAGCCTGCAACTGATTCTTCTGATTCATCCTTCCATGAGGAGATATTCCTGGCAGGGATGATCGTGGCCTTGTAGGCTGGAGGAGAGGATTGGTTGATGAGTCCCAACCCATCAATCCGTGAGCGGTGAGACTCCAAGGCAAACGATTCGATCATCCGTTTGTCAAGAGCTGTTTGTGCGAGTCTGTGGCAGCCATGGATGATCACCATGTACATTCATCTTCTGTTTGCTGGTGTTGTTTCAGCTCTCGCGGTGATATGGGTGGCTCGTGACTGGACCTTACCGTCTCTTTTCTCCTCTGCTAGAGATTTGCATGATGGATAAGCTTTTCATTCTCCTATAGTTTTGATCAGAAGGAGTGTTGGCCACTGCATGGGTTGCCCATTTTCCTTTCTTCCTTCCCTTGCAGTAGTTAATGTATAACCTCCATGAACTTTATAAATTAATGAATATGAGCCACTTTTAGGTATCTTTATATATTCCATTTGCTTATGTTCTGCTTGTTTTCATTGTTATAAACCGTCTTTGCATCAAAACATTGATGGAACTATTAAAAGCATGGGGTGCTTCATTATCTATAGCTTCCATGCTATCTATCATAAACCATGTCAGAAACTGATATCCAATATATTGTTATTGTTATGTTTGATATCTCTCTCTCTTTCTCTCTCTTTGTCTGTCTGTCTGTCTGTCTCTCTCTCACACGCACGCATGCCTTGTATGGAAATTTAACTGTGTATTCTCATATGCCATTATTGGGATTTAACTCTGTACTAGTCTCTACTGTGACTTGTTCTTTCCCTGTGGCTCAGCCAATTATCTCAATTTGTTTGTCCTTTAATTGAGATTCTGCTAAATTATTATTAGAAAATGAGAAGATGCTTGACCATAATGGTTCCATCAGAAAACTCACAACTTGCTGCTAGCTGATCTGATCAAATCAGCTCAAAGTAACTTATGCCACCTAAAAAAAGAGCATTTTCTTTTGAGCATCAAGTGGAGCCGATACCCTCCCTCTGTAACTCTTTGAGTGACATCATGTTCTGTCAAACTGCATGGTGATTGCTTCTGAACTTCTTCCATCTTTCATTGTCCAATCTCATTCCTTTACCTGCTTCTGTCTTCATGTCTGCTTTAAACTGCAGTCATCCATTCAGCTTCATTTTGGGGATCCAGTTCTTGGAGTTCTCTTCTTTGATGCTCTGCCAATCCTGGCTACTTCCACCCTCAAATGTGCTCCATCTATAGTTTTCTGATTCCATTGCCATGGTCTCGAGGAACTTTCTCTCGGAAAGCTTCCACCTGGATGAGAAAATCGATGCTCGGACACTGCTGAAGCAGAGGGTTTAAACCTGCGTCAGATGAAGACAATTCTTTCCAGAAACCTGCTGACGCTGCCTTAATTAGGAGGACGGTGAGGTTAGTAACGTAGGATGAGCATTTTTTCTTTTACATCACGGCAAGGATTGATAGCGATTTTACCCATTCGATTGAACTTATTCCTTGCAAAAAAAAAAATAATAATAAACGCCAATCTCTCATGTTTCCATCGGCATCGATTGCAGTGAGCTTGCTCGGTGTTTAGCGTTTTTGGTCATCTCCTTACCCAACGCAAACACGTTTGACATTATAGGAATTTGTGTAATAAGCTAAGACGGTGCGAAACTGCTTTGTTCTTGTCCGTCATCGAAAAATGGTCTTGCGACTAATATCGAAGCCAAGCAAGTATTCTAGAGCCAGATCTCAATGGAGCTTCAGAGTGAAGCCCTGAAACTTTCCTCGTGCTCCTAGCTCGTATTCAAAAATCCCTCAGCATCAGTTTTCTAATTGCCTTTGATCTTTACTTGGATGCCGTTGCGCATCCTGTGATCTCCTTAACTAAACCAACCATGGATGTCTGTCTCATAGTTTCATGGGTATTCATGACTTCATCTAATTCGACCTGAGCATTATAAAAATCCTATAATCATAGAAAGTTGATGAACAAGTAGAAAGGCCGCTAGTAATTAACTTGTTAATTATGGAAATCCTATCCTTGTTTTGCTTTCTATGGGAGCGCCATTTGAGCCGACCGTCAGCTGTATGGAGTATGGACGCATGGAAAACACCGTCACGGTCCCTCTGGGGTTGACGCCGATGGAGCGGATTCAATAATTATGCTTGGAAAAGAACAATCGAAATAGAAGACAAATGGATAGCTCGGATGTTAGGGCCCGTTCAATTAATTGCCAGAGCTCTTATTAAATCACGTTTAAAAAAAAAAAAAATTTCTCTAGTCGATTTGTTGTCATATGCTTCGGTTTGATGTCAATAACTGGGACATTTTCTATGATCTTCACTTGTATAAAAATAAAAAATAAAAGGAATCTGTTATAGTATTTTATCCAATAAACTAATTATTCTAGTAACGCTACTTAAACCAAGCTTACAGTTAAGCCCTTTTCTTTTCCATCCCAAAGAAACTCAAACCATATCAATGGAAGGTGGAAGGTGTTTTATGGCGGTGCCAAAAGTCAGGAACACAATTTAGAAAGTCATCTTTTCTTGACCACAATTTCTCTATGAACCCCTCCATTGGCTTCTTGACATAAAAATCTTCATCCATAATTTCATTAATGGATGTATAAACGAGCCATGCGTTCCTTTTCTCTTTTCTTTGTCATATTTACTGCAACCATATCTTACAATAAAATTTTTTCATTTTTATTTTAGATAGTGTTTGGTTCATAAAAAGTTATTCTTGGATAAGTGTACATGATAGCATTTATCTAGAAAATAGCTCAAGAAATAATCTTTTTTTTTTTAAATAACAGCTTTATCATCAAGGGATAACTCTAGTTATTTCTGAGATTCCTAGGGAATAAGTTCAGAGGATAACCCATGTTTAACCATGGATTATCCTTTTTAGTTAAACTTTTTCAGAATTATCTCCCTGGTTATAGTTTTTGGAGATAAAGAGGGATATCCGGGAATATCCTCCTTATCCCCCATATCAAACACAGTCTTAATTACATGTACTAACCACACACACCATCGATAAAAAAACAAATTATATGGTCTCATAATTTGATGCACTAAAATTAGATCCATCAATTAAAAAAAATTATAAAGATATAATAGAATAAATTTCTTAAGTGCTGTATTAATGCTCAAAATAGAAATATATTTATTCTTCATTTGTCCTGTTGGATTTCAGTTTTCATTTGACCAATGGATTTCAAAGTTACAGTTGGAAGAAATGAAGTCTGAAACAACTCCAGCAACAGTGGCTAGACAGGCTTTTAACAGGGATATGGATGGGTTGGATCAGATCAATTTAGTGATATTATTAGAGTCAAACTAATTTATATTGGTTTCTTAAAGCTGAAACCAAAATCGAACTACTCGTTCTAATAAACCAAACCAAATCAAACTAAAAAAAAATATTTTGGTCTTGTTTTAGATTATCAATTTGCTAGCCATAAGATCAATTTTCATAATAAATTTTATGTAGATAAATAGCAATTTGGTTCTTTACAATGAAAAAAAAAGGCAAAACTTTCACATTATACAACTATTCACGCAAACATACATGCATGCATATGCACGTGCATATATAGCAACTCAATTTTATTTGTAATATAAATGAAAATCATATAATATATATATAACTCTATTTGGTTTATATTAATTTTTTAAAACTTTAAATTAAAATCAAAATAATTTTTAAACTGAAATTAAATTTAAAAAATAAAAAAAATCGATTCAAACCAAAACAAAAACAAGGCTTGAATAGGTTTATAATTTGGCTGGTTTTCTTGCTCACCTTAAGGCTTTAAGATTCTAGGTAACAGTAAACTGCGGGCGAGGAGGCAAAAACTAGGCGAGGCACAGCTGCAAGGATGCTAGAGGTAATAACGGCGCTTTCATTGAAGGAGCCGTGTTGAATTGGTGGACTTCGTGAATTCCTGCACGAGCTAAATGCCAGACTTCGAGATTTAAAGAAGCAAATCACCTCCTAATCTTAGATGTTGATTTGATCTTTTGGACCGATGGTATTTGTCGTCAATCGTGCATTCCTGTGTTTCTTTTGAGAAGCACTATTTTCTTGTGGTGAGTCAGGTTAAAAGATTACATGAAAGTGAAAGCCGCGTGTCTGCAAAATCCTGAGACAAATAAGGTATCTTTAGATTCTATCTTCTTGATATAAAAGCAGCTTTGGTTTTATCAGAATGGCTTTGGAATTGTTCATCTGTAAATAGATAAAACTTTCAGCCAATCCAACAATCCAAGATACAGCCACGCAAGAAGGGAGAAGCCTTCATTTGTCCAGTTGAGCTTTCCGGTCTCCGTTCTGCAGAGGTAAGTCAAATGCATCAAGCATTTTCTAAACATGCTTGAAAAGAGACTCAAGATTAACTCTTTGTCAAGAGTTCAATGTACGATTAATTGGCTAGGTTGAGGCCTACAATTTTTGTGCAATGCTAAAAGTAAGGGCCTCGAAGCAAAAATTGTGTATAATATTTTGCAGTATTTTTGAAATTTATATTGTCATTATTCTTCCATGATTTGAACCACTCCTGACTGGTAATCTTGATTTCCAACCTCCCTTAATACTACCGGTGTTCCAGTTACCTAGAGTTGCAGTTATGACCTGTATGTTCTATTCTTAAGGGGAAGATAAACGCAAAACTAAGAGGTGTTACAAAGATAAGCTAAGCCCTTTGTATTTTCTTAGAAAGAAAAATTGGGTTAGGCGATGGCATAAAATTAAATTTCATGGGCAAGTTCAATCCATATGCAATTCATATGTCAATCATCTACAATTCTCAAACCGATTTTATGGGCTTGGTGCACCAAAACTTCAAAATTTGATGGTGGGACTGGGACCTCAAAATCTTACATGAGAAACCTCCAAGAGTTGAGCGGTGGAGACCATGCTAACTTTGAAATGAGAAGTTTCAAAATTTGATCTTATCAAGAATAAAAAGGAAAGGGTAAAAAAATTAAGGCTCATTCGAACACCCTTTAATTTATGTTTATCAGTTCACATATTAACTGTGAATCAACCATGGTTAAGGAAAAGCTTGTTTGCCCCTTAACTTTGTTTCCAAGTTTTCAGAAGATCATTGCATAAAAAAATTAGACTTTCCTTCCGTTGTGCAGACATCATGTATCAAAATCATCTACAGATATACCTAGCTGCTTCTTGAGCTAAGGAGCTGTAAGAACGGTGAAGTGTACACTGGAACTTAATCGTTGATGAAGATCTTTGTACAAAAGTCAATTAAAGTTCACTTTCAAGCTATGATTAAATGGCTATTTGTCCTCCTAGGTGCAAAGAGTTTGTTGGTTCAATAAAATTTGTGCAAAATTTTATACTGGACAAGCAAATAACTGATTCTAAGTATCAAAGGTGGAATGATTAGATTGTCTGATTTCGGTAACATCATTTCAACTTTTCTGCTTCAGAGAACTAGATGCCGTAGAACCATAAAAGAGACCGATGAGGTCAGTGCTGCAGAGAAGGGAAAGAAATTTGGATCCGAGCACCTTGCATTAACAGATTCTGGTCAATGTGTTATGAAACTATTTCAGCAGGAAAGAGGGATCTAATTCTCCCTTCAATGGTGCTTGAGTAAGCTTCTGCAACATCAGTGCAAAACAGATGCGTAAGCAAAGAGGAGAAGGATATCTCATACTATTGAACACCAAATAAACAAGGTAAAGATTTTTGTAACCACATAAGTTTCACAAGCGTAACATAATTCCAATTGCAAAGAGGTCCATACATACATTACAAGTATTTTTAGAAGTCATTTGAATCACCAAGAGAAGGTGAGCCTTGGTATTATAGCAAGTGATGCAGGATAATTTGATAAGCTAGTCCTGTGATGACATATGGCAAAGTTAGATATCCACACTAATAGAAACTCTAATTAGAGAGGAACTCCCCCTTATGATGATCACCTTGTTCAGATCTAATCGGACTCTCTTTATATATAATTAGCTGACTAACTCCTATCAGGATATGGCCTCATTTGAGATGAGAACTTTCCTTATATGAGATAAACTTGATCTTAAAAAGAATAACAAACTTTGTTGTATAAACAAAATAGCTAACTAGTTTCTATCAGGGCCAGGTCTCTTTTGAGATCAGGATTTAATTAGAGCCATTCCTTGCAAGAGTTTGACATAAGATAAAACTCCCAACATCCATAAAAGCAGCCCAGGTCCCCTGAGGTAAAACGAATTCTCAACTCTTTCTTCTCTCTTTGTTTGCTCTAAGGTCTTGTCCATACGGTTGACTTGAGCGCCGAAGGATTTTTTTTGGAAGGAAACTCCGGGGCCCCCTAATGCATCTTTTTTTTGGGTGCAAGAAGGCGGTTATCAAATTGGGAAGGTGCTCTATCACACTTGCATCAAAGAAAAAGGTAAAAAAAACACTCAATTGTAGAATGGGAAGGTGTTCTATCATGCCTGCATGAAAAAGAGAGTAAACAAGCACCCAATCATGCTGCACAAGAGAGATAGTAAAGAGAGAGAGAGAGAAGAGTCAAAAAAAAAAAAAAAAAAAAGAACGAATATCTTCCCCAAGCCGGTAAACTTAACCCAAGTCCACTGATCCATCACCTCCAGTGCTGGATCACTGGCCACAGGTTTTGTCCTTGTCACTAGTCGGAACCATCTTCACTGGGGCCGCTCCATTGGATCTCCCTTAACATCAGACTTCCAAACCCACACTACAATCTCTCTGATCTCTTTCAAGGCAATGCGATGCAGGCCGTTTGCGAGCGCGTCCTTGGCTGCATTCTCTCCAATCAAAAGTCACCCCTTCAATCATTCGTTGTTGCTAGAATTTTGTGAGGATTTCATAAGCTGCATTGTCTCCAGCTCCAAAGCCTCCCCATCTCTTTGCCATCAAAGCTCCATCAGGCCACCACTGCCCACGGTCCAACAAAATAATAAATATCTACTTAGCAACTCCCATCATCAATTGAGCCTTTTATTCTAATTATATGCGATAGAAATAGGGGACTCACCTCCGTTTCTAAGCGGATTCGACGGGAGGATCATCGGCGGCAATGGAGGCTACCAAAAGTCTCAAGTCTTCACACTCCTAACCTGCAGTGCCAGAGAGGAAAGAGGTTGTCGAAGGAGAGGGAGAGAATTTTTTTTTCTTTTTTCTTCTTTTGTTTGGCTAAAAACAAAGAACTATCTCTGTTTTGAGCCCAGAGGCCACATAGGATGGCCACCGCCTCACGAAGAGGCGGTGACTCATGCGGCCTTTGATAGATACATGACCTAGCACCCAATGTCAGGTCAACTAACAATCTTCCACTCATCCACATAAAAGCGATGCTTACAACCTCATTTCACTTCTCTCCTCATGTATTGCAGTGGGGTGTGTAACCCGACGAAAATCAGTAACACACAGTGAAAGTACTACATTAAGTTAACGCATAACTAATATAGCACACAATCAATCCAATCTCGTCCTTGTCCTAAAAAATCCGATCACACCTAATCAACTACTCTCAACCCCTCAAGAAACTTAACTTTGAGTAGTACTTAAAATCACCAAGTCAAACATTTGTGCTATGATCATATACGACTTATGCACATCATTGCTTGGACTATGGATCACAAACTCAAGATGTGTTCATGAGTAATCTTCCTTGAAAACATATGAATCCATCTTTGTTCAATTAACTTCCTGATATTGTCTCATATGGCTATATCATTAATGACCGTAAATGACAAAGCTAAGAAAGTTATCCTGAACTCCAATTTCATGAGATAGGTTCAAGTCAAAGGACACTACATAGTTGCAGGGCTCACATAGTGATAGAGGAAATTTATCATGTCACCCCCTACTAGGTCAACTTTATCATATGCAATAGAATGCATGCTACGGTGGAGCTTCCACTCAACGGAACCCAAGTCCAAACATCACAAAAATATACAATCCGAGCACACACACACACATAGCTCGCGTTCGGTTACCTCCGGCTTGATACGGGTTTGTGGATACATTGATAGACATGTTCCATATCCGGCTTTCCTGAGGCTGTGTTTGGTGCATCGCCAAGTAATCCTGAATGGTAATGTGGATTGCCTACAAGATAAATTACCACTTGATAGATTACCAGTAATGTTGATTACTAGTATTTGGTATATACAAGTCATGCTACAGTAACATTGATTACTGTATTTGGTATGGCTAACAGATTACTAGTCATATAACATCAAATTTTCAAAATACCCCTAAATCAAATCTATTAAAAATTTATATACTATTATATATATATATTTAAAAAATACATTTATAAATGATAATATTTAAAAAAATTATATTTATAAATGATATTCGAAGTGACCGATGAGAATGCCGGATGCCATCGATCGGAAGAAGTTTCGTGGCATCTCGAGACGATCGTAGGGTCATTGGACGGTGGAGATCCGTGACTTGACTCAGCTGAAGAGGGTGTGGCTCGGTACCTTTGGCATAAAGGTTTCAGCGAGATCGGTAGAAGAGAAGGCGAGTGAGAGCTATCAAAGAAAGCAGGGGCAATTTTATCAAAAAAATTTTATCAGATTACCATATCTGTAATGTGGATAACCAATCCTTCCTGAGGTAATCTAGATTATCTCATGAAGTAATTTAGATTACCACTGCAAGATAGATTGTCATTCAAAATATGTACTAAACATAGTTATTTGGTGGGTCCCATTTAAATTACTGGTAATCTGGATAGATTATCTGCTATCAAACGCCCTCTGAGTCTTATCTTAGTCCTAACTAAGGTAGCTTTCTTGCAATTTATACAACTTAATAACATAAAATCATTTTACAACCCATGAATCCTGCAACTTATGCAGTCTTTAACTCATGCAGTATTTTATACAACCTATACAATTTTTATGTTCTATGCAACATATGCGTTTTTCCACAATATCACTACTTAAACGTCTATTATGGTCATTTTAGTTTCATTTTGCCGACTACAAAAGTGCCAAGAGCGATCACGTATGTCAGTGGGCTAATCTAAGCCTGTAACATTTATACATACATGCGCCTTAAAATATTATATTTATAAAATACATCATAAAATAATAAAAACAAGCATTTCATTTCAACAATGTCCATAATACATAGTCCCTGTTTGTCAAACACTGTATAGGCCTAGACTTCTCACATGAGCTTGGAGCACATCCCTATCTATCAAACTCCATGCAGACTTAGACTCCTTACATGAGTCTGCAACACATCTCTAGCAATGGTTTTGGTCAATAGATCAGCCAACATCGTACTAGTAGGGATATGCATAAAAGTAACTTTTCCTTGCTTGACTATGTCTCGAATGAAGTAGTATCTAATGTTAATATACTTGATCCTATCATGATATTTAGGATTCTTGGCATATTATAATGTTGTCATACTATTAAAATATATCTGAATAGCCTCATAGGCATTGGCTAATATCTCGAGTCATCCCAAAAATCTTCTCAGCCACATGGTCTCTTGAACAGTAGCTAAACAAGCAATATATTTGGTTTCTATCATGAACAAGGCGATGCAACTCTATTTGTTACTGTACTAAGAATAGCTTTACCTTCAAAGATGAACACATATCCTGATGTGGATTTACACTCATCTCCATCACCAGTCTAGAGTCATAAAAAATTTTTAATCTCAAGTTTTCCTCCTGATAACATAGGACGAGGTTGACAGTACCACGAAGGTAACAAAAAATTCTTTTTACTGCTTTTCAATGAGAAGGTAATTAAGCCGATTGCAAAGCTAATATTAGGGCGAATATATAACATAGCGTACATCAAGCTTCTCATTGCACTTGCATAGAGAATCCTACTCATTTTCTCTCTCATTGTCTATTTTAGGGCATTGATCGATGCTCAAACTATAGCTTTCTCTATTGGGATATTAATGGATCTCGAATAGTGCATCTGAAATCGTTCTAAGATTTTCTCAATATAAGTTTGTTGAGATAAACTAAGAAACTTCTTAAGATCCTCGCTCTTAGCACATAATAGGCCTCACCCATGTTCATCCTCTCCTAGAAAATAATTTGCCTTGCCTATGTCCTTCATCTCAAGATAGAGGATAGGTACTCTTTGGTGGCATTGATCCACCTCATAGTACTCCCAACTATTAGGATATCATTCATATACAATGCTAGAATCAGAATTCCATCTTCTGATTCCTTAATGTAGACACAGTGGTCCTCCTCAATTATGTCCAAGCCAACTATTATGATGGCTTCATAAAATCTAAGGCACCATTGCCTATACGACTATTAGAAACCATATACGTATCTTTTAAGGCAGCACACTTTGCCATCTTGTCTTTTGACCTCAAAGCTAATAGGTTGATTCATATAAATCTCTTCATCTAGACTTTCATTAAGAAATATTATTTTGACATTCATCTGAGGCAGCTCCAAATCTATATGGATTATAATAGTTAGGATTTGACAAATGAAAATAAATCTCACCGTAGGAGAAAATGTTTTCTTATAATTTACACCCTCCATTTAGGTATAGTTCTTCATCATAAGTTGGGCCTTATACTTATCAATTGACTTATTTGTCTTTTGCTTTATCTTTAAAACCTACTTATTTCCTATATTGACTTGCACTCAGGCGGAAGGTCCACCAAGTTTCACGCATGATTCTTGACCATCGATTTCATCTTATCCTCTATAACAGTTGGCCACTTACAATGAGCAGGTAAAGCAAGCACTTCAACAACAAAAGTTGGCTCATCTGAATCCAATGGAGCATAGAGAACCACATTTTCTTCAACATCAAAATGCCAATGTGGAACAATTTTATGTTTGCTTCTCCATAACCGTGGATGTGAACGCTGAGGACTACTCTTTAATGGTGCACTAATCTTTATAAGTGACCTCCACGTAGCTTAGCTTGTGCGCTCCCATTGGCTGGTGTATCACTCCTATTGGGCACAATACTCTCACTATCTATGGTGATTCTTAGGACATTATAATGCCCCTCCCCCACTAGAGATAGTAAGAAAGTCCTTCAGTAACTCATTCAGAGTCAGATCCTTTTCGACTTCACTAGTACTAAAAAATTCATTCTCTACGAATTTCATAATTCTGAACTTCACTTTAATCATTCTTCCATCAAGATGTCCACATCACATAACCCTTGGAACTATTAGGATACCTGATGAATACCTTTTTGCTAGCCTAAAGTGTTATGAACATATCCTACTGAACCCTATGGGTGCAAATAATCTATAGCAGGTCTCGTGCCATATCAGAGCTCATCTAAAGTAGAGGGCACCAATTTACTGAGCTAATATGGAGTAGAGGGCATTGATTTATTGGGTACATGATTAAGGATATAGGCAACAAGACATTAGCAAGATATCTCTTAAGAAACTGATTGAAAGATTTGTCTGCATCATTATTAATTTGACCATATCCAATAAAGTTCTATTTCTACGCTCTGCAACTCCATATTTTATTGCAGCATACAGGAATAGTAAGTTATCTGTGTATTCCTCCCCAAAAATACTCAAATAGATATTCATGTCCTCTATCAATTCGAAGAATTTTCAATTTCCTCTCCTTCTGATTCTTTATCTTAGCTAAAAAGCATCTGAAATAATTCAGCACTTCATAATGGTAGAAGATCATATGCATATATTCGAATTGCAAACAATTGTTTATAAATGTAAAAAATTAGAGACGTCATGGCGTACCCTAATACTCATAGGTCTACAAATATCCAGGTCTAACGACTGAGAGATCCTAAAAGCCTTACCAAAAGGCTTCCTCGGTGCCTTTTTTTTGCTAGACAAGGCTCACGCTGAGAGGGCCTAATAGCCCTTCTCTAGCAAGTTTAGCCATCCCATCTTAATCAACATGATCAAGTCGGATATGCCATATCAAATTGTCATCATTCGTAGGACAACATGCAGATACAAATGAGAAATAATGATCACCAAAATCAATATTAAGTTTAAAGAATTTTTAATGATAAATATTCGTAAAAGAATAAAATAGCATCTATAAATACAGACATCTGATTCTCAAAGAAATAAAAAGTATAGCTAAGAGCCAACAGGGCAAAAACAGAACACAAACTATATTGAATGGTTGGAACGTATAAAATATTATGTATGTCCTCCCTGTGTTGATGGGGAGTGCTTCAACAAAGCATTAAAACAAAATAAAAGTTTAGGTGTATTTATATTACGTTTTGGATTGAAGCACGAAAGAACCAACTAAAAGACACAAAAACAGCATCACGCTAGAAAAAAATACTTGATGATTGCATATAGCAACTGTAGCTTCTACATCCTAAGAAACATTTGCCATGGATAAAATATATGAGAATTATTGTTCCTATCTCAAAAAGGAAGCAAATGAAGAAGATAGCACGCTAATAATTTTTTTAAAAAAAAGTTAGAATTAAATTACATAAAGCAGTATTTGAGAAAAAAATCAAACTCTATATTGATCTAAAGAAAAATAAATGAAACTATTTAATCAGCAAATTCTCCTCTCTATTAAATAAAATAAAGATTAAGATAGTAAAATAAAGAAGAATAAAGAGTGCTTCCAGATAAAACTCTAATTTACGCCACACAAGATCATGTCCTAAGAATTAACTTAATTATGAAAGATGGTTTTAAAAGAAAAGAATACACTTAATTGTGAAAGATGGTTCAAAAGAAAAGAATACGTGCAAATACTGTTCCTGTTCAAACAATAATAGCGAGGAAGATCAAGAACTGACTATATGATCAAGAAGATCAATGTATGGAATTCTTGTGGATATAAAAAATAAAAATAAAAACTAATAAAAGAAAGCATGAAGCTGGGATAAGAATTGGGCAATCTTTTCTTGACTTGAAGGGCTAAGTCAAAAGGATTCTGATAAAAGAAAGAAGTAACCTCTAAAGTCGATGGAGATCAGTAGCGATGAAAGACTGATTAAACTCGAGATAAATTAGATAAAGCTCGAGAACCTAAATAAAAAATGGGTCAATCAGGCTTCTTTATTTGATTCAAATGGGTTTGAATAAAGATTTGACGAAATGAAAAAAAAAATGTTAATATAAGAATCACAACAAAAAGGAAAGAAATTGTGCCACTTTTTTTTTGAATGGCTTTAATTAAACAAAGCAAAAGAAAGAAAAGGGCTCGGTTGAGACGGAACAAACCTCTTCCAACGAATGGATGACCTTCTGTATGTAAACAATACGGCATTCGTGAGCTTCGAAGGGAAATCGACGTCGATCCTCCTTATAGTGTAGATAGGCAGTTCCCGCCTTAGGGTTGCTTAAAGCTTTCCTCGGAGAGCACTACGAAGAAGGCGCGAGAGATAGGAAGGGTAGAGAGAAGAGACGGTAAGGCTTATTTATAGGCTCATGCGGCGAGTGTCCGGCCCGCCTCATGGATCACGGCGTGGAATCGAAGCGAGCCGATCGCCACCAGGGCACGGTGCAACGGGGCACGGTGCAACGGGCATATAAAATTAGAATTCACAATAAGTCAAAATCTAACATTTTTTTAAAAATTAAAATTAAATTATTAATAATTAAATATAAAATGGCATTTTTAATTTAATAATCTAAAATTGATTTTTTTATTAAATATTTTTAATTTCATATAAATAATTATTCATTCTTAAGTTTATAAGCTATTATTTTTAATATAAATATAAATATAAATATAAATATTTTACGCACATATATATCTTTATAAAAATCTAAAAATATATATCCTCATAATTATTTCTCATGCATATATACTATTATAAATATCTAAAATTATATGTTTATCCTCATAAAACTTATATTTACATATGTATCCTCATAAATTATTTTTTATATATACCCTTGTGAATTTATTATATTTATGTATGTTTTTATATATTATTTTGTCACTATTGGCCTAAATGATAACCCAAAAGGAAGGATAAATTGGGCTCTTAAAAACTTAAAAACTATTTCTCAAAGTAATGCACAAGAAATGATACTATGAGAATATGTGAGTGTAGTGCAAAGTATGCTAAGCAGAATGTAAAAGGTAAGATAGAGAAAGAAAAGACAAGCACGACAAACACAAAGATTTTATAGTGGTTCGATGTTAGCTATACCTAGTTTTCATAGGATCACTAGCCCAAAATCTCTCACAAGCTTCCTTAGCTTGTATAAGGCCAAACTGCCTCTCTTGATTCAATCCCCTGATTGAATCAATAAATAAAAGTAATAATAATTTGGTTACAGCAGTAATGATGCTTCAAAAATAAGCAAATATAACAATATAATCAAATAGAAATACAAGGAGCATGATTAGAAGATTTCTGAAGTTGAGATTTTCTTCTTTTTTTCTTTTTCTCAAAATGATTTTCCTCAAGATGTGTTTGAAGCTTTTGAAGATTCTTTGACATTGAGGCTTTGGAAGATTTAGGGCTCTCTTCATCTCTCTTTGATTTGGTGGAAATCCCTCAAGATTAGCTTTAGAACTCTTAGGATTTTCCTTAATCTATGTTTTTCACTATAGGGCTTTTGAATTTGAGCTCTTTCTCTTTTCTTTTCTCTTATTTTCTTCTTTTCAAAATTATCCCACGGCTATTACTTATAATCTCCTTTTAAATCCTCTTTTAAAAGAAAACTAGCTGTTAGAAGTGGTTGGAGAAGTGTTTAGTATCGAAGAGGAAGGAGCTTTTGAAGTCCGTTAGAGAAATGTCAGAGTTTGGAGTCGTCTCTGACAGTTTTGGAGTTCGCTCCTAACAGGTTGGAGTTGGCTCGAGCAGACTAGGAGTCGGCTTGAACGTGGTTTGTCTAAAGAGTGAAGATTTGTCTATGAAGGAGTCAGCTCTTGCTAATCAGGGGGTTGACACAATTTTGTGCAGAAGTCGACTCGAATATGTGTGGGAGCCAGCTCGAGTAGAACCCCGAAAACACACTCTCTATATAGCTAGCAGAGTCAGCTTGAGACTCTGCAGGAGTCAGCTCGAGCTCAGCGAAGAATTGAGGTCTTTCTGTCTTTCTAACGGAGTCAGCTTCGGATTCCGCAGGAGTCGGCTCAATCGCATGCCGAAAGTGCCAAAACATGCCGAAACATACCGAAGTCGGCTCCTTGACTGCAGGAGTCGACTAGAAATGCCGAAATTGGCACTTATCACTATATATAAGACCAAGCTCGATTTTTCTTGAATTTTGATTGATTAATTATTAAAATTCCTGAAACATTTAATCAAAATCATTAGAAACAAATGGAATATACTTATGTGGATTTTATTATTCATCAAAATCAATATTTATGTCAACAGTCACATATCTTTTCTTATTAAAGATATATGTATAAAAATAAATAATTTATGGGTGCATACAAGTAAAAATATAATTTATAAAACATATATATAGATATTAAATATACAAGGGTATAAATGTAATTATAAATATAATGCAGATGCGCATGCCAAAAAAAAAGACAATAGATGGGAAAGGATATGGTTGTTATGATGAAGATAAGGAATCATTTAAATAAAAATTTATTTAATGAATTAATAATGATATTTAAAGTGAAGAAAGAGAAGATTTATATGAATCAAATTTTTGAATTGATCAAACCAAGTTTAGAATTCAAAATTTAGATTATGTTTAATTTTTGAATTCCATCGAACCCATTAATTTTCAAATATGGATAAGATTAGATTCAATCGGATAGGAACTAAGTCAGGTCATGAATTGACTTGACTTCTTTATAGCTATGGATAGTAATGTGGCTGATCCAGCACCGTCAGGGTTAAC
This sequence comes from Calamus simplicifolius, assembly GCA_900491605.1. Classification (NCBI taxonomy): domain Eukaryota; kingdom Viridiplantae; phylum Streptophyta; class Magnoliopsida; order Arecales; family Arecaceae; genus Calamus; species Calamus simplicifolius. The sequence goes on along the minus strand of UESW01001420.1, from coordinate 386,554 downwards.
GGTGTGGAAGACTGACGGAGCCCCGCCTCGGCCTCCGAGGCACCCTCAGCCTCCGAGGCACCCTCGGCCTCGAGCTCCAGCCTCGGCCTTGGGATTCAGCTTCCGAGGTACCCTCAGCCTTTGAGGCACCCTCGGCCTCGGGCTTCCGTCATGGTCCGGCCCTGGGACCAGCAACCTATGGCCTCGAGCTACCTGACACACCTGTAATAGCATGTGGCCATACTTCATAATGGCGTATGGTCCATCACTCGCCCGTAACAGTGCATGGCCATACCCCATTACGGTGTATGGTTCACCACTCGCCTGTGGCTGCATGTGGCCATACCCCATAACGGCACGCACTTGGTGCAACCATAGTCACCAGACACCTGTAATGTCGCACTGGCAGGTGGCAAGTGAGGTAGGACACCTCTGACACGCCCATGATCCATCACTGTCGGCCTTGCCTTTTTGTCCATTATTGAATAGCAGTATCTCGAAATCATCAACCTTCTAGAAACATGAAAGAGGAGAACCTTCAAACAGGTATAAAGGCCCACACTTATGACGAGGGAAGGATCCTAAACTCTAGCTTTCTAGCCTCTTTCTGCTAGTAAACTCTTGTTTGTTCCCGAGTGACTGACTTAAGAGTTGGAGGGTCCACCATCCGGTCTTCGTACTTTTCTTGTAGGAGTCTGCCGAGAAGGATCTTCGTTTCCCCGGCGTTCAAGGAAGGTGACTTGGCGTCAATAGATTAGCGCGCCAGGTAGGGGGAAGAAGAGAAAAGCTTCGAACCTATCAGCGACAACTTCTCTTTCCCCGAGCTCTCAAGCAATGGTGACAACCCGTGCGCAAGAGGTCTGTCACGCTGGGGGGCAGCATCAAGGGGCTAATCCGCTGACGGTTGGCCCCTTAGCTCCCCTAGCCGACGTCCCTCCACCGCAGCAGCTTCAAGAAGACCGGCTTGCCGCCCTTGCCGCGCAAGTCCAATATTTGGTGACCATGGTACAAGGCCTGCAACATCAAGCGGTGGCTGCGCAGCAACTGGAGCCCCTCCCGTCAGTCCCAGGAGTGATCCAACCCAGCCAACACTCTGCTCAGAGGAGGTCTCCCGTTCGAGAAGCTCGCCACCACCACGCTTTGCCCAAGCCTCACCACCGGGAAACTTCCAAGAGGCCTCGGTCACCCTCTCACCATGCCAGTGCGTCTCCCAAGCGGCGACATGGGAAGGAGGCGGAGCGTCCTCGTCGGCATCACCGCCACTCTTCCCCCTCCTCAGAATCTTCGAGGGAGGGGTCCTTCGATGGCTGAATTGCCCGTCGAGCTGAGCGCCAGCTCGACGAGTACAACCAGCGGCTGGAGAGCTCAGCCGCCGAATCACCAATCCACCGGAGACGGATTATGACAGTCGGCCGCCGCTGTCCTACCGCATCATGGAGGAACCGATATCAACCCAGTTCCGTCTTCCTTAGCTAGACCTGTATGATGGGACCACGGACCCTTTGGACCATTTGGAAAGCTACAAAGTCCTTATGCAGGTCCAGGAGGCAACCGATTGCTCCTATGCATCGCCTTCCCCACCACTTTGAAGAAAGCTGCTCGAGCCTGGTACTCCCGCCTGCCGCCATGGAGTATCGACTCCTTCCGCCAGCTGGAGAGGGCCTTCCTGGCCCACTTTGACGCCTGTCGAAAGATTCCAAGGGTGGCAGATAGTCTCTTCTCCGTCCAGCAAAAGAGTGGCGAGTCCCTGCGGGACTACGTCGCTCGGATCAAGGAGGCGACCTTTGAGGTCTACAACCTCGAGGACTCCGTGGCCACCCTGGCGAGCATCCCTCCCGCTTTGCATACTCCCTCGATAAGAATCCGCCCGGCTCCTAGGCCGAGCTCTTGAGCCGGGCTCAGAAATACATCTGTACTGATGAGGCTGATTCCTTCTGGTGCGAGATTAGCGGAAGTACCGCAAAGAAGCTGGCCCGCCCAGAACGTGACGAAGCTCGCCCCAGGAGGCCTGAGCCTCCCTGCCGACCAGACAATCATCATCGAGCTCCTGCACCGAGGGACGGGCCGTACACTCCTTTGCTCGCCCTGATATCGCACATCCTACTCGAGATCAAGGGCGAGCCATATCTTTAGCGCCCTCCTCCACTGAACTCAAAGATCCCCCGCAACAAAAATATGTACTGCCACTACCATCGGGACCACGGCCATGACATCGACAACTGTCACCAGCTGAAGAAGGAAATAGAGGACCTTATCCAGTGTGGCAACCTGGGGAAGTTTGTTCAGAGGAACAACTCGGATGCTCCTGGCCCATCAGCACCTCCGCCACCGATGATCGATAATGCTTCAACCGAGAAGACGGTGGCAATGATTTCCTGGGGGGCAGGTGGCCCATCCAAGAGGCCGAGGGAGGAGGGAGAGTTAGATTCTGTAATCCCTTTTTCTAAAAGGGACCTAGAGGGGGTGGTTAATAAAAATGATGATAGTGTCGTCGTGTCCATGACGATTGCTAAACACCCTGTAAAAAGAATTTTGGTTGATAGTGGAAGCTTGGTGGACGTACTGAGTTACAATGCTTTTATTCACATGAACCTGTCTCCCAGCCTGCTTCGACCTATCGCTACGCCCCTGATGGGGTTCACCGGAGACTCCGTGAAGGTCAAGGGAGAGATCATCATCACTGTCAAAGTACTATTTTTATGAGTTTTCTAGTGGTCTGGGTGCCTCTTGCCTACAATGCCATACTTTGAAGGCCCGGACTTAACCTCTTGGATGTTGTTATTTCCACCAAAAGGCTCTTGGTGAGGTTCTCAACCAGCGAAGGGGTCGGAGAGATGCGAGGGGAATAGAATCCACCACCGCTGTGCTGCCACACGGCCCCCAGTCCTCACGGGATGGTATCTGCACTTGCACCAGAGGTGCTGGACCCCCGAGACTTAAAGAGGAGGGGGGAACCGGCCGAGCACATGCTAGCCTTTCCTTTGGGGGAGGATCCGGCGCAGACTATCCAAGTTAGGGCCCTGCTTCCGGAGGAGGCCCGCAACCAACTCCTCACCTTTCTGCGAGCCAATGCTGATATCTTCGCCTGGTCGGCATCCGACATGTCAGCATTCCGGAGGAGGTGATTACCCATCAACTCCACATTAAGCCGGAGTGCCGACCCGTTCGGTAGAAGAAGATGAGCTTTGCTTCAGACAGACATAAGGCTATAAACGAAGAGGTGCGCAAGCTGACGACGGCCGGTCACATTCGTGAGGTGCACTATCCCGACTGGCTGGCAAATATCATGATGGTCCGTAAGGCCAGCGGGAGTTGGAGGATGTGCGCGGACTTCACCGACCTCAATAAGGCGTGCCCCAAAGACAGCTTCCTACTACCTCAGATCGACCAGTTAGTGGATGCAACATCCGGCCACGAAACCCTCAGCTTCATGGATGCATTCTCAGGATACAACCAAATTAGGATGGACCCGGCGGATGAAGAGGTGACCTCCTTTATCATCGAGAAGGGAATTTATTGCTATAAAGTGATGATGTTCGGGTGGAAGAATGCGGGGGCAACCTATCAGAGGCTGATGAAAAAGGTCTTCAAGAACCAGATCGGGCGCAACATGGAGGTGTACATGGACGACATGCTGACCAAGAGCACCCATGCCACGGACCATGTTGCCGACCTTGCGGAGACCTTCAGCAACCTACGCTAGTACCGATGAGGCTGAACCCCCGCAAGTGCACCTTCGGGGTTGCGGCGGAAAAGTTTTTGGGTTTTATGGTGACTCAGTGAAGAATCAAAGCCAATCCTGACAAGATCCGAGCTATTTTGGATATGAGGCCCCCGGCTAGCAAGAGGAAGGTGCAGCGTCTGATTGGAAGGATGGCAGCCTTGAGCTGCTTCATGTCAAGGTCGGCAAAAAGGTGTCTGCCTTTCTTCAAGGCGCTGCACAAGGTCAACAGCTTTGAGTGGATGAAGGAATGTCAGGAAGCCTTCAAGGAGCTAAAGAAGTTTTTATCCACTCCGCCGCTGCTGTCCAAGCCGAAGGGTGAGGAGGAGCTCTTTCTGTATCTTGCGGCCTCCCCTGAGGCCATCAGCTCTGTACTTGTCCACATGGATGCCGACGGAGCGCAGAAGCCTATCTACTACACCAGTAAGGTGCTCCATGACGCCGAGATAAGATACTCCAAGACCCTACTTTCAAGCTCATCCAATCGTGGTGCTCATGGACCAACCCCTCCGGACTATTCTGTCCCATCTTGACACCTTCGGTTGGCTGGCCAAGTGGGCCATCAAGTTGGGGGAGTTCGATTTATCCATTCGGCCAAGATCTGCAATGAAGTCCCATGTGTTAGCCAACTTTTTGGTCGAGTGCACTTGGGCTGAGGAGCACCCGGGAGAGTTGCACCCTGAGGCGCGCATGGAGTCCCCTATGGCCGAGGGAGTGGAGAAGAAGACTGGATTCTTCATGTTGACGGAGCATCGAACTCTCAAGGAAGTGGAGCCGGACTTATTCTTGCGAGCCCCAAAGGGGAAAGTGGTGGAGTATGCCCTTCGATTTCTGTTTTCGGCCACCAACAATCAGACGGAGTATGAAGCCCTGTTGGCATGGGTGAAGCTAGCCAAGGAGCTCGGTGCGGAACGTCTGAGGGTCTTCACGGACTCCTAGCTGGTCTCCGGGCAGGTCGTTGGGGAGTATGAGGCTAGAGACCTGGTCATGTCTCGTTACCTGAGCAATGTGCAGTCCCAAGCCTCTCGATTTTCATATTTCTACGTCAGCTACATCCCCCGAGCGGAGAATGCCAGGGCTGATGCGCTGTCTCGCTTGGCCACTTCGGCTGACGGAACCTTGGGAAGGACGTATGTGAAGCATCTGCAAGTCCCAAGCATTGAAGCAGTAGAGGAAGCACTGCCGGTCGAGCAAGAGCCCTCTTGGATGGATGCCTACATTCGATACTTGACCAATGGCGCCCTCCCTGAAGATCCAGCTGAGGCCAGACTGCTCAGGCGGGGGCCCCGAAGTTCTTAACGATGGATGGGAAGCTTTACCGAAGATCATTCTCATACCTGGTCCTCAGGTGCGTTGGTCCCATGGAGGCTAATTATATTCTGTGAGAAATCCATGAAGGCATCTACGGGAGTCATCTGGGGGGCAGAGCCCTGGCGTACAAGGCCCTGCAGTAGGGATACTATTGGTTGACCATGAGGGAGGATGCAGCCGAGCTTGTCAAGAAATGCGATAGCTGCCAGTGCCATGCTAGCATCCAGTGGCAACCGACATCCCAACTGACTCCCCTAGTGGCACCCTGGCCCTTCATCCAGTAGGGGATGGACATTCTGGGACCATTCCCTCCGGCCTCTGGGTAGCGCATATTTTTGCTAGTGACTGTCGACCACTTCACCAAATGGATTGAGGCTGAGGCGCTTGCCAAGATCACCGAGAGCAAGGTGAGGGCCTTCTTCTGAAAGTCTATAATATGCCGGTTCGGGCTACCTCATACCCTGGTTACTGACAACGGCTGGCAATTCGACAACACACCCTTCCGAGGATTCTACACCGAGCTCAGCATCCATCAGCGGTTTACTTCCGTAGGGCATCCTCAGACCAATGGAGCGGCTGAGGTGACCAACCGCATCATTCTCCAAGGACTGAGAGCCCGTCTGGATAACTGCAAAGGATGGTGGGTGGAGGAGCTCCACAACGTGTTATGGGCCTACCACACAACACCACGAGCCCTCACTGGAGAGACCCCCTTCAGCCTCGTCTTTGGATCCGAAGCCATCATTCCTATGGAGATCGGAGCCCCGAGCCCCAGGGTGGAGGCATACAGTGAAGAGGATAATTCAAACTAGTTACGGGCCAACCTCGACCTAGTGGAAGAGGTACGGGACCGAGCGCGACTCCGAATGGCAGCCTACCGATAGCGAGCGGCTAGGTATTACAACACTCGCGTCCGCCCAAGGACCTTCTTGCCGGGGGACCTCGTCCTTCGGCGAGCCAAAATCTCAAAACCGATGGAAGGAGGCAAGTTAGCACCGAACTGGGAAGGACCCTACCGAGTTACTAAGGGACTCCGCCATGGAGCGTACAAAATTGAAGAGCTGGACGGGAGGCCGCTCCCATAGACATGGAACGCTGACAACCTCCATCGTATTATCAATAGTGTACCCTCTCCTTACGAAAAATTTCATGTTTGTACTCTTTCAGGCTTCGTCCTGCTAATAATAAACATGAGTTCAAGTGTCTCAGCTTCTCAACAAAAAGCCTGAGGCCAGCTCGACATGGAAAGCCCAGTGTACTACTGGAAGACCGATGTACCATCGGCTCTCAACAAAAAGTCCGATGTACCATTGGCATCGAAGACCCGATGTACCATCGGATTCAAAAAGCCCAACTCCAGTCGGCACACAAAAGCTTAATGTACCATTGGTATCGAAGACCCGATGTACCATCAGATTCAAAAAGCTCGACTCCGATCGGCACTCAAAAGCCCAATGTACCATTGGCACTGAAGACCCGATGTACCATCGGATTCAAAAAGCTCGACTCCAGTCGGCACACAAAAGCCCAATGTACCATTGGCACCGAAGACCCGATGTACCATTAGATTCAAAAAGCCCGACTTCGGTCGGCACTCAAAAACCCAATGTACCATTGGCACCGAAGACCCGATGTACCATCAGATTCAAAAAGTTTGACTTCGGTCGGCACTCAAAAGCCCAATGTACCATTGGCACCAAAGACCCAATGTACCATTGGATTCAAGAAGCCAGACTTTGGTCGGCACTAAAGCCCAATGTACCATTGGCACTGAAGATCCGATGTACCATCGGATTCAAAAAGCCCGACTCCAGTCAGCACACAAAATCCCAATGTACCATTGGCACCGAAGACCCAATGTACCATTGGATTCAAAAAGCCCAACTTCGATCGGCACTCAAAATTCCAATGTACCATTAGCACTGAAGACCCAATGTACCATCGAATTCAAAAAGCCCGACTCCAGTCGGCACTCAAAAGCCCAATGTACCATTGGCACCGAAGACCCGATATACCATCGGATTCAAGAAGCCCGACTTCGGTCGGCACTCAAGCCCAATGTACCATTGGCACTGAAGACCCGATGTGCCATCGGGTTCAAAAAGCCCAAGGCCAACTCAGCATGGAAAGCCCAGTATACCACTGGCAGACCGATGTACCATCGGCTCTCAATAAAAAGCCCAATGTACCATTGGCACCGAAGACCCGATGTACCATTGGATTCAAAAAGTCCGACTCCGGTCGGCACTCAAAAGCCCAATGTACCATTGGCACCAAAGACCCGATGTACCATCAGATTCAAAAAGCCCGAGTTCTCCTCGGCAGTCCAAGATCAATGTTCCTTCGGTGCTCGAAGCCTAAGTCCCCGGGGTGGACATGGCCCCATGTTCGACCTTGACTCCCCCTGAGTCCGGCCCTACACGACTAAGCCATGGTCATGAGAGCTATCCCTCTGCCGACGCGGCCGCTAAGGGTCCCACGTCGGCGAGCTGGGGACTTAAAAGAACATTGCAGATAAAAATTATACTTCATTGATATCGAGGTGTTTACAAAATGCCGGCTGGGTCGGACTTAGTACAAAGACAAAAAGAAGGAAAAATTACAACGCAAAAACTATTGATCGGCCGCAGGCTCATCATCTGAGGGAGCCCCCTCGGACTCTTGGTCCAGCTCGATCTCCAAGGCACGGGGGAGCTTCAAGACCTGGGCCACCTTCTCCCTAGCGTCGCGGAACCCTTGGATGTAGGAATCCGCGTTAGCTTCGACTAGCTCATGGGCGAAGTACTCCGATGCCTTGAATTCTTCCACGGCCGTGATAGCCCTAGCCTCGGCAGCGGCCTCCATCTCGGCAACCCTGGCCTCCCTCTCCGTGGCCAGAGAGGCTGTCGCCGCTCTCTCAGCCTCTTTGGTGTGCTTTGCCTCATCCTCGGCACGCCTCGCCCTATCCTCGGCCGCCTGGATGACCAAGTTCAACTCGGTGATATGAACGTTTTGGGCTTCGATGGCACCCTCAGCCTCGGTAAGTTGACTGAGCGCCACTTGTAGTTGGTTGGCTTCAGCCTCCGCTCTGCTCTCGACCCTCTTTATTTCATTGGCTCGGTCGATCCTCGCCGATTCCAGAGCCTTCTCTGCAACCTTGGCCTGGACTTGGGCGTCCTCGGCGTCTTGCTGGACCTAGCGGAGGACAGCCTCCCCTTCGCCGATAGCCTCCCGAGTGAGCACCAGGGAGTTCGTCATCTGTACTCGAGATGTCAGCGAGGCAAACTATTCGAAATTTCAAGTCAAGGGCAAGGAAGGTAACTTACTCGGACCAGGGATGAGAAGGCCTCCCTGAAAAACCTGGTCGCCCCCAGGTTCCAGAGTTCCTCCTGAAAGTTGGACTGAATGCCTTGGGACATGAGCCACTCCACTCGGCGTCCATCGTTCATCAAGGAAAACCCTCGGGGGGTCGGTTCGGCCCCTCTTTCCTCGGCGGCCTCAGCGCGTTCAAGCTCGTTGCGTGGGGGGCTGCCCGCCGGCGTTTCCTCCAGAGGTGGGCTGGTTGCCACTGAAGATTCGATGCTTGGACCCTATTCTGCCTCCATCGAGGCTGGTTCGGCAGGCACTTGGGGCTTCTCGGTCACCCCCTTGACCCTCACCTTCTCTGGTGGGGTATCGATCGTCAGATCCATGGGCGCAGTCAGGGGTCCCTGGCGCTCGAGAGGAGGGGAAGCCCACACCATCGGGCATTTGGAGGCTGAGGCCTGTTGCCCTCTCTCGGTCCCCCTTGGGCCCTCATCCTCTTGGCTGCAGCCTTCCTGAGCATGGCGGTCGGAGGCTTCATTGCTGCGCAACATCGGTTGGAGTTAAAAAAGAAAATAGATAGAGAAGAAAAGAGAGGGCAATTTGGCTAAGTATGGGACGCCTTCTAATCACCGGTTTGGGTGGTGAGGCCTGCCAGCCGAAAATTATTCTCTGACAGAAGCAGGTTGTACCTGGGGATGTCGATAGTCAACAGCTGCCCCAGTGCTTCCTTATCTCTCGGGAGTGTGGTGGAATTCATGTTGGGCCGAAGATCAGGATCCCCCCACCCGGGCTTAACGTGGTCGAGGCCCACAAAGAAGAACCGGGATTTCCATCCCTTGATGGAGGAGGGGAGAAGCAGCTTAAGGACATGATCGGGTCGAGGCTGGAACAGCCACCAACCCGCCTGCTGCCTAAGGATGTAAAAACAACGGAAGAGGAAGAGTCATGGCGTAATTTGGAGGTGGTGGCAGAGAATAATGAAAGCACAAATGGTCCGAAGGGAGTTCGGGACCAGCTGAGTGGGGGTCATGGAGTAGTAATCCAAAAGATTGATGAAAAAAGGATGAAGAGGCGGGCGAAGACCTAATCTAAAAGAAATTTCATAAACGGCCACTCTACCGGGCCGAGAAAAGACCACCCTATCATTGGGGGTCGGAGGAAAAGCTCGACATCTCGGAAGATCTGATAATGGGCCCTGATATTGCCAGGTCTTGGCCCGTTACCGTGGAGGCGGTCCCGTCGGGGATTCCCCCCCATCCTCGAGGAGGTGCCGACTGTCGCCCGACGCCTCCTCGCTGGAGCCCTGCCGGTGGCCATCGGGCGTCCCCTCGTGGGAGCCTGGTCGGTGACCTACCGCTGGGCAAGGGGAGCGTGATCCTCCGGATCAGAGGACCACGAGAGGGGAGGAGAAGGAGAGGCATGAAGCCTTGAGGAAGAAATGTTGTCGCTAGGAGAAGCGGCGAACCAAGAAGGAGAGGAGGCCATGGAGGAGGTTGAAAAGGAAGGGAAGAGGTCTGAAAAGGACAGAAGGCTGACCTGTGACAAGAAAATGATGGAGGCTGGTCTCAGGTTGCAGGAAAGACGAGAGCCAGGGAAAGACGATGACAGATGAAGCAAAATGGCAAGATTCAGCCCTCACCCGGGTCTTATCAGATTTCAAATCATCCCGCTCTGCTTACTCAGCCATGCGGACCTTCGCTATAGGCTGGGTCGCCTCGGCAGGCGCTCGACGCGTGAGACGATCCGCATCCGGCCAATGATGGGACGTCGCTAACATCATTATCATGATGGCAATGATGGCGGCCGCTTTTCATAGATTTTAAGAGGACGACCTCACCTCGAGGACGATCATCATAGACCAGGTGGACGACAGTGGTCGTCCCTTCACATCCCCTACGACGCCTGCGTAAAGTCATTGTAGCGCCCAAAGACACGTGTCCAGGAGCGGTTAGCAACTGACGGGGATCAGCCACTGGAGAGGTGACACCCCTTTCGCCTCGCAGAGATGGGCCCGCTTCGTCTCAGGAGTGAGGGAGCATTTGATGTGCCTGATCCAGCACCGTCAAGGTTAACGGTGTGGGAGACTGACGGAGCCCCGCCTCGGCCTTCGAGGCACCCTCAGCCTCCGAGGCACCCTCGGCCTCGGGCTTCAGCCTCCGAGGCACCCTCGGAGGCCGAGGGTGCCTCGAGGCTAAACGTAGGGGAAACGGAGATCCTTCTTGGCAGACTCTTGCAAGAAAAGTCCCTGGAGACCGGATATTCTGGTGGGGACCCTCCGACGCTCAAGTCAGTCACTCGAGAACAGACAAGAGTTTACTAGCAGAAAGAGGCTAGAAAGCTAGAGTTCAGGATCCTTCCCTCGTCATAAGTGTGGGCCTTTATACCTGTTCGATGGTTCTCCTCTTTCATGTTTCCAAAAGGTTAATGATTTCAAGATACAGCTGTTCAATAACAGACAAAAAGGCAAGGCCGACATTGATGGATCGTGGGCGTGTCAGAGGTGTCCTGCCTTACTTGCCACCTGCCAGTACGGCATTACAGGTGTCTGGTGACTATGGTTGCACCAGGCGCGCGCCGTTACGAGGTATGGCCACATGCAGCCACAGGCGAGTGGTGGACCATACGCCGTAATGTGGTATGGCCACACACTGTTACGAGCGAGTGGTGGACCATACGCCATTATGGAGTACGACCACGTGTTGTTACGGGTGTGTCAGGTGGCTCGAGGCCATAGGTTGTTGGTCCTAGGGCCAGACCATGACGGAAGCCCGAGGCCGAGGGTGCTTCGGAGGCTGAAGCCCGAGGCCGAGGCTGGAGCTCGAGGCCAAGGGTGCCTCGGAGGCTAAGGCGGGGCTCCGTCAGTCTCCCACACCATTAACCCTGACGGTGCTGGATCAGCCACATCATATAGCATATATTATTACTAATGATCCAGGAGCCATATATTAGCAACTAATTGGAGGAGTATAGGAAAAAAATGTTTAAATTATTAAAGCAGTAAAAAATTTCTACATACAAGATTATGCAAAATAGATCTTCTTTTACTTCTTATTTGGATTGGGGGAGAGGGAGGGTGCAATTCATTGATTTAAATGTGATACATGATCCAGCATAGTAATAATTAAAATTCTTAAAAAAACATGGATGTAAAATAAAGCGATGAATATCACAAATCCAAATCAAAATCAAGCTATGGTAAATGTTCTTTTAGCTCAAGTTAAGTTATAGATTTTCTTATTATGAAAAGAAATTGAGATAAATATTCTTTTGCCTAAAATTAAATTGTAGAAGGGTGACAAAGAATTATAAAACTATAACTCTAGAATTAAAATCATGAGAATTTGTGTTTCCATTTATCATAGAAGACCGATGAGAAATTTACTTGTGAAAGCCACTGTAAATGATGGAAGGATTACTGCCAAGCAAGCATGCTGCTCTATTGCCTCTTTAATTTGAGTTTTTCATTTTTAATATTTGATAATACCTATTTTTAAAAATTAATGAATGAGCTTACGTGGCCAAACTCAATTTGCAAGTCATGGATAGAGTTCCCTTGAACCATTGAGATAGCTGCGCTTCATCCATTCGTCCTTTTTTTTTTTGGTACAAACGGGCCATCACACACCTTTGGTGCGAGGACAGCCAAAAAGAGGTATTATCAAAAGGAAAGATGGAATCCTATCTTCCTAAAACCAACTCCACTCAATAGAGTGGTGAGCTACAAAGGAGGCAACCCAGTCAACCGCATAATTTGCCTTTCGGCATACATGGCAGGCAACGGTAATTGCCGAGACCTGCAGGAGCTGCCAGATATCACAAAGGAGCAGGTGTATACCATCATGGTCCATCCTGTCTTGAATCCATCCAATTACAGTGAAAGAATCCCCTTCAATGAAGATCCGCTGGGCCTGCAGTTATTGGGTCGCTCTGCTGATGCCAGCCCAAGTTGCTCTAAGCTTAGCTTCTGGGACAGAAGAGGCCTGAAAGGGTATCCCTCCAGCCGCCAGTAGTCTCCCCTCATCGGATCGAATAACATATCTTGTACCACCATCGGTACTACGGACGTTGCCATCGAAGTTCACTTTAACAAACCCCAGGGATGGGGGCTCCTAGAAGATAGGTATCGCCCTAAGGGCCGTTGCCGAAGCAGCATGGGAGACCCAGTACTCTCGGGTAGTCAGGGGAGTGACAACATCAAATTGTAGGTACTTTGATGCCAAGCATCTAGCTCTCTGAATAGTCCGACATATCGGGATGTCCTCTGCCTCAAAGGTTAATGCATTCCTAGCCAACGAGATCTGATAGACAATATAGGTAGCAAGGCAAACCTCATATGTCGAACTCTGATGGAGGAATCGAAGAAAGGACATATAATCTGTCTCATCAATAACCCAAGGCCAACTCCTTGAAACCTGCTAGATCTACCTCGCCCTAGAGCAAGTCAAGATAGCATGCTCGGTGGACTCATCATAAACCCCACAAACCGGGCAAGATCTCGCAAGGTCCATGCCTCTTCGCCTGAGAAGAGCCATCATAGGAAGGCGATCCCACACCACCTTCCAAAGAAAGATCTTCACATGCGGATGGATAGGGAGTTTTCAAATCCATGCTGCCATAAAGGAAGTGTCAGAAGATCCTCTACACAGATTATAGAGGGAACTCGATGACGCCTTGAGGAGACAGGACAGTCCCATACCCTAAGGTCGTGCCCCCGATGAAGTGTGTTCGTGTAAAATAATCTGCAAGTGCACAGAATCGTAACAAATAGTAAAGTTTTTTTTTAGAGAACAAATGTCGAACCCATAGAGATTAATTATGTTATTGAATACCAAAATTTACTAAATTAATTATTATTTAAAAAATCAAATATAAAGGAATGTTCTACTATCTAAATAAACTTATTTAATCTAAAAATTAGTAAAGCATAAAAATTTAAATGTGTAAAAATATAATAAGACTGGATCTAGAGCGATTGATTTTACTTAACAAATCTCACACAATTTATTCTTCTTAATTATTAAATTTAATAATTTTATATTGATGATTAAAAATTTCTTAATTATCCAATATCTTCTCTCAAACTGTATTAAAATATCTCCAACTAACAACTCCATATCTCTATGTGAATTTAATTAATTAGAGACTCATTACATACTTTGAATTTTTTTAAAAATCACATTAATCGCGGTAAAATATCTCTACCTTTGCTCAACTAATGGTGTTCAATTCTAGATCTAAAATAACAAATCACCTCTCAGTCTCATTGTAATTTAATTAATAAAATAATAAATTATAAGAATTAATCATAAGAAATAACAAATCACCTCTTGATCTCATTGTAATTCAATTAATCAAACAATAAATTGTAAACATTAATCATAAGAATTAAACACTCAATCATGAAAATATTAAAAATAAAATAACTAATAAAATAAATTATGTGCTTATTGATAGATTACATCAATGTTCTAGAAAAAAAAAATTAGTTCATAATAAAAGCGAAAAGATAACTACCGTGTTGAATATGATGAAAAAATTACCGTCTAAGAGTTCTTTTTTGGATAACTACCGCATTGCCAACTTATCAACGCGTGATCCTCTCCTCTTTGAAAATACGGCATTGGAGTCCTCACTATCTGTGAGTCTTTACGCCACCAACTTATCGCATGAAGGAGTCCCCACAAATCACCTCATCAACTCGTCTTGACGATAGAGTCCCTTGGCCGTTGCTTTTTTTTATTCCCCTTTAAAATAAAATAAAAAGTAAATAAAAATAAATAAATATAATTTAAAATAAATTAAAAATTAGCTAATGTTGTTATTAAAGTATATGAATTAAATGGTCGAATTTATGCTTATCAAATACCCCCAAACTTACACTTTGCTAGTCCTCGAACAAAGAAAATAAAAGAAGAATCCTAAAACAAAAGATTAATTGTTCAAATAGAGCCTCAAAGATTTAATACATGCCATGATTTAAAGAAATTATCCCATGCAACTTAAGTACAAAAGTTAAAACAAAATTTGATCTCACCTCATATTCAATTCTTTCACTCATGAGCATGCATCATTCTTACTTCATTACTCACTTCTCGGATAGTTTTATGCAAAACATGTAAATACAATGGATCTCTAAGAAGTGTATGTATCTACTCCATAGGCTTGCTCTTTAAATTAACTTTTCACTGATGTAGATAAAAGATAACACAAGGATCAATAGGTCTTTACAAGCTTGTAATGTAAGGCTAGGATGAGGGCTATAAAGAAAGGGTAAGATGTATCAAAGTAGGAACTTAAATCAATACATCCATGGCATAAAGAGCATAGTAGTCTCACTCATAGTGGCTCATACATAGCTTTCAAACAATCATCTTTTTTTTAAAAAATTTTTATAACAAGAGCAGGGCCACAAACACCACATTTTCGATCTCAGCTTCCATGAGCGCACATAAAAACATGTGAATCATTCAGTGGTTCAGCTATCCCAGGGAGCCATTTCATGTCTTTCACAATGAATTCTTCAACAAAAGTATCAACATCAAAGTGTGTCAATTTCCTCTATCTAATCATGTCTGAAAAAAATCAGAACATCTCCATTTGATGAATCAGTACCATTTTCTCTTTTTTCATTTTTTTTTAGATCTATCTGCTTCTTGCACCCTATCTGAATTTGAGATTATCACATTCTTTTCAATCCTTGCATTCCCTTATATTTGTATTTTCTCAATTCCAATAGGATGTATATATTGGCTTTGTTGCATCATAAAAGCTAAAACTTGATGGATGTGCAGTAAGAGAAATATTTGCTTCAAAGAAGGAATTAATGATACCAATATCCTCCAAGTAATTTTTGAAAAGATATGCCTTAATGAAGAACTCTTTTGCAAATGTAGGAATTATCTCAGATCCAAAGTCATTTGTAGTAGAAAATCTCCATATGACCTTAGAAGATTTAGAAGTATCTCCTTCTTGAATATATAAACTCCCATAGAAGCAATATATGTTTTCTTTTCTGCCTCTGCTCCTTTTGGCTTTTCACTAAATGAGATGACCTTTCCTTTATCATTTATTTTCATCAAACCAAAATCTGATGCACAGCTTTAATCAACCTTAATATTAATATTTTTTTTATGCATAGGGTTGAATATATTTACTCATTCTTTCAAACTTGTTGACTTCACACTTTTACACCCCCAAACTTATTTTCTGCTATACATGAGGTGTGATAGAAATTTTTTATACTCCTACCTCTCACAAATTTATTTTAAGCTCTTATAACCATGAGGTAAGTATCAACTAAGTTCCATTGAAAGGTAAAGATATATGTATATAAGTTCAATAGGGTAGGAATCATATGGGTTAAAAAAAAAATTAAAAGGCTAAAATGTAAATTTTAAAGGCTCAAATGGGTGATTAGAGATATAACGATGAAAGGGTTAGGCTTTTAGGCTCAACCAATCCAAAGATGGCCTCTATCCTTTCCTTGGTAAAACTTTACCTAGGATTTCACCTCAAGTAATTATCAAGCAAGTTCTAAAGTAGTTGAGACCATAACATTTACAAAGTTTTTATAAAATATATCTAGGCATGGAAACAATTAATGATCATGATACACATCTAATGAATAAAGAGAAAATCATACTAAGTAAAAATAATTTAAGTATTAATTAATCAACTCAATCACTCAGAATTCTTTCTAAAAATCATAACTTGTTTTAACCATTATACCATTGGCTCTATAAAAACAAATAAACAAACCAGATAATTTTTTTATATTTTTTTAATTTTTAATTTTATATTTTTTATAATTTTTAATAATTTAATTTAATTTTTTTTTGTAAACAACCTAAATATAATTAAAACAGAAAATACGTAACCCTTGACATGCAAACTAACATAAATTAACCAAAATAATCAAACAAATAACTAGACCTATTATGCAACCCATCCCCAAACTTAAATCTTGCATTGTCCTCAATGGAAGAGAAAGAAAAGAGAATTAGTAAAAATAATAAACAAGAAAAGTAAAGTGATACTCCCCTAGTGTCAATGAATGTCATCTTGAAGTACATCACTAGAAGAGATTCTTCTTCAATATTTGGGGTTGTCAAGGTCGATAGAGACTTTTTGCTTGTAAAAATCTTTGTCGATTTATGGTTTAAGACACTGCCAATTCACTTTAAATGTTCCATTGGTTTTATGTTGTACTTCAACTGCTCTATATGGATAGATTTTAGTTACTAGAGACGGTCCTGACCATCGAGAGCGCAGCTTTCCTGAAAAAAGTCAAAGTCTTGAGTTAAATAATAGAACTTTTTGCCTAACTTTGAATTTCCTACTTAAAATATTCTTATCATGCCGTCTCTTGGTTTTATCTTTGTAAATTCAAGCATTCTTATAAGCATCATTACGAAACTCATCCATCTTATTGATTTGCAATATTTTCTTCTCGTCAGCTGCTTATAGATCAAAGTTAAGTATCCTTGCCATCCAATAAGCCTTGTGTTCTAGCTCCACTGGTAGATGACATGCTTTTTCATAAATAAGCCGATATGGTGACATCCCAATTGGTGTTTTGAATGCTATTCTATAGGCTCATAAAGCATCATCTAACTTTCTCGCCCAGTCTGTACGAGAGATATTCACTGTCTTTTTCAATATATGCTTCAACTCTCGATTAGATATCTCAACTTGTCCGCTCATTTGAGGACGATATGGTGTCGATAGTGCTTCAAATTGGCGATTGCAAAAATGCTTACCATCATCACTGATTATTGCCCTTAGAGTACCGAATCGAGAGAAGATATTCTTTCATAGAAAATTCACCACAACTCTTGCATCATTAGTCGGTGAGGCTACTGCTTTCACCCATTTGGAGACATAATTTACAGCCACCAAAATAATTTGTTAGAATATGATGATGGAAAAGGACCCATAAATCTATACCTCAAATATCAAATAATTCAATGACTAAAATATTGTTTAAAGGCATCTTATGTTTCCTAGAAATATTTTCAACTCTTTGACAATGATCACATAAATTAAAAAATATAAATGCATCTTTAAAATAGATTGCCAATAAAACCCAGATTGTAGAATTTTTACTATTTTTGCACCACCAAAGTGGCCACCAATTTCCAATGAGTGACAATGTTTGAGTATGTTCTCCATCTCCTCCTCATGCACACATCTTCTGATTATCTGGTCCGCACAGTGCCAATATAAAAAAGGTTCTTCCCAAAAATAATATTTCAAGCCGGAGAAGAACTTTTCTTTTGTTGATATGCAATATTAGGAGGTAGAATTCGCGATACCAAGTAGTTCTATGTCGATGTACCATGGAACAACTTGTATAGCTATCAAATGCTCATCCGAGAATGCTTCATTTATTTGTAATTCATCATACCTGGAAGCTCCATCCGAGATAGATGATCTGCCACCAAATTTTTAATACCTTTCTTGTCCTTAATTTCCAAGTTGAATTCTTATAGAAACAAAATTCATCGAAGCAATCATGGTTTAGCATCCTTCTTTGCAAGAAAGTACTTCAGAGCAGAGTGATCAGTGTAGACAATCACCTTCGAACCTATAAAGTAAGAACTAAATTTATTAAAAGCAAAAACAACTGCTAATAGTTTTTTTCAGTAGTGGTATAATTCAGTTGAGTTTCTGTTAAGGTTCTACTTGCATAATAAATAACATAAAATTTTTATCTTTTCTCTACCCTAAAACAGTCCCTATAGCATAATCACTGGCATCACACATTAATTCAAATGGTAAATTCCAATCTGGTGACATAATTATATGTGCTAAAATTAATTTCTTTTTAGTGTTTCAAAAGCATACAAGCATTCATCATAAAATTCAAATCGAGTGTCTTTAATTAACAAATTGCAAAGAGGTTTAGTAATTTTAGAAAAATCCTTAATAAACCATCGATAAAATCCAATGTGTCCCAAGAAACTTCTTACGCCCATCACATTGGCTGATGGTTGGAGTTTTTCAATCACTTCTATTTTTGCTCTGTCAACTTTAATTCCCTTAGAAGAAATTCGGTGGCCCGGCACTATCCCCTCCTCTACCATGAAGTAGCATTTTTTTTAGTTCAAAACTAAAATTTTCTCCTTGCATCTATGCAAAACTAAAGATAAGTTAGATAAACAATTATCAAAAGAATATCCAAAGATAGAGAAGTCATCCATGAAGATTTCTAAAGTATTTTCCACCATGTCCAAGAAGATGGACATCATGCATCTTTAAAATGTCGCTGGTGCATTGCAAAGGCCAAAAGGCATCCGTCTATATGCAAATGTTCCATATGGACAAGTAAAAGTGGTCTTCTCTTGATTTTCAGGTGCAATGACTACTTGATTACAACTAGAGTACCCATCTAAAAAATAGTAGTAAGCATGTCTTGGAAGTCTCTCTAGTATTTGATCAATAAAAGGTAAGGGAAAATGTTCTTTTCGAGTTGCATCATTAAGTTTTCTATAATCTATGCATACTCTCCATCCTGTGATCGTTCTCGTCGGTATAAGTTCATTATTATCATTCTTGTTCACAGTTATTCCACCTTTCTTTGGTACAACTTGTATTGGTCTTACCCATGCGTTGTCCGAGATAGGATAGATAATTTCAGCATCTAATAGCTTTAGCACTTCTTTATGTACCACTTCTTGCATTGATGGATTCAATCTTCTTTGGGATGAACAATTGGTTTATATTTATCCTTCATTAAAATCTTATGTGTGCAAATTGAAGGACTAATTCCTTGATGTTAGAAATGGTCCAATCCAAAGCCAATTTATATTCCCGCAAGATTCTAAGCAATTTTTCCTCCTCTATATCATTCAAAGAATTATTAATAATAACTGAAAAGTAGAGTCTTGGCCTAAGAAAGCGTACCTTAAATTTGATGGAAGCTGTTTTAGCTCAAGTTTAAATGATTTTTCTGGTAGAGATGCTAGCTGATATGATTTTAAGTCTTTCACTTTTGAGTGCATTGAAGGAGGAAAGATTGGTGTAGCCTCCAAATATCTTTCACACTCTTTAACTTCATCATCATCAAATTCAATAGGTGTAGAGCGAGTAAGACATACCTCAAGTGGTAGCTTTAGAAAATCATCTGCATAAGTCTCATAAGCCATGATCACATTTCGATTACTTATTTGAAAACATGAATGTGTCTCAGAAGGAAGTTTCATAGGCTTAAGTACATCAAAAGCGACCTCATCCTCTCCAACCCTTAAAACAAGTTTTTCTTGCTGGACATCAATTAAAGTTCTCCCCATCGCAAGGAAAGGTCGACCCAATATTAAAGGGATCTCTTCGTCCTCCTCCATATCAAGAACAATGAAGTCAGCCGGGAAGATGAACTTGTTAACTTTAACTAATACGTTCTCAATGACTCCTCTCGGATATTTTATAGATCTATCTGCCAATTATAAAGAGATGGTGGTTGAATTTGCTTCTCCTAGACTCAATTTCTTAAAAATAAATAGAGGCATTAAATTAATACTTGTCCCTAAGTCACATAAAGCTCTATCAAAATAAGAATTTTCTATAGTACAAGGGATAGTGAAACTCCCTGGATTTTTTAGCTTAGGTGGCAGCTTCTTTTGTAAGATTGCACTATTCTTCTCTGTCAGCATTACTGTTTCATACTCCTTCAATTTTTACTTTTTTGATATAATGTCTTTTAAAAATTTAGTATATTTAGGCATTTGTTTTAAAGCTTCAATGAAAGTAATATTAATATGCAATTGCTTAAATATACTTAAAAATTTAGAAAATTATTCATCCATATTATTCTTTTGTAGTCTTTGTGGAAAAAAATTTGATGGGTCAGAACACTACAAAAAAAAGGAAGGATAACAAAGTTTTTTTTTTTTGAACGTTTTAACGATGCTTTTAAGCATTAGGTGCCTGATTTCTGATTTCGATGCTTAAAAATGTCGGCATTATGATTAAAATTGTGGGATGCCGATGCTTATTAGCATAGCCATTATATTTTTTTATGTCAACGCTTAAAAGCATTGCTATCGTAATTTTTTTATAAATTTTTAATATGATGTTGATGCTAAAAGCATCGCATTGTATTTTTCTATGGGTTATCCGACTATCCGGCAGGGCGGGATCGGATAGCGTTGGGATTTCTGTTTCAATTTTCAAACCAGCGCGAAAAAATTTCGAAACACAAATACTCTCTCTCTCTCGTTCTTGGGGTTAGATAAGAGCAGCGCCAGAGTTGGGGTTTTGAACTCTCACTTCCAGCCGCGGCGCTCTCTCCCTTGTCATCGTTCTCGCATGGCATCTTCGGAGAAGGACGCAGCTCTCGTCGCCGTTCTCTCCGATGCTCCTACCATATGAGAGATTCTCCTCCCCCATACTCTCTTTTTTCCCTCTTCTTGATGTAGTTTTGGGTATTTGTGTCGATCGTTCGATTTGTATTTTTGTTCTTTGTTTTGATCGAAGTTGTTTAGATCGGATGTTTTTGTTGTCTCTTTTGTCCTGATTGAATGCATGAAGTTTCATTTTGGATCAAGCGGAATGGATTGGGATTGGGTAGATTGAAGTATTTATGAAGTATATGGTGTCTGTGCAGCCTCCGTTGATTTCGCGTTCTCCATGCATTCTGGCGATGTTGCTGGAGGGTCCGATTCAGTAGGTTTCTTGGCATGAGCATCAGTTTCTGGTGATGTCTGTGGTGGCGGAACTTCTGCTCCTAGATTTGTGTCCTCAGAAGATTGCTCTGTAGGAGGTGTCGACTTAGCTTCCGTTGGAGGCTCCGTCGGTGCTCCAGGCTGCACAGCCTCTGGAGCAGCGGCCTCATAAGTTTATGTTTGGCGTTAAGGGTCGGTTTTTTGGTTTGAAGTAGAGACGAAGATAAGTTTCAAGCGAATTCAGATGATCTGATATCATAAGTTGCTCTGCTGCAGCAAAAATAGTGATGAAGGTCTCGATGAAGGACGAGAAGAAGCGCTCGAAAGTCCTATAGATTGCTGTCATATCACAAGGTAATATATTCGAACCCGCTGATTGTTTTAAATATTACCATCATATCGGTGTCCTCTCTCACACACACATACAATTCCTTTTGAGAGAGAGAGATGGTTCTAAAAGGAACTACTGGTCCTTAAGCTTGCATGCCAATTAAATCGAATGACTCTGTTTTTTTTTAAAGAAATGGTTATATTTCTGAGTCTTCCTACCTTAATTTATTTCCATGGAGTCAAGAATTTATTGTTCACTAAACAAGTTGATGATGAAGTGGAGCTCATGTCACCTTCCTCCACTTGTTTCGTCGGAGCTGGCGGCTCATTAGTATTTCCAGCGGCATCTGCTTGAGGTGGTTCTCAGGCCGATGTCGCCTCGGATCCAGCTAAACAAGCTCTTCTTCTCCAAGGGGAAGTGCATGAGGGCCTCCTTACCCTTCTTCACAAGCCGCCGAGGGTCTAGCCGGACCCGCCCGAGGAAGTTGCTCCTCCGGATGGGCATGACCTTCTGATCATGGTATACTACAGCCTCCAGCGGCTCACTGGCCCTATCGAGGGGACTAGTGACATTGAACTGCAGCACGTCATTCCACGTATGCCAGCCTACATTGCTTTTCTTCCTCTGTTTCTTCCACCAAAAAAAAAAAAAAAAAAAATCCGCATCTTCTTCCGGCGACCTCAGCTTCCTTTTGGGTTTGTTACTTTTTTTTTTTTTTTTTAAAAATGTTGTCGACTGCTTTAAAGCATCGGCAACATTTGTTAATTTTTTTTTAATGTTGCCGATGCTTTAAAGCGTTGGCAAGATCAAAATTTACCTAAATTTTTCGTCTTCACTCCTGCTTTTATGACGCTTGTAAAAGCATCGGAACAACATTTTTCGATGCTTTTAAGCATCGGTAAACGATATTTTTAGCATCGGAATAGCAGGAATTTGTTGTAGTGTAAGTCTCAAAAGTAACTTCCTTGAATTTTTTCATTTTTGAAGCTCATTCATTCTCTTTAGTCTTTTCAGCTTGCTCTACTTCTTTCATCTCTGACTCAACTTCCTTCATCTTGAACTCCTCATTAACCATATTTTCATCTTGTTTGGCATTTGTTACTTATTGCTCCCCATATTTTTTCACTTCTTAATGATATTGCCTTTGCATGTTCTTTCGGATTAGTGACAGTGTTGCTTGGCAAAGTTCCTGTAGTCCTCTCTGTGAGCATGTTTGAGAGCTGATCGAGTTGTATCTCAAGATTACGAATTGAGGCTGAGTTGTTTTGGATTGTCACATCTGTTTTCTGCATGTACTACATAAACATGTCCTCAAGTGTTGCTTCTTCTTTTGCCGCAAAAATTGCTGAGGTGGTTTAGCTTGCCCTTGATTATTGATCCATGAGAAATCGGAGTGATTCCTCCATCCAGGGTTGTATGTGTTTGAGTATGGATTATTTTGACGTTGAAAAGTTGATACGTAATTTGCTTGTCCATAACTTGATTGGGCAAAAGGATTTCTCACTTGGCAGTTGAACTTAAATGATTTCCTCCACAATGATCACAAACATCATTAGTTTGAATAGCATTAACATTTATCTTACTTAGTTGTTGAGACAAATTTGCCATTTATGTTGCCAATGAAGTTATAAATCAAGTTCTAAAATGCCAGCTGTCTTTCTTGGCATTGCTCTTTCTGCATGCCATTGATAGTTGTTGGATGCTAATTCTTCTAGAAGTTCATATGCTACCTCATGAGTTTTACTCATAAAAGCTCCACCAGCTGCTGCATCAACCATAGACATATTTGTAGCTCCTAAACCATTGTAGAATGTTTGTACTTGAAGCTATGCTGGAGGTCATGATGAGGACATCTTCTTAATAAATCTTTTTTACCTCTTCCATGCTTTATATAATGATTTACCCTCAAATTGTATGAATGTAGTGATGTCATTCCTTAGCTTTGCTGTTTTTGTAGGAAAAAATATTTTGCTAGGAATTTTTATGCTAACTCTTCCCAGGTAGTGATGACGCTAGGCGGCAAAGAATTTAACCAAGCTTTGGCTTTATCCCTAAGTGAGAAGGGAAAAAGCCTTAGTTGAATCGCATCCTCTATCACTCCATTATGTTTAAAAGTATCACAAATTTCTAAGAAATTTGCAATATGGACGGTAGGATCCTCTTATGCTAACCCCCCGAACTGGACAGTCTATTGTATCATTTGAATGATGGCCGGCTTGTTCTCAAAATTATTGGCTTGTATGGTTGGTCTCCTTATGCTTGACGTAGCCCCATTGACCGAGAGCATAGCATAGTCTCGTAACACCTTGTGCTCCTGATCAGCCATATTAAATAAAGATATGTTGTCTTCTTCTTTTTTTTGTTTATCTTTCTTTTTCTTTTTCTTGAGCTACCGTAAGGTTCTTTCAATCTCGAGATCAAAGGGTGTAAGTTTTAATAGTTTAGATATGGGCATGCACTTCTAAGTTCTAAAAAGAAGGATGGCTGCGATCACTTTGCTGGAGAAGTACCTAGGCTTTCACCCTTTTGTTACAAATGAATAGATTGGTGCAGTGGTAATGTGTTTGTTCTTGAACCCTTTAATTCAGGGTTCGAGTCCCTGCTCCTTAATTAAAGTTTCCTTTCACCCCTGAGATCAGGTTGTTCGCATAAAATTCTGCAAGTGCATAGAATTGTAACAAGTAGTAAAGTTTTTTTTAGAGAACGGATGTCAAACCCATATAGATTAATTATGTTATTGAATACCAAAATTCACTAAATTAATTACTATTTAGAAAATCAAATATAAAGAAATGTTCTACCATCTAAATAAAATTATTTAATCTAAAAATTAGCAAAGCATAAAAATTTAAATGTGTAAAAATATGATAAGACTGGATCTAGAGCGATTGATTTCACCTAACAAATCCCACACAATTTATTCTTTTTAATTATTAAATTTCAATAATCCCATATTGATGATTAAAAATTTCTTAATTATTCAATATTTTCTCTCGAATGATATCAAAAATATCTCCAACTAACAACTCAATATCTCTATGTGAATTTAATTAATTAGAGACTCGTTACGTACTTTAAATTTTCTAAAAATCACATTAATCGCAATAAAGTATCTTTACTTTCGCTCAACTAATGGTGTTTAATTTTAAATCTAAAATAATAAATCATCTCTCGGTCTCATTGTTATTCAATTGATCAAACAATAAATTGTAAGAATTAATCATAAGAAATAACAAATCACCTGTTGGTCTCATTGTAATTCAATTAATCAAACAATAAATTGTAAACAATAATCATAAGAATTAAACACTCAATCATGAAAATATTAAAGATAAAATAACTAATAAAATAACTTGTGTGTTCATTGATAGATTACATCAATGCTCTAGAAAAAGAAATTAGTTCATAATAAAAGCGAAAAAAAACTAAAGAAACTTATGTTTTTCATTGGAAGCAATTGATGAACATGCGCTTCTGTTCTTCAGATCTCCCTCCTGTTGAAAAATTCTAATAGTCTCCATCTCTATCCTCCATCGGTTAAAGACCCATTGCCTTTTTTTTATAGTTGGAAAGCCGATGCTATACTGTGTTGAATACGATGGAAAAATCACCACCTAAGAGTCCTTTCCTAGATAACTATTGCATTATCAACTCATCAATGCGTGATTCTTTCCTCTTTGAAAATATGGGATTGGAGTCCTCACCGCCCGTGAGTCTTTACGCTGCCAGCTTATCGCGTGAAGGAGTCCCCACAAACCACTTCATCAACTCGTCTTCACGGTAGAGTCCCTTGGCCATTACTTTTTTTTCTAAAATAAAATGAAAAATAAATAAAAATAAATAAATGTAATTCAAAATAAATGAAAACTTAGCTAATGTTGTTATGAAAGTAATGAGTTAAATGGTTGAATTTATGCTTATCAAAGTGGAATCGGGATGGCTAAGATCCTAGAAACAAGCTGGGGCTCAAACAACGTAGATAGATCCTGAAGTCTCCAGGCCCTGGTATCATCAATTAGCAGATCACTGACCCGAAGATTTTCAGCAACATTCATACTGACAAAAGTTAGCCACCGAGACAAAGGGATCGAGGAGATCCAAGCATCCTGAGTAACATCAATAGTGGTCTCATCTCCCACCAGGCATCTGATATGGGCCATTGTGATAGGGGCATGAGCGCAAATCTCCTTCCAAACGAAAGAGCTACCTCTAGGTGGCTGAATAGGGCTCTTGACTCCAAATACTATAGTGAGCTCTCATCACTCTACTCCATAGGCAGCAAGGCTGGAGTAAATATCTCACAGCATATCTGACAATCAATGCTTCCCTCCTTACTAGAAGGGATTGGATCTCGAGGCCTCCATTTCCAGTAGGCCGACAGACGGTGTCCCAGTCGAGTAAATGCACACCATGGCCGTCCTGTCTGGATCTCCATAGGAAATTACGAAAAGTATGTTCTAGCTCTTTTAGACAGGATCTAGGAACCATAGTGTTGGCCAGAAGGTAGATGGGGATGAAGCTAATTACGGACCGAATAAAAGTAACTCTGCCCATCATGAAGAGAGTAGCAGCCTGAAAACCCTCAAGTTGATCCCGGACCCTTTGCACCATTGGTCTAACCTCCAACTTTCGCAAACAGCCACCCGTTATGGGGATGCCAAGGTAGGTCAAAATCCCCTGCTGCTCCAAGATCCCTAGGCTGCTCAGAATTGCCAGCTTTGTTCGGGGATTCATTTTGGGACTAAGTATAACAAAAGATTTAAGCAAATTAACAAGCTATCCAAATTCCTAGCAGTAGGATTCCACAACATGTGCAAAACATCTGGCATTCTAAGTCGAGGCTTGACCAATGAGAAGACAATCATCAGCAAAGAGAAGGTGAGTAAGAGGCTGGGCCCTAGGGGCAGTCCGATAGGGCTCCAAACGTGATTGCTGGACTGCAACTCTTATGCTCTGTTTGGATGGAGAGAAAGTGAGAGGAAAGAAAACTGGAAGGAGAGAAAAGTGGGAGGAAAGAAAATTGAAGAGAAAATATTTTCTCTCTTCTGTTTGGATGAGTGGGAGGAAAATAGAAAGGAGAGAAAAGTTAATAATTTACAATGACAATAATATCCTTATTATCATGATTAAAAATATATCGATTGTTTTTTTGGAAGGGTCAATATTGGAATGAAAAAAAAATGAAAAGCACTTTTGAGTTTTCTCTCTGAAATCTCTCCAGTTCCGGAGAGAAAACTTTTATGTGGGGCCCACCACTTTTTTTCCTCTATTTTCCCTCTAGTTTTCTTTCCTCCCTACTTTTCTCTCCATCCAAACAAGATAAATTTCATTTTCTCTCCTAGTTTTCCTTCCTCCCTAGTTTTCTCTCCATCCAAACAGAGGGTTAGAGCCTTGGATAGAGCATCAGTACATAATATGAACAAGTAGGGAGACAAAGGGCACCCCTGACGTAGACCGATCATTGAAGGAAAATAGTTAGTCGCAATGTCGTTCACGAGGATGGCAAATAAAGGCTCCTCCACACAGTCTATGGTCCATCTGATCCAAGTATCAGAAAAGCCAAAATCATGAAGGGTTTGCCGGATAAAGTGCCACCTCATCCAATCATAAGCATGCTCCATGTCAAGCTTAATAGCCATAAGACTCCTTCGAGATGGGGCATGTCTGAGGTCATGCATAAACTCCTGAGCAAGGAGGATATTGTCAGTAATACATCGACCTTTAACAAATGCTCCTTATTCAGGGCTAATAAGATGAGGTATCATCTTCTAAAGCCGCCCAACCAAAACCTTTGCACAACTTTGTAGATGGTGTTGCATAGGCTGATCGGTCTGAAATAGCTAGGGGAAGAGGCATCGTCTCTTTTGGGGATACGGGTGATCAGGGTTTTCTTCCAATTTGCAGGGATACTAGAGTGGAACGCCTCCTGAACTGCCTCAACAATCTCTCTCCCAACAATCATCCAATACTGCCTGAAAAAAATGGAGGAAAACCATCCGGACCAGGGGTTTTATCCTCCTTCAAGGACCATAAAGCATCTCGCACATCCCGGTAAGAGACAGGCCGGATAAGAAACGAGTTCTCTTGATCAATAACTCATTCTTCTGGCCATGGACCCTGAGCGACAATGCCATCTACTGGTGTTAGGCTCCACATGGATCTGAAGTACTGGAAGAGTCGATCAGAAATTGCCTCACTTTCAATCAGTGTGGCACTATCTTCCTCCCTTAGCTGCTTGATCCGATTAATTGACCTCATGACCATGGTTGCTTGATGAAAGAATCTGGTGTTTCGATTCCCTTCCTTAATCCACTGCACACGAGACTTCTGTCTTCACAGGGTCTCCTGCTGTCTCAGAAGAGAGTGGTGGGAAGGGAGGCAATGGCGAAGTCTCCCAATATCCAAATCCTGAAGTCCACCCTCCTGGACCTCCAAACAATGGAGCTTAACTATATCATCCTCCACCCTTAGTGATCCACCTGAAGATATCGCCCACCTTGGTTTTGTTCCACCAGTGGAGTCTGTGCTTTGCCAGCTCCAACTGTTGAGACATCCAATATCTTGCATCACCGCAGATAGGTAGACTCCAAACAACACTAATCAGCTCCCATAATCTAGGGTAGAAAGTCCATAATTTCTCAAAGCGAAAGGGGGGTCTCAAGGAACTTAAGTTGTCAGTAGTGATAAAGAGTAAACAGTGATTAGACGCAATCCTCGGTAGGTGCTTGTTGACCCTATATTGATTTAATGAAACGCCAAACAATTAAGTGTTATGCTAATAAATTATGTATTGCGCTAATCAATTTAATATTCATCTAATGTTCTATCTGTCAAATCAATTTCTGGTTATTCATTATGAAACAATACACCTTGTTTATCCTAGGCACACTGTAATTCATGATATAATGCTATTTATCTGATAAAATGACTTTCAAGATTAATTATATTTGCATTGTCATGAATTGGATTCAATTATCCTACAAGCTCCTATTTATAACTCTATTATCACCAGATCATATTTATTCTTTATTGCCTTCGGATTGGATGCATATTGCTTGAATCTCGGGTTACCAATCTTTGATTTGGAATACCAGATTTTGTTGCCTTCGGTTTAAATTCTGGTTGCTTTCGGTTGCCTTTTGTTGCCTTCGGTTTAAATTCGGGTTGCATTCGGTTGCCTTCGGACGTCTAGCTTATTCAGTCTGGATGAATCCTTGGCTAGTCCCTTGTATTTGGAGAATGACGTTCCCTGGCCTCTTATCTTGGTATTCTAATTTATAAAGTTGGCATGCTAATCCTAAAAAGCTCTCTACCGATTCTTAGGCTCCCTATCTTGGCATGTTAACAGGTTGAGTTGGAATTCTAATTTTATAACTCTTTCGGCTGGCTCCCTGGTACACTCTCTTGGCATACCAACTTTGAGTTTTTGGAATTCTAGTTTTAAAACTCTTTCGGTGGCTCCCTAGCATTTTTTCTTGGCATTCCAATTTTAAGTTTTTGGAATACCGATTCTAGTGATGGTTCGGTGGCTCCCTGGCATATTTTCTTGGCATACCAACTTTAAAACTTTGGAATGCCGATTTTATTGTTGGTTCGGTGGCTCGTTGCTAGCTTTCTCTTAGCATTCTAACTTTAAAACTTTGGAATGCCGATTTTATGGTTGATTCGGCCAGCTCCCTGACGCTCTCTCTTGGCATTCTGATTTTTGGAATTTGGAATACCATTTTCGTTGGGATTTCGGCTAGCTCCCTGTTACGTCTTCCTAGCATACTGGATTTCATGATTTCGAATGCTATTTTTATTGGAGTTACGCCTGGCTTTCAATTGGAATGATTTGGAATACCGGTTTTAACTTTCTGGAATGCTACATTTTAAAAATCTCGGATGGTTTATTGTTTCACACCGTTGGAATTTCTGTGTTTAGTTTGCTTCCTTAACAACTATTGGCCAGACCCCTTTCCTCTCACAACGGCTCTTTTTTTTGTCATTCTGGTTATAAATAGTGACCTTGAACAGTGTTTTAAAAAAGAGAAAAATCAGAAAAGAAAAAGAGAAAGACAAGAGAAGGAAGAAACAAAAAGAAAAGATAGATTGAAAAATATTGATTGAGAGAAAAATCATTTGAAAGAGAGATTTGCTTGAGGTTTGTTGAAGCTTTGCTTTGATTATTTTTCAACCACCGGAGCTCATTTATTGCTGGTTCTTCAAGTGGTCTTCAAGCTTCATCTACCTTCATTGAAGAGCATTCAAAGTCACCTCGAAAGCTTCCTTGTGCTGCTGCATTCATTAAAGAAAGAAGCTACTTCGGGTTTAGCTCTTCAAGTTGATAAGTACATTTATTGTTTTAAATCTGCTCATATCTAGGAGCATTTGTTGTATTAAACATACTATTGCTTGTGCCTTGGTTTGTTTCACGGTTGTGAAATGTGATTGGGTAGAGGTCTACCCGGTTTGATTTGTAAGGTCCCCTTGTACCCGTAAACAAGAACATTAGCTTGGATGGCTAATGTGTAAGGCTTGATTGCTTGTGCCCGTAAACAAGTTTGCTAGCCAGTTAGGCTAGTGGTGACTAGTGGAATTCCCAAGGTGTTCTTGGGAGTGGATGTAGGTGCAAGGTTGGCACCAAACCACTATAAACTTTGTGTGTTTGATTGTGTTTCTTTTTCTGTGATTGATTGTGTATTATATGCACTTCACAACACGATAATTATTTGTGAAAGAATATAGGTGCACATACTTGATAGTTAATTAATTTTTTAAGAAACCCAATTCACCCCCCCCTCTTGGGTTGCTAGATCTGGGCAACAGTGCTGAACCTGATATCTAGGGAAGCGCTGTAGCCATGCTGTCGAACCAAAGGCCCGATCAATCCTCTCTCAAACCCAAGTTGTACCCGCTCGATTATTATATCAGGTAAAACAGGAGCCCGTGAAGCCTAGATCAATCAGACCATTATCGGCTATAAACTCCCTAAACTCTCTAGAGTCAATGTTGTCCATATACTGTCTGTCTCCCATCTTCTCATGAGAGCCAACAATACAGTTAAAATCACCCACAACAAGAGAAGGAAGGCCCTGGGAGACTAACCTGGAAGTCTCCTGCCAGAGATACCGCCTGATTCTATACTTTGTGCTCGCATAAACACCATATAGGAGCCAAGGGGTACCCGCCTGATCCGAGACAACCAAAACAACCTGCTGCTCATATCGGTGAAACGCATCAACCCTCACCGAACCTCATCTCCACATAACCAATATGCCTCTAGATAGTCCCCTGGACTCAATGGCATAGGTGTTCCACATAGAGTGAAGAAGACATCTCATCCACTCTAAACTCCTCCTCAACAATCGGGTTTCCAACAGAATACAAATGTCGGGGTGATGCTGATTGAGTAGCCTACCAAAGGTTGATCGGAACGCATGTTTTTTTGCGCCCCGAACATTCCAGATCAGGAGCCTAGTCATGGCTCCGAAGGAGGAGGAAGGGCCGCTCCTCTGCCCCCTTCCGTGAGATGTACAGTCAACCTATCAGGTGGATCCTTTGCCATCATTCCTCCTTCATCCGTATCCTGGATAGCCTATCGAAGTCTGCCCACAGCTTCCTCATGAGTCAGATCCCCCGATGCCGGCTTCATTGCCAACTCCGGTATCGAAGAACTAGAGCCCACTTAAGGAATTGGGGCAAGCATGGTCGTCTGGCTATCGCTGGAATCCAAAGCTCCGAGGCCCCTGCCAAGAAAACAAAAGGTCCCCGAGCATCCCTTGTACCAGTATCTCTGATAGTGCCAATTCTTGATTTAATGCCAATTGGCTGCCTCCCAGCTGGAACCGTGCCGGAATTTGAAGTGGACTGAAGAACTGACATGCTGCCAATGCCACTGCTACTCCCACTGCCAGCAGGGGAACGAGCCTTGTTAGGGTGAGACCGAGTTTTCCTTTTCATGCCTTTCGTCAAACACAAACTGGGTGCCTTAGCCATCGGAGGTGCCATGGCCATCGAAGGTGGAGACGATGACCCACCAACGCCTTCCTCCTCCAGCAACGAGAATCCCCAGGCCGTGCCTTGTAGCCCTAGCTGGGTGGTCATTGGACGGGGAGGGGAACTCCAACGGGCTACCTTCGCCGGTTTGGACCATCCGTCACCAACTGGTTGCTTCGCAATTTGCTTAGTTTGCTTCGCAGGTTCCGGTTGTTTTGCAGACTCCAACGAGACGCCATCTCTCTTCCCTGTCGAAGCTGGTGGCATCCATCTTCGGACAGCTAAGAGCCAAGGGCCAAGGGCACTGTCTCCTCGAAGCACCTCCTTCCCTTGCTTCATGGCGAGCCCAATCAGGGGTCGAAGTATGAAGGTCGATGAGCTTTGATTCTTGAGTTTTCTCCTAATTAATGGCTTCTGCTCCTCGTTCGACGACTATAAATAAGGGGAAAGGGAGAGTATTGCTTGTAGCCCGACAAGGAGTTCCCTTCCATTGAGCATGAGTCTGGGAGAGCTTGCCCATGTCGTAATCAGAGGCGGAAGAGTTGGTCTTTCTCTTTAAGATTCAGCTTGGGCTTGAGGATTCGGATGAAGAAGTTGCTGAAAGCAAATTGCCCAAGGGGAGCCAAAGAGTGACTTCGTCGGATCTCATGAAGCCAAAAATGCGGCGCCATCGGAGACATCTTCGAAGTTTCTTTTTCAACATACAAGCATGAAGAAGAGGAAGGGAGGAAGTCATAGAGGTCACACTGGAAACACAAGAAAGAAGTGTTCTCGCTGGACCTCTTGTATGTCTTCCTCAAGCTTTTCCATAGTTGGTAGCGGTTGTTACTGATTCACCAGAAGAAATGCTTGAAGATCCATTAGGTGTCTTCTTAAAAGATGGAAAGCTTAACAAAGCTATATTTGGCTTGAGCTTCTTTCCATATTCTTGCTCCAAGTTCTAAAGTTTTTCATCCAACGAAGTTTGAAGGTGCTCTTCGCGTTCCTCTAAAGTTGAAGCATTGTTGCTACAGTAACAGCAAGTAGACTTTAGGAAACTTTCATTATGTAAAATTTTCTTTTATTTCCGATGCTGTTGTGCACTTGTAATATCTTGTAAAATGATATTCTAAATGAATGAAGTTTTCGTTTTCAATTGTACATTCTTTTTGCTGAATGTTTGTCGCTTTAGCTAATTAGGTATCGCGACAAATAGATTATCTCGAGCTTGCTGAGGTACAAGATAGGTTCGGGCATGCTGAAGTTAGGTTTCTTGGGCCGACCGAGGCATAGTGAAAACTTGGACTTGTCGAGTTATAAAATAATCTGATCAGCTGTGCCGAAGTTTGGAAGAATAAATGCTTAGCTGTGCTAAGTTTTGGATAACTCCGACCGGTCTCATCGGGCTTCGGAGAAAGCTCTTGTCGACTGTGCTGAGGTCCGAAGGATCTTTTACTTGGCCCTGCCAACGTATGGAGAATGCTTTACTTGGCTCTGCCGAGGTATGGGGAATATTTTACTTGGCCCTGCCAAGGTACGAAGAATGTTTTACTTGGCCCTGCCGAGGTATGGAGAATGTTGCTTGGCCCTGTCGAGGTACGAAGAATGTTTTACTTGACCTAACCAAGGTTCGAAGAAAGTTGCTCGACCGTACCGAGGTACGAAGAAAGCTTGGCCGTGCTGAGGTACGTATAAAGTTTTATTTGGCCCAGCCAAGGTACAGAGAACGCTCGGCCATGCCGAGGTTTGGAGGACTCCGTTTAACCTTGTCGAGGCTTGGTGGATCTTTTACTTGGCCCTATCAAGGTACGGAGAATGTTATATAGAAAGTCGCTCGGCCTTGCCAAGGTACATAGAAAATTTTACTTGGCCTATCCAAGGTTCAGAGAATGTTGTTCGGACCTGCCGAGGTACGAAGAATGTTTTACTTGGCCTAGCTAAGGTTTGGAGAAAGTTGCTCGGTTGTGCCGAGGTACATAGAAAGTTGCTCGACCTAGCCAAGGTTCGGAGAAGGCTCGGCCGTGTCAAGGTTTGGAGAAGGCTCGGCCGTGCCGAGGTTCGAAGGACTCCGAT
Source organism: Calamus simplicifolius (assembly GCA_900491605.1). Classification (NCBI taxonomy): domain Eukaryota; kingdom Viridiplantae; phylum Streptophyta; class Magnoliopsida; order Arecales; family Arecaceae; genus Calamus; species Calamus simplicifolius. The sequence continues at coordinate 353,235 of UESW01001420.1, read as the reverse complement.
CGGCCTTGCCAAGGCCCGGAGGACGGACCCGTGGGTCAATAATCCGTCAACATCTGCCTTTCTTCTACAACTCAAGAAAGATTATTATTCAATAAAAAATATTTGAATCGAAGAGTGAAGTTTTATTACAATGAGCAAAGTGGCTCAGTTTAGGCATACTTCATTGGTAATATGTTCGGGGTTTAACTAATTCCATGTCTTGGGGGTACTGTATCCCTTGAGGGTCTTCATTGCTCGGAGGTGATCCAAGTTCCATATCTTGGGGATAATGTATCCCTTTGAGGTCCTCATTTGAAAAGGCAAGCCCCTCGCATCGGGCCCTTTTAAGCCGGTTTTCCTCTTCGTTTGGCCATCGCTGGAAGGAGCTGACCATGGTAATTGTAGTAACAATTACCATCGGTAGGTTCAGCAGGGGTAGTTGTCGAAGCTCTAGGGACGTTCTGCTCTGTGGGCTACTCAAGGTGTATTGATTGAAGCTTCTTGTTGTGCTTCTACTGCGCTTTTTTGGCAGTGAGGCCCTATGATGATGAGGCGGGTTTGCAAGGCTAGCCAGTCGGCTCTTTTTCGGGCTCTTCTTCTTTTTTTTCTTAGATTGCTCGGCCCGGGCCGTCTTTCTGGTTTCTTCGACCCTGGCGTATTTGCCTGCCAAGGCTATCATATCGGAGAGGCTCTTGGGGTAATTGACCTTTGCAGCTAGGTAAAAGTCCCTTTCTTGACGCAACTCCTAGCAAATCATCTGAAGTTGTCGTTGTGCCCCATCATCCCGGACAGTAGGAGAGACGGGACGAGGGGATCGCGGCCACGACGTTGAGTCATGGCGAGAGAATACTGGAGATAAGGAGCGAGTTTGAGGGTATTTGGGCAGGCTCCTATCTCCTTTTCTCTGCAGTACCGATTCAACTTCTTTATGGCCGGGCTATCGTGGGAGGCTGGTGGCTTCTAGTGGATTGGGCGGAGGGACCATCGGTAGGACCGGGATGACTTTCATCAGGAAGTTGCTGAGTGGGTGTAATTGGAAGAGGACTCTCATGAAGCCCTTGCACCAACTGAAAGAGAAACATCACTTATTGGACCAGCGTGGCAAACTGGTCTTGGGTGACCGGAGTTGCTGGCGATGGAGGAACCTCGATCGATGACTGCTGCGAGGGCGCTGTGTTGTTTGTGGGATCAAGCCTTTGAAAGGTGGCTTGATCAGGAGCATTTGTTGTCGCTTTCTTGCTGTTGGCCATTAAGGAAGACACCCTTCTTGTTTGGAACTTTGTCTCCTTGATTACAAATTTTAGTGGGACTTAAGACCCTTCCTCTAGCGCCAATTTGATGCTGCGAAAATCTGTTCTCCGGCTTGGGGGCGGTGCATGTCGAAATCCGGGTAGCGGTCTTCCGTCCGGATGGACCTGCAAGGCAGCCTTTATGCAAGAAGCACGGAGGGTGGTCCCTGCGAAAGACCCTCTGATGCCCAAGTCTGTGGAAATCTTCAGTAATCAGATGAGAGGAGAAGGCTCCAGTAGAAGGATCTTCCTCCTTGAGATGATTTCTGAGGAGCAATGGCCTTTGCTAGAAATTTTTTTTTTTTGGCTTAGATTGCCTTCGAGAGTGTACCTAGAGGGTCTTAGGACTTGGTATTTATGCACTACCGATAAAGTGAGCCGTTACCTGATTTTTCAGACGCATTTTAGGGAGTTGGCATTCGATAAGGTCGGAATCTCATCGGTTATGGGGATTGGCAGTTGATGAAGCTGACGAGCGTTTTATCGGAAATTTGAAATCCCGTTGATCATGGATGGAGTACTGTATTTGGCTTCCGTTTCTGTTTTGGGAAGCTCACTCCACAATCTTTTGCGATCGAGGTGGTTCATCTTCCAAGATATCTAGTGTGGTTTGAAGTAGCAATGGCACTTACGTTGAAGGGATGAGGATCGATCTTGGCGAGGTACTGAGATAGCTCGGCCCTGTCGAGGTTTGGAGACAGTTTGGCCCTGCCGAGGTACGGAGATAGCTCGGTCCTGCCGAGGTTCGGAGATCGACTCTTGCTGTTTGTTGGACCGTAGCCCAGTCAGTCAATTCAAACGTGGCTTGATTAGCCAAATCGGAGATAACTCGACCTTTGTTGTCAGATATGTTTGTTGATGCGGTGACAATTTTCCCCCACATCAGGTTTGAGACTAGAAGCCTATGGTTTGGTTGCGGCTTGAAAGGTTTGGAACTTAGGTATAACATTTGAATGAAAATGGACAATTGATTGGTGAGGAAGATACATGGTAGAAGTCATCACCACTGGTGATGCTTGAAAACTGTCAGATAAGCTCCCCTTATTAAGTCATAACCAGGAAGGAGTTCTTGCCATGAGTTTTCACCATAGGGAAGAGAGAACCCGCTGCGGCAAAGTCTATGGTTAATTCATTCCACCCATTACATATAGGCATATCCCTTAAATGGATCACCAATTCTGCTGAAACTAAAATTTTTATTGTTCTTTAGACAAAACTGACGCTTGGTAAGACTCCTAGAGTCCTAGTATGATAAAAACTTAAGGTATATACATGACTTACTTAAAACACATGCTTATTTAAAAAATCATGCTATGAATTAACTAGTCGCATATCGACTTATTTACGTAGAAAAGTTGACCTAAAAATGACCCAAAAGTCTTGATATAGATAAAATAAGGTAATAGATGTTCAAACAATATTCATGACCCTAAAGCCAACTCAAACAAGCATACATGCTCATACATTAGTTTCTTGTGCTCTGCAGAAATTCATCTCAAGTGTAGGATTTTTATGGTGCAATCTTTCTTCATTATGATTCCATGTTGTATTCCAACCACTAAATTTTCTCTAGTTTGGTCCGTTAGATATCATATAGATTGACCTAGCGTTTAAAGTGTAAACTGGTTCCTAAGAGATTAAACAGTTCTGTAGGTTGTTGAATTTTCTAACGAATCAGTATTGCAGTTTTTTTACCCCCATCAAGATCTAGGCCAATTCCATAGGCTAATATATTTGTTTCATCTAGGCTTCTTTCTTATCCAGCTATCAATATTTTAGATAGAAAGTCTTCTGGACTACCCTTATGAGCTTGAGCAGCCAAAAATAAGTATATATTTTTTGCAAAAATCAAACCCATGCCTTTGACAAAAAGGATAATGTTCTAATTGAGCAAAAGCTAAAATATTTGCGATTTATATTAAATAAAGCTCTTCTGATTACCTTACACAAAGAAATGTATATTTCTTATTCTTTGTTTTTTTTTTCTACCGTCAACTAATCAGTTGACCCGAAATCTTAAGCTAATTACGAATGGGTCAACAATGTATCTCAGCCATAACAGTGAATAGTTTTTTTGTTGTAAGAAAAAAAAACCTTCAATGCTTCTGGCTTCCATGTACCTGTGTTGTATCTCTTTTGAACCCAAAAGAAACATGTCATGTAAATCAAAAAGACATTTTTGCCAATAATATTAGTTATGCACATATCAAATTATAATTACCATATAATTATTGGATGGCTGAATGTGTACATGAATTGTCTGACACAGTCCTTATCTACACTCTTTCCTTTTTGTGACCGTTATGATCTCTATTCAATTTCATCAGTTTATGCTGTATTGGAGTGCCTGTAGCTTTTGAAGGCAACAAATGATCTGGGAGAATGTCTATGTATATGCAACAAACAGTGTAACCTTTGAAGTGACCAAGGAAGCTTCATTTATTTCATAATAGCAGAAATAAAATGCAAAATTGCAACAATCTTAAAATCACATGAACACAAGCCTCGTCATCAGATGGGCTGTCCTGTAGTTTTCTATCATGAAACACATATGTAAGAGCAATTTTGTCTAGGTAGCTGACGATAACTGTTGACCACAAGCTCAATATATACATTATAATACAAAATTTATTATAATTACTTATCCAGGTGGTCCGTTCTCTCTAATATTATTTGAAATGCAGATGGAGACCAAGCTGAGCAAAAATGAATCAACAATATCTTCACTAAAGGAAAACTTTGGGAAAAGGCTGCTGAACTAACAGGAAGAACGAAAGAAACAAGTCGCAAGGTTTAAGGAGGAAGCCTCTCTTATAAATCAACTAGCTTCTGCAAATGGAACCATTGCAGTTTTGCACCAAGAAGTACAAACTCAAAAACAACTAGCTGAGGATCTTAAATCACAAATAGGTCAACCTGAGATTAGTACCACAAAAGCTGGGGCAGAAAAAAAGATGCTTGAAGCCAAACTTAAAGAAAATATGGATAAAGTTGATGTTTTGCAAGATAAATTAAACCTGCTTAGCTTGGAGATAAATGACAAGGAAAAGAACATTGAAGATCTCAAACTATCACTTGCTGAAAAGGAATCAGAACGTAAGAACTTGAGCTCTATCATTGATCAGTCCAAAGAGGATCTTGCACATGCAAATTCCACTGTTGAACAGTTGAAAGAGGAGATATTTAGAACTAGAGAAGAATTAAATTCAAAGATATCTTTAATTGATTCATTGAATGAAAAAAATCAGTTATTGCATGTAGAAAAGAATAACTCTCAAAGAAAATTTCATGATCTTATGGAAGAGTATAATGAGTTCATGTCCACTTCTGAGGAAAAAGCAGCTCATAACTCCAAACTCTTATCTAAGAAAGATGAACAGCTTCATCAGCTTGAAGAAAAGCTTCATTTGACATTGGAAGAAGCTAGCAGCAACCAATCTGTGATCACTGACTTGACAAGGGAACACGATGATGTTAAAGCATTGCTAGAGAGAGAAGTAAATGATATGAAAAAATTGAAGGACGAGCTTCGAATAACCCAAGACGCATTCGGAGGTTCAAGACTTGAGGCTGCTAATCTGACCAGGGAACTGGAAGAAGTTCGAAGATCAAATGAGGAACTTGTGTCTAAGGTTTCAATGATCCAGGATGACTTTTGCGAATCAAAGAAAGTATTAACCAGTGACCTGGATGAGGCGAAGTCCACTTCAAAATTACTTTCTGATGAACTAGTCTCAGTCAAGGAGGCCCTCAAGAGAACAAAAGAAGAGCTGAGTGCCACATCCAATGAACTGAATGCTGTGATGGAAGATCGTGAGAGCCTAAAGAAGGAATTGTTAGAAATTTATAAGAAACTAGAAACTACACAGCACATGAGCTGCAAGAAGAAAGAAAGGTAGTTGCTACTTTGAATAGAGAGGCTACCGGATCACTTGATGAGATGAATAAGAGTGCGTTGTTGCTCTCGAGGAAACTAGAGAGCACAAATTCTAGAAATTCCAGCCTTGAAGCAGAGAAAGAGATTCTGGTCAAGTCCCTTACCGAGCAAAAGAATTTGACAAAAGAAGCCCAGGAAAATATTGAGGATGCCCAAAGCATCATCGCAAAGCTTGGGAGTGATAGAGCAATTTTAGAAAAGAGGTCTAAAAGGCTTGAAGAGGAATTAGCATCTGCAAAGGGTGAAATATTACGATTGAGGAGGCAGGTTGGTATGAGCAAGGAAGCTGTTCATGTAATGAAGTTGCAGCTGACACTCCTTTGACTGTGAAAAAGACTGCAAGTCGGAGAAAAAAGGGAGGGTCAACATGAGAAGTTCTTAATAGAAGACAGATCAGGGAAAGCAATCCCTTGTTTCCTGCTGTCTTAGTTTAATGATTTTAAATTTTACATTCAAACCATGCATCATGTTGTGTCATCCTTTATTTGAGTAATTGTCAAAGAACTTTGCACTATGAACTCTGGCCTTTGTTTGCTGCCAGTTCTGATTTTTTAAATGGCATTCTGTTGTGTAAAAGACACTGAACTGCAACAGGAGTTGAAGGCATGTTTCTCTTGTACAGAACTGCAGATGAGAATTTGAGCTGTCAAAATGTTGGAAAATCATCTTTCTTGCGGATCTAAAGAAGACCAAACTGGAAATTTGTAGAAGAAGTTCATTATCTCGAAAGGTCTATCATCAACTTGTGGAACATAATGTGTTTTCCGCATTCCCCTGTCGAGACCATTTCAGATGTACAAATTTTGCCTGAATGTAGCTATACTGATTGTGTATAACCACCTATAATAATTACACATTGATATTGGTATGGCTTGCTAACATTGTATAAGATGCTAAATGCAGCTTGTGAGCATGTTCCCTTAGGTTATTTTGGGATCTTCTCTTTGATGTCATTGCTCTAAAAGTCTCTGATGTGTCGATGAGGATTGCTAGAGCTTCTAATTGTTTGGCATCGAGCACAGTTAGATGATGAATAACAAGTATGTCCTAAAACATTAATTTTCATGTTCAATTCCAGTTGGCATATTGTCCTTTCTTATAAATTGTATACTCAGTTAATCACCACTCAAGTTTGGGTTGTGGGTGCCAATGACCTAACGTGCTTAATTGAGAATGGTGCAGGCAGATGGAGCATTTTGGTAGAGTGGAGAAGGGATGAAACAGACCAGATATAAAATCAGGCACGGATGGAGTGCTTTAATATGGGGATAAATTCAGGGGACAACTGACGAAACCAATTTTTCATCAAGAAGAAACAGGAAGGTAACTTTGTAATCACAAGGGAGGTCATTCACTTCATGAAAATACGCCATCCACACATAGTTCCTAACACGCTTGCATTTACTTTTATGCATTGAAGTGCTGGCACATGTCTGGAAGTTGAAGTGCAGCACTGTGTGCATGAAAAACAAATGGATATTCAGTGTGATCTAGTGGGGGAAACAGTACAATGGAATTTATCTCAAAATCAGATCCACCAAGCATTTTCATTTAAATTAGAGTCCGCAATCCTAAAGCCCGATTCAGTTTTGATACCTGTCTGGCCATCTGTGAACCAGTTAAATTTGGACTGTCAATTTCAGAAGGAAAAAGGCTGGCATCTTTTTTTTCTTTTCTTTTATCTGTACAACTATCCCTTTGCTAGATGCAGAAGTTTTCATTGTTGGTTGAGCTTTCTTATTCTTCTTACTCTGAACCGTCAATCTCATCCTGCTGTTCTGAGGAGACTCCATCGTTGACATGAGGGTTTTAATTCGCTAAGGAATCAGAAATATTTGGACTTTGTTTTTCCCTTGAACTTAGGTGCATCAAAGTTTTGGAGATGTTTGAAGGGTGGATCGTCCTTTTTCTAACCTTGGAGCATAGCACGCATTCGACCAGCCCCAAGTCGTGTGGAGATGCGGAAGCGAGATGATATCCCTGCTGAAATTTCTGCAGCAGAATTTTAGATCTTGATCTTGGTAATCTTCCCAGATTGATTAGCAACTAGGATTTTCCTTGGTTTCTTGCGCCCCAAGATTGTAAGAGAGGGTCGTGGCCTCTCTTCTTCCTCATGCGAACCTTCAGATTTGATCCAGAAAATCAAGAGACGTTGCCCAGGAAGAAGGTGCTGCTAGGGTTTCTTCCTTCTCCTTCTTTGAGAGAGGCGGTTCCAAGAAGATGGCTAGGACAGAGATGGCAGCAATAAAACCCTATAAATCTAGGGCATTTATACGTGAGAAAGAGAGAAAGACGTGGATAAAAGAGAAAAGGAGAGGGATAGCTTATTTTAGGAAGAAAAGGGTTTTTTTTTTCATTCATCTATAATTATCATCGTTACATGACTATATATAACCCGTCCCCATGACGGCCACCAAAATAAAACTAGCACCACACATGAACGGTACCTTATTATATGGATAATAAACCCTAAAAAACTCCCTTGGACCAACCCACACCTTGGGCCCAAACCCAGCCCAATGATAGACTAGCCCCCTCAAGACCTAACAACCTGGGCCTTAATCCTGTGAAGCCTACAAACCTCCACCATAGGATTTAAGCTTTGGAGTACCACACCAGGCTCTACAATCTCTACCTTGGTGCTTCAAAGCTACTAAAAAAATCTGCACATTCCCTCAGACCCATCAGTGTCACACATAAGATAAAGCTATCTCATGGAAGAGTCTTCGTAGGTGCATCTGCCTGGTTCTTCTTTGTATGAACTTTTACCAGCTCCACTTCACCTTCTTCCACCAATTCTCTGATCCTATGATACCTCACATCTATATGCTTTGTGCGTGCATAATAGATTGGGTTCTGAGCCAACTGCAGGGCACTCTGACTATCACTGTGTAGCAATACTGTACCCTGCTTCACCCCCATTTCCATGATGAGTCTCTTCAACCAAAGAGCCTCCTTGGTAGCCTCTGTAATCCCTATATACTCAGCTTCTATTGTAGATAAAGCTGTAATAGGTTGAAGGGTTGATCTTCAAGAAATTAATCCACCATACATGTTGAACACATACCCTATGGTAGACCTTCTTGTATCCATATCACCTGCAAAATTTGCATCCACAAATCCTTCCAATGGACCTAATGACTTACTTGGGATATTAGATTTCTCCTTAGATCCATCTTGCTGCCCAAAAATTAGACCAAGTCCACGAGTTTCCTGAAGGTACCTAAAAATCCACTTGAGTGCCTTCCAGTGCTCCTTCCCTGGGTTTGCCATGAATCTGCTCACCTGGCTCACTGCATATGCTATGTCAGGCCTACAACATACCATAGTGTTGAGAAATTATTGAAACATAATTGCCCCAACTTTATTGATTTTGATGATTTCCAAAAGCCATGAGTACCTTAAAGAAAACAATGTGTTTATTTATCAAAAACCTTGAGCTTATTCAAATTGAAAGAATGAACTATCAATGGTTATATCAAATGAGTTTTGAATTAGAAAAAGAAGTTTCAAGCTCTATGCTAAAAGATTTCAAAAAGGAATTTTTAATACATTATAATTCAATCGATGAATTCTTGAAACATGTCTTGAATCCATGATAAATGTCATATTTAATGTATTCAAGTCAAATTTATATTTTAAATTTAATTGGGACAAGTTTTAAAGTCAATCAGAACATTTTTCTGATTTTTGTATCGCTCCCGAGCCGACTCAAGGGTTTCCGAGTCGACTCCCCAAATTGCCTGAGTTTCTCGAGTCGACCCTTGGTTTTCAAGAGTCGACCCCTGAATTCTTGCGAGCCGACTCCTGTCTGTGCGAGCCGACTCCGCTCAAACAACAGAACCCATGTTTTTTGAGCACTTCTCGAGTCGACTCCCCATTTTCCTCGAGTCGACTCCCGACTTTCGGAGCCGACACTTTGTTTTCGCGAGTCGACCCTTCAATGCTTAAAATGTTTCTATTTTTGGTAATCGACTTCGAGCCGACTCCCACAAAGCTCGAGTCGACTCCGCGAATTCTGGGCGCGATTTTTAACGATGACACATCAGCCCCAACGGTAAGATTTTTGAATAACGGCTATTTTTCCTTGTCTCTAACGGATATATTTTTGCAGATTCTATAAATAGAGGAGTTCTTTTCAAATCAAAACAACCAAGAGAAAATCAAAAAGAGAGAAAAGAATATCATTTGAAAAGAGGGAAAAACAGAGCATATTGGAAAAATCATTTAGCTCAAAGAAGAGTGATTCAAAAGGAGTGAAATCCAAGTGAAGATTCGTCTACTCCTTCTCATCAATCCACAAGAGCCAAAAGAAAATCCACAAGCATTTCAAAGGTCAAATCGGAGGATTTTCAAAAGAGGAAAAAAGCTTCATCTCAACTCCAAAGACTTCAACGGTCAAGAATCTGCTGAGGCGTGATTCAACACTTCAAGAGGAGTTGAAGAGAAGAAGGAAGAAAGCCCAAGCATCTACCATCTGCAAAATTATCAGGCTTTTCTAACCTTTTTATTTTGTACTTCATTTGTATATTTGCTCAAGGGGAGCACTTTATTGTTCAAACACTATCATTATTATTTGTTTGCTGATTCAATCAGTGGATTGAATCAGTGGAGGTTGGTATACCTCGTTGCAAGCCGGAGTGCTTGTGTTGGGTTAGTTGTGAGCCCGAAAAACAACGTGTAGGGTTTTGTGCTGGTAAGCCCGAGTTAAAACCAGCTGGGTTCGTTGTGCACCCGGTAAAACAACAAGTTTGAGTTGTGAGCTTGGAAAACAACTCGGCTGTAATCTAGAGAGATTATAGTGTGGACCCAAGTGAATCTTGGGAGTGGACGTAGGTGCTGGTTGCACCGAACCACTATAAAATTATCTTGTGTTTGCCGTGCCTTATTTTCTCTATCTCTATCTCTCTTTATTGCTTGTTATTGCTTATTAGTTAGCCTCTCACTTGCACATCTTGCTAACTAATCAATTAAAGTTAAAAAGTCTTAAATTTTTAAGAACCCAATTCACCCCCCCCCTCTTGGGTTGCCATCTGGGCCAACAATTGGTATCAGAGCAAGTGCTCATTTAGAATTTGATCTCACGATCAAGGGCTAAAGATCCATATGGCAACACAAATTGGTTCAAGTTTTGCTGAAGGTCATTCTACGAATAGACCTCCACTTTTTAATGGCCAACTATTCTTATTGGAAAGCTAGAATGAGGATATTCATTCAAGCTTCTGATTATGAGCTTTGGGGAGTTATAATTAATGGACCTAGTACACCCACACACCTTATTGATGGCACTATTGTTCCTAAACCCGAAAGGGATTGGAATGATAATGATAGGAGAATGGCACAACTAAATGCTAAGCCATTAATATTTTATATTGTTCCTTAGATTCAAATGAATTCAACCGAATCTCAACTTGTAATTCCGCAAAAGAAATTTGGGATAGGTTGGAAATTACTCATGAAGGAACAAACCAAGTAAAAGAATCAAAGATAAATATTTTGGTTCATAAATATGAATTGTTTACAATGGAACAAACTGAAACCATCACATGCATGTTCACTAGATTTACTGATATTGTGAATGGTTTGAAAAGTCTTGGTAGAATTTATTCTAATGCTGATCTTGTGCGTAAAATTCTTAGGTCTCTACCAAGATCGTGGGAAGCAAAAGTCACTGCAATCCAAGAAGCAAAGGACCTCAATGCACTACCTTTGGAGGAGCTTCTAGGATCCTTAATGAACGAACAATGAAGCATGCATGTTGAGGAGGAAACAAAAAGAAGAAACTTAGGAAAGAAAAAGAAAATAATTAATCAAGAAATAGATTTATTGAAATCTGAAACTAAAAACTCAACAAAAGATTTAAAAGATCAATTAGAAACTTTAGCTTTAGAAAAAGAACAGCAACTAAAGAAATGATTTCTTAAGAAAGATGTTAAAAATATAAAGACATTGTTGAGAAATTCACTTAAGTTCAACTAAACTTAAACATGATTTTAGATAGTCAAAAAGCTGTTTTTGACAAAGCAGGTTTAGGATATAACACATTAAGGAAACAAAATCTCTAAAGAATATTTTTATAAAAGCCAACCAAAGTAATATAACTTGTTTTAAATGTAATGAAAAGGTCATAAATCATTTGAATGCAAAACGTTAAATAATAACAACAAGTTAAATATTAAAGCTAAGAAAATATGGGTTCCGAAAGGAACAATTTTTGTTGCTGCTAACCATGAAGGACCCAAGAAAGCTTGGGTACCTAAACATAAAGTTTGATTATGTTGCAGGAATGTCTTGTAGCCAAAAGATCAAAGAAAAAGTGGTACCTTGATAGTGGCTGCTCAAGACATATGACGGGTGACAAAGATGAATTCATCACCCTGGAAGAAAAGAAAGGTGGAGTTGTGACGTTTGGCGATAACGGTAAAGGTCAAATTATGGGCCTTGGTAAAGTTCGCATAACTCCATCTATAGTTATTGATAATGTACTTTATGTTAATGGTTTGAAGCATAATCTAATTAGTATAAGTCAATTATGTGATAAAAACTTTAATGTTTCATTTAAATCTTCTATATGCACTGTAACTAATTCTATTGATGATAGCATTGTATTTACTGGTTATAGACATGGCAATGTTTACTTAGTTGACTTAGAAAAATTATCTTTGAGTGATCATTGCTTAATTGCTGACAATGCTAACATAAATGAAATTAGTTGGTTGTGGCATCGTAGATTAGGTCATGCAAGCACACACCTTATTTCAAAACTAATTAAAATGGATTTAGTTAAAGGATTACCTAAATTAGATTTTGAAAATAATAAAATATGTGATGCATGTCAATTTGGAAAACAAACTAGAAGTTCTTTTAAATCTAAAAACATTGTTTCAACTTCTAGGGCACTAGAGCTACTTCACATGGATCTTTTCGGACCAACTAGAACCACAAGTCTAGGAGGAAAGAAATATGGTCTAGTGATTGTAGATGATTATTCTAGATATACTTGGGTAATGTTTTTAGCTCACAAAGATGAGACTTTCTCGATATTCCTGAAATTCTTCAAGAAAGTCACAAATGAGAAAAACACTACTATAGTATCTCTAAGAAGTGATCATGGAACAGAATTTGAAAATCACTTATTTGAAAATTTCTGCACTGAAAATGGAATTAATCATAATTTTTCAGCCCCTAGGACTCCACAACAAAATGGTGTAGTTGAAAGAAAAAATAGGACTCTAGAAGACATGGCCCGTACCATGCTATGTGAAAGCAACTTACCAAAGTATTTTTGGGCGGAAGCAATTAACACAGCATGTTACATCTTAAACAGAGCTTTAATAAGACCAATATTAAAGAAAACACCTTATGAATTATGGAATGAAAGAAAACCAAATATAAAATACTTTCATGCATTTGGATGTAAATGTTTCATTCATAATAATGGTAAAAACAACTTAGGAAAATTTGATGCTAAATCTGATGAAGGAATTTTTCTAGGTTATTCAACAACTAGTAAGGCATATAGAATCTTTAACAAGAAAACCTTAGTAGTTGAAGAATCCATTCATGTAGTTTTTGATGAATCTTTAGCAACTGGATCTGAAAAGATTGATGATGAGGAAGATACAAACATAATTGAAAAAGATCTTGAAAAACTTAATATTGAAGTATCTTCTGATCATGAACAAGAGGCTAAAGATGATGATTCACATAAGGACGATGATGTCAATATTGATCATAATGATGTAGATCTTCCAAGAGACTGGAGATATGCTCATAGTCATCCTAAGGAATTGATTATAGGCGATCCATCTCAAGGAATAAGGACTAGATCATACATGAGAAATATTAGTAATCATCTTGCATTTGTATCACAAATTGAACCTAAAACTATAGAAGAAGCTGAAAAAGATAATAATTGGATGTTAGCAATGCAAGAAGAACTAAATCAATTTACAAGAAATAATGTTTGGACTTTAGTTGAAAGACCTAAAAATCATTCAGTAATAGGATCAAAATGGTTTTTAGAAATAAACTAGATGAAAATGGCATTGTAATTAGAAACAAAGCTAGATTGGTTGCTAAAGGATATAATCAAGAAGAAGGTATTGATTTTGATGAAACCTTTGCACCTGTAGCTAGATTAGAAGCCATTAGGCTATTACTTGCATTTGCATGTCATATGAACATTAACTTATTTCAAATGGATGTAAAAAGCGCATTTTTAAATGGATTTATTAATGAAGAAGTTTATGTAGAACAACCACCAGGTTTTGAAGATCACGAATTTTCAAATCACGTTTTTAAATTGCACAAAGCTTTATATGGTTTGAAACAAGCACCTAGAGCTTGGTATGATAGGTTAAGTAAATTCTTAATAGAAAATGATTTTACAAGAGGAAATGTTGATAAAACTTTGTTTTTGAAAAGAAAAAGTAAAGATTTACTTGTAGTACAAATATACGTAGATGACATTATTTTTGGTGCTACTAACGATTCTCTTTGTCAAGAATTTGCAAAGTTGATGCAGGGAGAATTCGAGATGAGCATGATGGGAGAACTCAACTTCTTCCTTGGACTCCAGATCAAACAAAGCAAAGAGGGAATCTTTATCAACCAAACCAAATACACAAGAGAACTACTCAAAAAGTTTGGTATGGAAACAATGAAACCCCTCGGAACTCCAATGAGTCCTTCATGCAAGCTGGACAAAGATGAAGAAGGTAAAAAGGTTGATCAAAAGTATTATCGAGGTATATCGGATCCCTTCTTTATTTAACAGCAAGTAGACCAGATATTATGTTTTCAGTATGTTTATGTGCTAGATTTCAATCTGAACCTAAAGAATCACATTTAATAGCTGTTAAAAGAATTTAAGATATTAAATGGAACTAAAAATGTAGGTTTATGGTATTCTAGAGACTCCACATTAAACCTAATTGCATATTCAGATTCTGATTATGCTGGATGTAAATTAGATAGAAAAGCACAAGTGGTGCATGCCAATTCTTAGGTAGTAACTTAATCACATGGTTTAGCAAAAAGCAAAATTCAGTTGCATTATCAACTACTGAAGCTGAATATGTAGCAGCTGGAAGTTGCTGTGCGCAAATCCTATGGATTAAGCGACAACTTGAAGACTATGGTATCACACTTGATAAAACACCCATAAGATGTGATAACACTAGCGCAATCAACTTAACTAAAAATCCAATTCAACACTCAAGAACAAAACACATAGAAATTAGATATCATTTTATAAGGGAACATGTAGCTAATGATGAAATTTGTTTAGATTATGTAAACACTGAAGAACAATTAGCTGACATATTCACTAAACCTTTAAATGAAGAAAGATTTTGTTATCTTAGAGGAGAGTTAGGAATTTGTAATCCTTTTGAATAAATTTTGAAACCTCTAAGGAAATATATCTAGAATTCTTTCAAATTCTCAAAATCTTAAGGAAATTTTATCTAGAACTCATATCAATTTGATCTCTCAAATCCATGATTTTTAATCATACTCAAAGATCAAATTCCGGACTTAATTCGGATTCTCTGAATCTAATTTTTTCTCTGAAATTGTCCGGAGCCGACTCGAGAGTATCGGAGTCGACTCGAGTTTCTGCTGAAACTCAGGAGTCGACCCCTTCTCTGAGCGAGTCGACTCGAGATCGTGTCCGTGCTCTGTGACTAGTCGCGAGCCGACTCCACACTTTGCGCGAGTCGACTCGACGTGGTCCCAGTCGATTATTTAGGGCACGAGTCGACCCACGGACATTTCATTCTTCCAAATCTTCCAAATCCTCTCCAAAACCTTCCCAAAACCCTCCAAACCTCAAAAACCTCTGATTAACCAATCCAAGATCAATGGCACCCAAAACCCGTGGAGAGTAGTGGCGCCGGATGAAGAGAAAAGGACCGTGCGACGACCCGTCCGCGAGCCGTCTCCGGATTCTTCTCTCCCTTCGGAGTGATTCTGCTGCTCCACTCCTACCCCTCAGGTAGATCTTCTGCCAGTAGGATTGTACCACAGGAAGAAAGTGATTTGAATTGTTTGAGAATGAAGGATTATATTGGTAGACAACTAAGAGATGGGATTTGAAAATTTGTTCATTGGACTGTCCACCTACCCTGCTTTGGTTAAAGAGTTTTACAAGAATTTACTAGAGGAGATGATGGCTTGGTAGCAAGGTTAGAGGCATTGGTTTGAACATTACATCCTCTATTCTTTCTAGATTATTGAATTACCCTTGTCTGGACCTTCACATTTGCCCCTGAAGATAGATCTCCAGCCCTCACCTATTGAACAAATTTTGAAGGATTTGAAGAAGTTTTGCTAGTCAACTGCCTTTGGAATTAAGATTCTCACAAATTTGCAGCAGGATTTTATTTCCCAAGACAGGCGGTTTGACTATGTTTCTGAGAGGAGATATTTTTGTCATGGATGCTGTAGTTTCTGGGAAGCCCATCAATCTACCTAGGATGATATTTGGTATATTGCAGATTGTGGAAAAAGAAATCTGTCTTCCCTATGGCATGGTTTTGACTAAGTTATTTCAAGCCAAGGGATTGTTTAGTGATAGTGAGCCAAAGAAGGATTAAGACATACTGATTATTATACTTTGGCTACTATTCATCGCATGGGGTTTGTTAAGAAAAATGGAATTGGGAGAGAAAGATGTTACTGAGGACAGAGTTAGATGCAGAGGCCCCAGACCTTCTTGAGACATTCAGAGCCTCCTCAGTGCCAGAGTCTGTTCCTGCTCCTGCTTCAGATCCTACCCCTGCTCCTACTCCTGCTCAGTCTTTTTCATCTGTAGTTTTTCTGATCAGTTAGATCAACTTAGATCTTTATTCAAGTCTGAGTTAAGTGATCAAGAAAAAGATTGAAAGAAGAATTAATGAAAGTATATGAACTTAAAAGAAGCTTATATTCTCTCAGTGATCGGTTGCATTGATTGAGTCTACTCTCAGTTCATCTATTCCTTAAGTGAAAATTTAAAGAATATCTTTGGAGAACTTAAGGATATCTGCGGTGACTCGGAGACATACTCCCAATGCAACGCGAGCTTCAAGAAAAAATTTCTGCTTGTACTTTTGTTGATAAAACTAAAAGACTATGTTAGACTTCAATGTGAAGGGATGAAGCAAATTGTAGATCACTTGAATAGAATTACTAGAAGAAATTTTTAATTTTGATGTAATCTTTTTGATGTAATCAAATTTACTTTCAATGCAATGAAGTTTACATTTCATGTACTTTCATTTTGAAGTAATGAGAAATTGATGCTTCTTTTGTCTATTCAATTGTAAGTATCCTTGAATTTCTTTGAATGTTATCCTCAATTGATAACTTAAATGAAAAAATAAAGAATGTTGATATTGATGCTTTCTAACCTTTTTGTTGATTACAAAAAAGGGGGAGAGTTTTAAATTTATATATTTGAATTCAATTTTAATTGAATATAAGGGGAGAGAAGAGATAAATTGAATTTCATAAAGGCTTAAGTTTTGATTTGAAAAATTTTGAATGATTATAAATTAAGGTTCATAGGGGGAGCTACCTCATTGAGGGGGAGCCTTTCCATGAACACAAAAGTTGATTTTGGAATCACAAATTTTTTCAATTTATAATGCATATACTCAATGTTTTTGTCATCATCAAAAAGGGGGAGATTGTTGAGAAATTATTGAAACATAATTGCCCCAACTTTATTGATTTTGATGATTTCCAAAAGCCATGAGTACCTTAAAGAAAACAATGTGTTTATTATCAAAAACCTTGAGCTTATTCAAATTGAAAGAATGAACTCTCAATGGTTATATCAAATGAGTTTTGAATTGAAAAAGAAGTTTCAAGCTCTATTAAAAGATTTCAAAAAGGAATTTTTAATAATTATAATTCAATCGATGAATTCTTGAAACATGTCTTGAATCCATGATAATGTCATATTTAATGTATTCAAGTCAAATTTATATTTTAAATTTAATTGGGACAAGTTTTAAAGTCAATCAGAACATTTTTCTGATTTTTGTATCGCTCCCGAGCCGACTCAAGGGTTTCCGAGTCGACTCCCCAATTGTCTGAGTTTCTCGAGTCGACCCTTGGTTTTCAAGAGTCGACCCCTGAATTCTTGCGAGCCGACTCCTGACTGTGCGAGCCGACTCCGCTCAAACAACAGAACCCATTTTTGAGCACTTCTCGAGTCGACTCCCCATTTTCCTCGAGTCGACTCCCGACTTTCAGGAGCCGACACTTTGTTTTCGCGAGTCGACCCTTCAATGCTTAAAATGTTTCTATTTTTGGTAATCGACTTCGAGCCGACTCCCACAAAGCTCGAGTCGACTCCACGAATTCTGGGCGCGATTTTTAACGATGACACATCAGCCCCAACGGTAAGATTTTTGAATAACGGCTATTTTTCCTTGTCTCTAACGGATATATTTTTGCAGATTCTATAAATAGAGGAGTTCTTTTCAAATCAAAACAAAAGAGAAAATCAAAAAAAGAGAAAAGAATATCATTTGAAAAGAGGGAAAAACAGAGCATATTGGAAAAATCATTTAGCTCAAAGAAGAGTGATTCAAAAGGAGTGAAATCCAAGTGAAAGATTCGTCTACTCCTTCTCATCAATCCACAAGAGCCAAAAGAAAATCCACAAGCATTTCAAAGGTCAAATCGGAGGATTTTCAAAAGAGGAAAAAGCTTCATCTCAACTCCAAAGCTTCAACGGTCAAGAATCTGCTGAGGCGTGATTCAACACTTCAAGAGGAGTTGAAGAGAAGAAGGAAGAAAGCCCAAGCATCTACCATCTGCAAAATATCAGGCTTTTCTAACCTTATATTTTGTACTTCATTTGTATATTTGCTCAAGGGGAGCACTTTATTGTTCAAACACTATATTATTTGTTTGCTGATTCAATCAGTGGATTGAATCAGTGGAGGTTGGTATACCTCGTTGCAAGCCGGAGTGCTTGTGTTGGGTTAGTTGTGAGCCCAAAAACAACGTGTAGGGTTTTGTGCTGGTAAGCCCGAGTTAAAACCAGCTGGGTTCGTTGTGCACCCGGTAAAACAACAAGTTTGAGTTGTGAGCTTGGAAAACAACTCGGCTGTAATCTAGAGAGATTATAGTGTGGACCCAAGTGAATCTTGGGAGTGGACGTAGGTGTTGGTTGCACCGAACCACTATAAAATTATCTTGTGTTTGCCGTGCCTTATTTTCTCTATCTCTATCTCTCTTTATTTGCTTGTGCATTGCTTATTAGTTATTTCTCTCACTTGCACATCTTGCTAACTAATCAATTAAAGTTAAAAAGTCTTAAATTTTTAAGAACCCAATTCACCCCCCCCTCTTGGGTTGCCATCTGGGCCAACACATAGCATACATAATGCTGCCCACGGTACTGGCATATGGAACTCTCTCCATGTACTCTTTCTCTTCATCTGTCTGAAGGTTCTGTAACTTAGAAAGAGACATGTGACTAGCCAAAGGTGTTCCAACTGGTTTGGCCTTATCCATCCCAAACCTCTCCAACACCTTGTGAATATATCCACCCAATGACAAGTGTAGAATTCCCTTGGTCCTATCTCTATAAATTTTCATCCCAAGTATCTTCCTAGCTGACCCCAAATCCTTCATTTCAAATTCTGTTGATAATGCATATTTCAGTCCATTCACTGCTTCAACACTCCTGCTGGCAATGAGCATATCATCCACATATAGAAGGAGATACAGTGCATCATCCTCATCCACATTTTTCATATAGACACAAGTATCATGTTCACATTTAGAAAATCCAAGGCCCAAAATAAAAGTGTCAAACCTTTTGTACCACTGACGGGGTGACTGCTTCAAACTATAGAGCGATTTCTTTAGTAGACACACTTTTTCTTTCAATCCAGATTCCTTAAAACCCTCTGGTTGCTTCATGCATATCCTCTCCTCTAGACTCCCATGTAAGAAAGCCATCTTCACGTCCATCTGCTGCAATTCCATACCATGTTGTGCTACGAGAGATAACAACACACGAATTGAAGCATGACGTACCACTGGAGAGAATACCTCTGTGTAGTCCACTCCCTCTCTCTGTGAGAACCCCTTAGCAACAAGCCTTGCTTTGTATCTGACTCCACCTCGCTCTGAAGGTGCCTCCTTCTTTGTGAACACCCATTTTGAACCAATGGCCCGAGCATCTCTAGGTAGATCCACTAGCTGCCATGTCTTGTTCTTTTCCAGAGACTCCATCTCTTCCATCATGGCCTGCATCCATGAGTCTTTTTCTGAACTTTCCATGGCTTCTTGGAAGGTCTCTGGATCTTCATTTGCAGTGATTAGAGCATAGAAAATCATGTCATCAATGCGATACCGAGCAGGTTTGATGATGGTACGCTTTGCCTTATTAGTGCCACACCCCTTTGATCATCTCTCAAAGCTGAAGTGTGTGACTCCACCTGCACCTTTTTTGGATTGATGGCTCTTCTGGCTGATCCTTTACATGTATTGGAACATTCATACCAAACTCCACCTCAAAAGAAGCATGTTTTGAAGTAGAAGTAGAAGGTACATCACCTGTCAGCCAATGCTGTCCACTGCTGTCCTGTTCAGCCTTTTCAGCTCCATCTGCAATCTCTGACCTCTTCAAGATGCTCTTCTCATCAAAAATAATGTTTCTACTGATGATACACTTCTGTGAATCTTAACTCCATAGCAAATAGCCTTTAACTCCCTATGGATACCCGATGAAGATCAGCCTTTGTGATTTTGGGTCCAGCTTGCTCCTTTCAGTTGCCTCCACATGTGCATAGGCTGGGCAACCAAAAATCCTTAGGTGTCCAAGCTCCACCTTCTTCCCACTCCAGATCTCCTCTGGAATGCCTCCATCAAGTTTTCTATTAGGGGACCTGTTAACAAGAAAACCAGAGAACATAATTGCATCACCCCAAAAGACCTTGGGCAGTGATGCCTGCAGCCTCAAACTCCTAGCCTTCTCTGTCAATGTACGATTCATCCTTTCTGCCACACCATTCTTCTGGGGAGTCATCCTCATTGTGTAATGGTGTTGGATCCCATTTTCTCACAGTAGCTTCTGAATTCATTGCTTGTATACTTCCCTCCATTGTTAGATCTCAAACACTTCACTGGTTTTCCTGTCTCCTTTTCAACACCAACTCTCCAAGCTTTAAACCGGGCAAATACCTCTGATTTTTCTCTTATCAGATATATCCATACCTTCATGGAGTAGTCATCAATAAAGGTCAAAAAATACTTAGCCCCACCTCTGGCTGACATAGGGGTCGGTCCCCATACATCTAAGTGAACTAGTTCCAGAATACCTTCACTCTGCTTGGAACTGCTGGCAAATCTCACCCTATGTTGTTTGCCATAAATACAGGGCTCACAGATGTCATTGTCCTTCTTTTTAAGTACTGGAATCAGACCTCTTTTACTGAGTTCTATAAGCCCTTTATCACTCATGTGTCCCATTCGATAGTGCCACAGTTTATAGACCAACTGTTCTTCCTGTGCCGCTGCTAGCACCTCTGCACCATCTATGGCCACTGAGCCTTCCATTTGATAGAGATTATTTTCCAACCTTATTCCTTTCATCACCACTAATGCACCCTTGGTTATCCTCAAACATCCACTCCCCGACTGGCTTCCAAAAGCATACCCATGCTTCTCCAGGTAGCCCAAAGAAATTAGATTCTTCTTCAACTCTGGGACATGTTTGACATTGGTCAAAGTCCTTATAACCCCATCATACATCCTCACCCTTATGCTTCCAACTCCCGCAACCTTACAAGGATGATTATCACCAAGGCATACACTCCCTCCATCAGATTCTTCATAAGTTGCAAACCACTCCCTATGCGAAGTATAATGGTGAGAACATGCTGAGTCAAGTGTCCAATAACTATCACACTTCTTGGTCCCATCTGAAACTACCAGTACATCATCTTCACTGTCTTTAGATGAATTTGCACCACCATTGCTGGTTGAACCTCCCTTGGAAATGCCCTTCCCCTTCTCATTCTTCAGAAGTGGGCAATTTCTCTTCAGGTGACCAATCTGATGACACTTGTAACACATCCATGCTTTTGCTTGCCTCGAGACTTAGATCTGCCTTTGGACTTGCCTCTAACCTTTTCCCAGGATCTTCCTTGCCTCTCATTCACAGCAAGTACCTCCGTGTTAGAGTTTTCCATGCGAATCTTTTCTCTTTGCTGGTTTGATCTCAGCACCCCCATAACCTCTTCATAATTCAGGGTCTCCTTCCCATACACCAAGGTTGTAATCAGATCATCATAGGAATTGGGTAGCGAACACAACAAGATGAGGGTCTTGTCTTCTTCATCAATTTTCACATCAAGGCTCATCACCTCTAAGCACACTTGATTGAATTTCTGAATATGGGCCACAAGATCTCCTCCCTCAGGCATTCTCAAGCTGTACAACTGTTTCTTCAACCACAACTTATTTGTCATGCTCTTTCCCATGTAAGTATTATCTAAAGTTTTCCAGAGCCTCCTTGCCGTGGTCTGCGTGCAAATCTTTGGCAAGACTTGATCAGCCAAGCATATCCTGATTGTGCTAAATGCAATCTCCTCTAACTCCTCCCAATCCTCACGACTTACATTATCCGGTCTTTGTTTCACCAAGACCTTATAAATCATTTGCTGTACCAATAAATCCTTCACCCTTTGCTGCCATAGGGTGAAGTTTCCCTTGCCATCATACTTTTCAAAATCGAATTTAAAGCTACTAGATGCCATATCCAACCAAGAAACAATGCACACAACAAAAACAGAAAATTAAACTTGCTGCAGAAATTTCTGGTTTGATATCTTACCAAGAAACACCCAAGATCTAATCTTTTCTCCACCAAATCACCGAGGCTCTGATACCAAATGAAGGATGGATCATCCTCTTTCTAACCTTGGAGCATAGCATGCATTCGACCAGCCCCAAGTCGTGTGGAGATGCGGAAGCGAGATGATATCCCTGCTGAAATTTCTACAGCAGAATTTTAGATCTTGATCTTGGTAATCTTCCCAGATTGATTAGCAACTAGGATTTTCCTTGGTTTCTTGCGCCCCAAGATTGTAAGAGAGGGTCGTGGCCTCTCTTCTTCCTCACGTGAACCTTCAGATTTGATCCAGAAAATCAAGAGACGTTGCCCAAGAAGAAGGTGCTACTAGGGTTTCTTCCTTCTCCTTCTTTGAGAGAGGCGGTTCCAAGAAGATGGCTAAGGCAGAGATGACAGCAATAAAACCCTAGAAATCTAGGGCATCTATACGTGAGAAAGAGAAAAAGACGTGGATAAAAGAGAAAAGGAGAGGGATAGCTTATTTTAGGGAGAAAAGGTTTTTTTTTCATTCATCTATAATCATCATCGTTATATGACTATATATAACCCGTCCCCATGACGGCCACCAAAATAAAACCAGCACCACACATGAACCGGTGCCTTATTATATGGATAATAAATCCTAAAAAACTCCCTTGGACCAACCCACACCTTGGGCCCAAACTCAGCCCAATGATAGACTAGCCCCCTCAAGACCCAACAACCTGGGCCTTAACTCTGTGGAGCCTACAAACCTCCACCATAGGATTTAAGCTTTGGAGTACCACACTAGGCTCTACAATGTTTGTGCTCTTTTTTCCCCAATAAACAGGAAATGTTGGTAGATTTGAAGTTAAGGATGGGAGAAAGGATCCACTTGGAAGAGTCAAAGATTCTGTGCTCCAATTTTTCTGGTTCAGGACTTAGAGAATTCATGTTCTATTAGGTGATATTATGGGTTGTTTGGCTTATTGTGTCCCAGTTTTTTTGCCTTAGTTTTTGAGCTATGTAACTCAGAATTTCTTCATGTCCATTCTTGTTGGGCCTCTCATATCCTGAATGATGTTCACGTATTTCTTTGATTCTTGACTCACTGCTTCTACAGTCACCAGAGCCTGCATTTGCTTCATTTCCACTATACTCTCTTGCCTGATAAGAGACCATTAAACCTATTTGTCTATCTGTTTGATTGCTTCTTGGTAGTATTTTTACAATGACAGTAACTGCATTTTCCTCTGAATCTGGGTTGCAGTTTCAAACTATGTGCATTGTCTTCATATATTTCAACTACCTAGGATTTTCTTGTGGACTATTTCATGTTTTGACCATCCCTACCTGTTAATGCACGAATTCAAGCAATTTCTTTTCCTTGGTTGCCATAGACCTGTAAGCTACCTAACTGGCACCTATTGTTTTTGGACTACCTAGAGTTGTGGACCTCCATGACAGTTGCACATTGTTCTTGACATTGTTTGTGGACCACTCAGACATGAGCTACACAGCTGTAATGCATTGTTCTCAGACTACTCAGAGATCTCTATATTGGAATATAGCTGCTATATATTTTTATACACTGATCCTTTTGTATTTTTGAAATTGGCTCCCTTAATTCCTTAATGATCATATTATTTCATTTTGAAGATACCTGTGAAATATTTTTTGTTTATATTTTTCCTTATAATTTTGGGAGCTTCCATTCAGTCAGGCTTCCTGTTCTGTATATGGTTCTTTCATTAGCATGATATTCTTCTTATCCAGCTGGTCAGCTTTCTTAACAAAATTCATATGGACGGTGGTGTCTTAGATGTCCGATTGAAAGCAAAGTTGAGTTCCTTGGCTTATGTCAATCCTAATGAGACTTTTTTTAAAAAAAATTCTGGAAAGATGTATTTTTCCATAGTGTTTAAGTAATTGTAATGAAAGGCTGGCCTTGATTGTGAAATGTATCTTTGGACTTGCAAGGTAGCTGCTAATGTCTTTTGAACATGATGGTAAAGAATGGACCTCTCCAGGGAAACATTAACGGGCGAATTATGGCTGCATTACAGTGCCTTGGTCTTTTCTATACTGGTAGACAGTGAATGAATTCACTGGAAATGGTAAGGGATTGCGAGAGAGTTATGTTGTTTCTTCTCTGCTCTTTCCTATGATTATGGTGATTTTGTTTCAGGGAAGTGTAAGAAAACATTCTTACAAGCTGAAATATAATATCGTCAATGGTGGTGGGATCAATTTCTTATAATCAATGTTTAGATTTGTAACTTGCTTTAGTTTGAGTTCAGTTCATGTAAGCCTGTTCTCAGGTCATTTTCATTTCCTCCAATTTTTTTTTTTTTTTTGGTTGCTGAGGGGTAGGGATGGGTTGCTTAGATTGGGTGCTCACTTTTCAAACTGTTTAAAATCCATAGATTATGAGTGATCAAGGGTTGGTGCTGGTCTGTTTAGCTGCCCCGTTGATTGGACGCCATTCTGTATATGGGACTGCCTTTGACAATTAGAAAGCTTAGAGTATGATGCAGAAGCATAGCTTGCAAAATAAATTTCTGATATTAATTTGGAGTCCTGATTATCCTTTCATGGATCTTAGAAGTTGAATGCTGCTTAATGGGTCATATTAGAAGTCTGGTTTGACTGCCTTCTAGTGCAGGTGGTCTGCCTGGGGAGTTGTTTTTTATTAATCATGAAGCTTGACTAGGAAACCTTGTAAATCCTACATGCATCTCTATGAATGAATTAAGTGGAGTCTTTTGAAGTTTCTGAAAATTAATCTCAGCAGTAGTTCTTGCTCATGGAGTAGGTGATTACTTCTACAAACACAATATCTTGGTCATGTTGAGTGAGATCTGCTTCAGAGTGCACGTCTAAGTTCTTGTGATTGAGAGATTTGAATCATTTGATAAAATAATGGTTTATTGGAAGAGCAAGATATTGTGTTTTTAAGGGGGAGAAAAACTCTTGTTGGATTTGTTTTGTTTAGCCTCTCTGTTTATGGTACACGGTCATCCCTATTATGATTTATTTGAAGATCTGTAGAAATGAATATGTTCCTCTATTAGGTAGTCTATATTGAGTCTGATTTGTTGCAAAAGCAAAGAGTTTGGTTGCGAATCAGGGAGTTGAGGGTCCTCGTGCTAATGGTTATGGAAGCTAGATAATTATGATGGATTATTGAGGACAATGGTGAGAATAATAGTGATTGATGGGGCCAATAAGCCCCATGGGCAACAGTAATCTCATTGGGATCGGACCAGTCATATATAGAGTCGGCCCTAAGAAACAGCCCCCTCAGCCTCGGCCTTGGCCATGAACAGTGCTCGGTCCTATTAGCCTCGGCCTCGGCCATGAATAGTACTCGGCCATGAACAATGCTCGACCCCCTCAGCCTCGGCCATAAATAGTGATCGGCCTCTTCCCCTCGGCCATGAACAGTGCTCGACCCCCTTAGCCTCGGCCATGAACAGTTCTCGGCCTCTTCCCCTCGGCTATGAACAGTTCTCGGCCCCTTCAGCCTTGGCTTCGGCCATGAACAGTGCTCGGCCATAAACAGTGCTTGGCTCCCTCGGCCTCGGTCATGAACAGTGCTTGGCTCCCTCAGCCTCGGCCTCGGCCATGAACAGTGCTCGGCCATCTCGGCCTCGGCCATGAACAGTGCTCGGCCATTAACAGTGTTCGGCCCCCTCGGCCATGAACAATGCTTAGCCTCATAAACAGTGCTCGGCCCCCTCAGCCTCGGTCTCGACTATGAATAGTGCTTGGCCCCCTCAGCCTCGGCCTCGACCTCGGCCTCGGCCATGAACAGTGCTTGGCCTCCTTAGCCTTGGCCTCGGCCATGAACAATGCTCGGCCATAAACAGTGCTCGGCCCCCTTAGTCTTAGCCTTGGCCTCGGCCATAAACAGTGATCGGCCTCTTTTCCTCGACTATGAACAGTGCTTGTCCATGAATAATGCTTAGCCATGAGCAGTGATCGGCCTCTTCCCCTCAGCCATGAATAGTGCTCAGTCATAAACAGTGATCGGCCTCTTCCCCTCGGCCCTAAATAGTGTCATGCAAATGTTCACCCATGGCCTTCTCTAGAGCTCATCCAAGGGCATGAACAGTGCCATGCACGTGCTCTATAATCAATACTCCATGAGGGACAGAGCCAGCTTCAACTCCAAATTTCATCTTCTGCCTCAGCGACTACACTTTGAAGCCCATGTGCCTGACTTTATTGTCCATCACTGTCACACAGGACAGCGGAAGGATGGCATGGAGGACACGTCTGGCAAACGTCGTAACGGTTGGCCACATCCTGCAGTAGCCTGTAATAGTTGTCCAAACCAAGCAATATCTGCCAACTATGCAGCCACCCATATTTGACGGAATATGGCCTGCACTTCTGACATGCCACTAAGAAGTAAGCCCTGCCATTGTTGTCATTGCTGCCACCATCATAAATGCTCTGACAAGTGATCATGCCCCAAGTCTCACAAACTCCAAGCTAGTCTCATAGACTCCAAGCATCAATAAAATGGGTAAGAGGGACCCCCGACGAGGTAACTAAGAACTCACCCCATTCTTAAACGCTTATCATTGCTCACAGAGAGCACGACTTTAAGCCTCTCTCTCTTCTCTCTTTTGAGCTTTCTTAAGCTCACGGCTGTTGTCCAAGAGCACTGACTTGAGCGTCGGAGGGTTTCCACCGAAATCTTCGGTTCCTGGAACTTGTTTGCAAGCTTCCAGGCGTAAAAAGCTCGCTGAAGGATTCTGGGCTCGCTGGAGGAGGCGACCGGATGCTCGCGGACGTTCGAGGATGGTGATTTGGCGTCAATAGATTGGCGCCCTAGGAAGGGGGATAGAGCACGGATCATCAACAACGCTAGCTTGTGGATCCTCGTCCCCCTTAGATTAGCATGGTGGATCAAAATGATGGTGATGACAAGAGCCCGAAGAGCTTCCGCCAGTCACGCTGGGGGGCACCTTCAACGAGCTGAGCAACAGAGTCCACCATTCCACTCCACCATTGCCACTACTTCAGGCCACATCAAGCCAAACATCATGCCATCCCCGCCCTACAAATTCGAGCATTAATGGAAGCTGTCCAAAAGCTCTAGGAGAGGTATTTCACGGCCACACAGTAGCCAGCAAGAGCTTTCGCTCCCTCTTTAGTTGCTGCTCAGGCCAGCCATCATCCATCCCACGGGAGATCTCCCTAGCAAGAGGCTCACCGCCATCAAGCTCATCAGCATGAGCATTTTCAAGCTCATCAGCATAAGCATCTTCAAGCTCAAAAGCAAGAGCTCACTAGCAAGAATGCCACCACTCGCCATCCAAACGGCCTCCTCTTCTACGGACGGCGACACGAGGGGAAGCCCGAGCAAGGGCAGTGATACCCCCACTCCAATCAACTTGGTTCCTTGGTTCTCTGGGGGTAGACCACCAGCAGGCTGATGTATCCAAATCAACAGAAGACAAATTCCTTCAAACATACTTTACAATGACAGCCTCTTTCACTTGGACAGTCGTAGTCCATAAGAGATGAGCAGTCCTGGGGCTATCTTCAGCCAACAGGGAGCTGATCAGCACTCCTCCTCGGCTGCTTTTTCTTCTTCCGAACCATCTACATCAACATTATCATCATCATCCGACACATCTTCCTGGCCGGGTTCCCTCCAAGAAGTAAGGTCCTGGCCTAGCTGCGCGAGGTGGGGAGGACGTGGTCCAAGTCCCAGTCCAGTGCCATCCATGCAAACTTAAATAAACGAGATTTAATGCATGAGGAGAAGAAAGTTTGGTGCCAGCAAGAGGACAATGAGAGAATGTTGGGTGGAGGGGTCATTATGGCCTTCCTTGTACTCGGATGCCAGCTCCATTAATGCCAAAAGAGACCAACAATGCAGGTTTTCCTTCACTCTCGAATAGCCTTCTTCGCCTCTGCAAATACCCCGATCCAGCACCAGAAAAAGCTGAAGAAAGCTCTTTGTCCCGACTCCATGCCGATCCCTAGCATCATCGAACATGATGCAAAGGCCAAAAAGCTACAAAAGCTAAGTACACTACACTTTGAGAAAAGCTTCTTTTCATTAATACTTGAATGCATTGCAGAAAAACCAACTCTAGCATCGGCACCTAAGCCCAAGGCTAGCTCGGCACCAAAGACCGACTCCAGCATCGGCACTTAAGCCCGAGGCTAGTCGGCAATAAAGACTGACTCTAGCGTCGGCAACAAAGATCGTCAGCACAAAGAAAAAAAGGCACCCGAGCCTGATCCATGCACCCTCAGGTCACCCTTCGGGATTAAAAGGCACCTGACGACTCTCAACTCTCAGGTCACCCTCCGAGGTTAAAAGGCACCTGACGACTCTTAACTCTCAGGTCACCCTTTAGAGTTAAAAGGCACCTGACGACTCTCAACTCTTAGGTCACCCTCCGAGGTTAAAGGCTCTCGAGCATGGTCCCATCACAGTGACTCTTGGATCACCCTTCGGGGTTCAAAAGGTACCTGAGCCTGGTCCAAGCACCCTCAGGTCACCCTCCAGGATTAAAGGCTCCCGAGCATGGTCCCATCCCAGCAACTTTCGGGTTACCCTCCGGGGTTCAAAAAGACTATCAATGGCCTCAACTTTGCCTCAACGGCTTCATCACAGTCTCAACGGCTTCATTTCAGCTTCAGTGGCTTCAACTTTGTCTCAGTGACCTTTATCTAAATTATATACTTGCAACATATTGCTGGTCACTTTTAGCCATCCAAGAAGCCCCAAGACAACTCACAGTTTGGAGAGGCTAACTCTCCAGCTCACAGTTGATGGGCACCCACCTTCAAATTTTGTCAAAAGTAGAAGATCCAAAGTCAGCTCATAGTAGGGAGAGGCTAATTCCCCAACTTATAGTTGACGGGCATCCGCTTCCAGACCCTACATCGGGAGAGGATTACTGGCTGCTTCCAGCCAGTCTAAGGTAATCAATTTACCTCCAACTTAAAGTCTTTGAGTAGTCAAAAGCACAAGAAAGCATGCAGACGTGGTCACAAGTCTACGCAAGGCAGACAGAAACTATCCAAAGCTGGTATGCAAAGACAAGTGCAAAAGAAAGATATTACAATTCCTACACTCCTTTCACTTGGCGGATGTAAGGCATGCAGTCGCACAAACTTTAGAGGGACTCTGCCCTGTTCCAGTTTGGCGGTGTTCATGGAGATTGTTCATCATTGCCATGATGATGGGAGCTTGGAAAGATAAGAATTTTTCCAGACTGATTTGAATCCTTTTGGTGAATGGAGGAGAATTGTCTTGTACTGGTATTTGGCTAACACGATTACTCCTTTTTTTTTTCTAGAATTTGAGACATATTTTTATCATCTCATATATTCAGTTGTCCTAATGATCTTTCCTTTGTTGTTTTATATGGTGACTGCCGAGTCTTATCACCATACGGATGCATGAAAAAACCTTCTCCACTTCATGGCTCTCAACTAAATTTTGTAAAATAAAATCACGGAGAAAATTAGTTGACGGAGAAAATTGATTGTTAAAAGTTAAACGGAAGTACAGGATTCAAAATTACGAATTGTTTGTCAAACATTAAAAAAAAGGAAAATTTATATGCTGATTGGTTAATTTACTTGTGTTGAGGGGTAGAATCATCATTGCATTGATAATCGTGCGAAGGGGCTAAGATCAGCCCCATCCCTTCGCCCGCTACGATATGCCCCCGAGGAACAAGCTAAACTAATGTGGTCCGGCAAGCCATGCGACCCATGACTCGTTTTTTCCGGGTTTCCATAGCCCAACCTTTCCGAACTACCCGTAACTCAACCTTCCCCGAGCTACCTATAGCTCGGCCTCTCCGAGCTTCCATAGCTCGGTTTTTCCGAGCTACCTATAGCTCGGCCTCTCCGAGCTCCCATAGCTCGGTTTTTTCCGAGCTTCCCGCCGCTCGTTTTCCCCCGAGCCTCCCATGGCTCGGCTTCCCCGAGCTTCCCACAGCTCGTTTCCCCGAGCCTCCCATGGCTCAGTTTCCCCGAGCTTCCCATAGCTCGGTTTCCTCAATTTACCGATGATTCATTTTTCTCCGAGCTACCTATAGCTCGGCTTCCCCCGAGCCTCCCATGGCTCGGCTTCCTCTGAGCTTCCCGTAGCTCGGCTTTCTCTGAGCTTCCCGTAGCTCGGCTTCCTCAAGCTTTCCGAAGCTCGGCTCCTATGAGCTCCCATAGCTCGGCTTCCCCGAGCTACCTATAGCTTGGACTTCCTGAGCTTCCACAGCTCGGTTTCCCCGAGCTACCTATAACTCGGCTCACCTTCCCCCAAGCTTCCCATGGCTCGGCCTCCCCCAAGCTTCCCGAAGCTCGGTTTCCTCGAGCTTCCACAGCTCGACTCCCATGAGCAATCCGCGATTCGACACTCACCTCCGTGGAACCCGACGCGGGAGAGCCTAGGCCCATCATCATAGAATCCCAAACAAAGAATCATATTGAAGAGTGGTCTAGGACCTAATATAACTACCTGGGACCTACGCATCTATCAGATCTTAGGCCATCAAAGAGCTCTCCCAGCCGTCGATCCCTCAACGAACAAGATACGGATCCCACCGGCCTTACAATGGCCTGATTCGATTCATTCCCGTATCCTAACAACCTTCGAACCTTCCAGAAGGCACTCAAGATCCAGGTCATTACTATAAATACGACATCCCCAGATTCTCTCAGGTATGTGCTCACGGCCCCTAGCTTACTCCCACAACTCACTCACTCTCCTTCACCGCTCATCGGCGCTCCCCCAGAGCTCTCGATTGGCCATCCTTGGAGGGACTCCCCAGAGGGATCCTTCTCCCCATTTCTGTTGATCGTCGATCCCCGCTGACTTGAGCGTCGGAGGGTCTTCCTCGGAGGGCCACCCCCAACGCCTCTCGCGTGAGGACTTCTGTGCAGGTATGCCCAGGAGGAAGCCCAGATCAGGAGACCGGATGCGCTCGAGTCAGAGGATAGATCCCGACGGCAACAGATTGGCGCTAGAGGAAGGGCCTCAAGTCCCATCAAAACTTGAAAAAGAAGACAAGGATCTTGATCTGAAAGAGAACCTCTCCAATGGTTAATCGAAGAAGGGCAACTTCTGAAGCCCAGGATCAGATCGCCTCCCAGAGACCTGATCCGATGAGCAACGTGGCACCACAGCCGCCACCCATCGAGACCCCGTCGCCACCAGCCATCCCGGTGACCCAGGACCAGTTTGCCTCACTGGTCCAGCAGGTCCAAGCCCTGACTCACTTAGTGCAGGAGCGCCTCGCAACCGCCCCTGCTCCATGCCTCCCTGAGGAGGACGCTGCCCCTTTCTTTCCGGCCACCTCCTCCTCCGATCAGCATGGAGTCGCGGACCCCCAGTGCCGGACCAAGGGGGACAAACCAGTCCCACGAGTTGGCTACGACAGGGATCCCCCCAGATCTCAGTGGGCCCGGACCCTCGCCTAGCTCCTCCTCTTACATCTGAAGAGGAGATCCATCGATAAATCTGGGAGATGCGTCAGGAGCTAGACGCCGCCAAGCAGGCCCATCCGCCCCAACCCAAGGCGGAGCAGGGCATCCCTTTCTCCAAAGGATCATGGAGGAAGTGATTCCCTCCTATGTCAAGTTACCTGCCATCGAGCCCTACCATGGCTCTTCTAACCCGGATGATCATCTCAGCAGCTTTCGGTCAATAATGATGTTCCACGAAGCATCCGATGCGATCCTCTGCCGCGCCTTTCCTTCCACCCTCAGAGGATCTGCCCGAACCTGGTTTAACGCCTTGAAGCCAGGTTCTGTTGATTCATTCGACGAGCTGAGCCATCTTTTTATTGGCCAGTTCGTCAGCAGCCACCATCACTGGCGAAGATCCGACTCCCTCTCCGAAGTTAAGAAGAGAGAGGGGGAGTCCTTGAGGAATTACCTTGGCCACTTCAACAAGGCCATGCTGGAGGTGGACCACCTTAATCATGAGGTGGCTATGTCTGCCCTGGCGGGGGGAGTCTTGAAGGAGAGCGACTTCTACCTGGCGATGGAAGTCAGCTACCCCCCAAACCTCTCCGATATGATGGCTCTAGCAGACAAATACGCCAGGGTCAAGGAGTCCCGGAGAGCTGCCCGCGCCGAGCTGGCAAAGAAGAAAGAACCTAAAGGTTCCGATAGGAGCCGACCCGTCCGTCAGCCGAGCCCGCCTCGTCGCCCGAGAGCTCCTCTGCCGCAGCCAAGAAATCGCTCCCAGAGCCCGCCCAGACGGTTCGACCGCTACACTCCACTAACTGTGCCCAGGGCGCAGATCCTCATGAAGATAGAGCGCCAGCTCCCCCGACTAGCCCCTCTCCGAGGGAACCCAACTCGGAGGGATCCCACCAAATACTGCCGCTATCACCGGGAGCACGACCACGACACTGAGGAATGCTAGCAGCTAAAAAATGAAATTGAGAGGCTGATCCAGTGAGGCCGGCTGAACCAGTTCAGGAGGGCGCCTGAACCAGGGCAAGGAGGTGACCGCCAGCCTGAGCCTCAGCAGCCTCCTCCTCATCCCAATCCGCCCGTGATCGGCCATATTAACATGATTGAAGAGGCCGGCGGCTCGAGCTCCAGAAATGATGACGAAGGATCGGCACCAAAGAGAGCACGAACGGGTGAGATCTCCTTCTCCGACGAGGATTTTCAAGGGATACAGTTCCCATATGACGACGCACTGGTTGTATCCCTCAATTTAAATGACTATGATGTAAGCCGGATCCTCGTTGACAGTGGAAGTTCCGTGAACGTTTTGTACCTTGATGTGTTTGCCAAGATGAGACTGCTCATAGAAAACCTCCGAGCCATGGACTTCACCCTAATGGGGTTCACCGGCGATGTCATCGTCCCGGAAGGGGTCGTGACCCTAACGGTTCGGGCAGGAACCTAGCCCCTTATGGCCACTGTTCACACGGACTTCCTAGTAACTAAGCTCAGGTCGCCCTACAATGCCATATTTGGAAGACCCGGCCTGATGTCTCTCAAAACCATCGTCTCCATCCCGCACTTATCTATGAAATTCCCCACCGGGCGAGGAATTGGTGTTGTCCGAGGGAGCCAAACCATGGCTCGGCAATGTTTTGTCACCAGCCTTCAATCCAGGATGCCTGAAGTTGACGGGCTAGACGCTCGGGAGGACTTCGTCGAGCAATGAGGGGAACCAGCCGAAGAGGAAGTGCCGTTGGACGAGGCCCGTCCCGACCGAACCATAAAGATTGGGTCGCTGCTAAAGGGCGAACCTCAGCGCGAGTCGATCGAATTTCTCCGAAGCAACGCCGATGTCTTCGCCTGGTCCACCTCTGACATGCCAGGGATCAGCCCCGAAGTTCTCGTCCACCGTCTTAACGTGGACAAGATGTACTGGCCTGTCAAGCAAAAGAAGAGGAGCTTTGCCCCAGAACGGCAGAGGACTATTGAAGAGGAGGTCGATAAACTCATCAAGGCAAACTTCGTCCGAGAGGTAAATTACCCAAACTGGCTGTCAAATATTGTCATGGTAAAGAAGTCGAATGGTAAGTGGCGGATCTGCATCGACTTCACCGACCTTAACAAAGCATGCTCAAAGGACAGCTTCCCTCTCGCTCGGATTGATCAACTTGTGGATGCCACCTCGGGTCATCAAATGCTGACGTTCATGGATGCCTACTCCGGCTACAACCAGATCCGGATGGCCCCCGAAGATGAGGAAAAGACCGCCTTTATAACTGACCGAGGTACTTACTGTTACCGTGTTATGCCTTTCGGTCTTAAAAATGCAGGAGCCACCTACCAAAGGCTGGTCAACAAAGTCTTCAAGGAACAAATCAGCCGGAATATGGAGGTATACGTCGACGACATGCTAGTCAAAAGCAAAGAGGCATCACAACACATCAAGGATCTCTCGAAGAGCTTCGCAACACTTCGCAAATATCGGATGAAGCTCAACCCAACTAAGTGCGCCTTTGGCGTTAACTCCGGGAAGTTCCTCGGCTTCATGGTCTCCCAGCGGGGTATCGAAGCTAACCCCCAAAAAATTCAAGCTCTATAGCAGATGGTGCCCCCGGCATCAATCAAAGAAGTCCAGCGCCTAACTGGGAGGATAGCGGCCCTTAACCGCTTTGTGGCGCGCTCTGCCAAAAGATGCCTTCCCTTCTTCAAAACTCTCCGGTCGGCTAAAAACTTCCAATGGACTTCTGAATGCCAAAGATCATTTGAGGACCTCAAGAAGTACCTCGGCTCTCCCCCGCTCCTCAGTAGCCCAAATCCTGGGGAGACATTGCTCCTATACCTGGCCGTTTCGGAGGGTGCCGTTTGTTCGGTGCTGGTCAGGGAAGAAAACAAAGCCTAGAAGCCGATTTATTATGTCAGTAGGCTACTCCGTGATGTGGAGACAAGGTATAGCCGGATTGAGAAGATGGCGTTGGCCTTAATCACCTCAGTTCGGAAGTTGCGGCCATACTTCCAGGCGCATTCTGTGATGGTCCTGACTGACCAACCCATCAAGGCGGTGGTCTACCGTCCGGAGACATCAGGGAGAATGACTAAATGGGCCGTCGAGCTGAGTAAACACGACATCCAATTTCAGCCTTGCCCGGCCATCAAAGGTCAGGTGCTGGCCGACTTCCTCCTTGAATGTACCATCCTGGAGGACGGCTCCACTCCTGACTCTTCCGGGGAGCCAAAACCTGGCGCCCGGTGGCTCCTCCATGTTGACGGGTCATCCAACGCTCATCGCTCCGGAGCGGGTTTGGTCCTCACTAACCCGGAGGGGGCAACTTTTGAGTATGGCGTCCGCTTCTCCTTCCCAGCCTCCAACAACGAAGCCGAGTACGAAGCCCTGTTGGCCGGCCTCCGGATCGCCCACAGCCTTAAGGTGGAAAAACTGAATGCCTTCACCGACTCCCTGCTGGTGGCAGGCCACGTCCGAGGGGAGTTTGAGGCTCGGGAACCAAACATGATCCGATATCTCCAAGAGGTGCGGAGCCTACTCTCCCATTTTCCCGAATTTGAGATTATTCAGATTCCTAGATCTGAAAACGCCCGTGCCGACCTGCTGTCTCGGCTCACGACCGCGGAGTCAATGGACGCCGAATAGAAATTCCACCTGGAGACCTTGGAGAGACCCAGTATCGCGGAAGCCGGACGAGTGATGCAGGTTGAGGCCGAACCATCATGGTTCGACCCCATCCTAAGGTACCTCAAGGAAGGGTCGCTCCCGGCCGATCGAAGGGAAGCAAGAAGGTTAAAACTGCAGGCCACCCATTATGTATTGATCGACGATCAGCTCTACAAACGGTCCTTCTCCATGCCATTGCTCAGGTGTCTTCGCCTGTCTGAAGCAGATTATGCCCTCCGCGAAGTGCATGGGGGGATTTGTGGCAACCATCTGGGAAGCCGGTCCCTATGTCACAAGGTGCTACGTCAAGGCTACTATTGGCCGACCATGCAGAAGGATGCAGACGACCTTGTCCAAGCTTGTGACCCATGCCAGAGGCACTCAAGCATTCAGAGGCTCCATTCCGCCAACCTGGTTCCCATATCCTCCACTTGGCCCTTTGCCAAGTGGGGGATGGATATCCTCGGTCCGTTTTCGCTTGTCACGGGACAACGGAAATTTCTATTCGTCGCCATCGATTATTTCACTAAATGGGTCGAGGCGGAGGCAGTTGCACAAATAATCGAAGCACGGGCCAAGGATTTCATATGGAAGTCTATCATCTGCCGCTTCGGCCTCCCACACACTATTATTACCAACAACGGCAGGCAATTTGACAATTCAAAGTTTCGCCAATTCTGCAAGGAGCACGGGATCCACCACCGTCTTACCTCGGTCGGGCACCCACAGACCAACGGAGCAGCCGAGGTAACCAATCGAACTCTGCTTCAAGGAATCAAAGCTCGACTTTCCAGAGCCCGAGGCAGATGGGTGGATGAGTTGCACCACATCCTGTGGGCCTACCGCACCACCTCGAGAGTACCCACGGGCGAAACCCCATTCCGAATGGCTTTCGGTACGGAGGCCATCATCCCCGTGGAGATAGGGCTCCCTTCTCTGCGGATGGAAAGCTACTCGGGGGAAGCCAGTGATGAGCAGCTCCGCACCAACCTCGACTTGGTAGAGGAGATCAGGAAAAAGGCTCGAATCAGAATGGCCGCCTAGCAGCAAAGGGTGGCCCACTACTACGCCTCCAGAGTCAAAGGGAAAGCCTTCTCGCCCGGCGACCTTGTTCTCCGAAAAGCATCTGTCTCCAAACCGCTGGAGCAAGGAAAGTTGGCCCCAAACTGGGAAGGCCCTTACCATGTAGCGGAGATCGTCGGACCCAGGACCTACAAGCTGCAAGATCTAGGCAGAAAATCCATCCCTCGGACATGGAGTTCGGACAATCTCCATAAGTATTATCAGTAGGGTACGCCCTTTATAGGCTCACCTTCTTAAATTTTTGTTGGCACATGTTTCATAATTTACAACATGAATCACCACACATTATGTCGCCAAAAATTATGAAAAGAAACAGGTGCTGCTTACCAATCCTCGGCACGACCGAGTTACCTGTTTAAACAAGGAATCTCCGAACCTCGGCTGGGCCGAGGAACAATCCTCCGAACCTCGGCTGGGCCGAGCAATAATTCTCCGAACCTCGGCTGGGCCGAGCAATAATTCTCCGAACCTCGGCTGGGCCGAGCAACAAGTCTCCGAACCTCGGCTTGGCCGAGCAACAATTCTCCGAACCTCGGCTGGGCCGAGCAACAAATCTCCGAGCCTCGGTTGAGCCGAGCAATAATTCTCCGAACCTCGGCTGGGCTGAGCAACAAATCTCCGAACCTCGGCTGGGCCAAGCAACAAATCTCCGAACCTCGGCAGGGCCAAGCAATAATTCTCTGAACCTCGGTATGGCCGAGCAATAATTCTTCGAACTAAAGTCCCGGCAAAAAACCGAAGCACGCAAACCCCGATTAAAGCCGAAAGGACTTCTGAATAGTCCCTAGAACTTCGGCGGGTTTGAAAAAATGCATGCTGTGCAAAACCACTGACAGACACAAAGTATGTGCCTTTAGGCCTTGGCAGGCCCTACACGATCGCCCACGGGCCCCAGACGAAAGCCAGGGAATTCCCCCTGCTGCTAAATCCCCGAAATCTCACCAACCAAACGCCTGTCTTGCCCCACGGACGAGATCATGACTCAGCGCATAAACCAATGAAGCCACCCAGGCTCCCCGACTATTCAAACAGAAACGAATGGTTTTTCTTTGAGCTAAATGACGATCTCGGAGAACAAGAGGTTGTCAAAAAAGGCCTTTTTCATTGATTGGAAAAGTAAATACAAAAAGAGAAGGAGAAAAAATAA
Organism: Calamus simplicifolius; assembly: GCA_900491605.1. Lineage (NCBI taxonomy): Eukaryota > Viridiplantae > Streptophyta > Magnoliopsida > Arecales > Arecaceae > Calamus > Calamus simplicifolius. Next base: position 315,858 of record UESW01001420.1, on the reverse strand, counting down.
AAAGAAAGAAAGTGGCCCTCGCAGGGACCTAACATCTCATGCCAGGTGCAGCCGAGTCTTTCAAACGCCGGGACAGCTCGGCGACTCGTTGGTGGAGGGACGCTATCTCCTCCTTCTGCTGGTCCATGACCCGGCGAAGGGCTTTAGCCTCCCTCACGGAAACAGCAAGGTACTCCTCAACTGCCTTTTCGAGCCGCTCATGGCTTGCGAAGGCGGACGCCAAGGACATAGCGTCGACCAGCACGGCGGTGCGGTCCCCTTGAGAACCTCTATGACCGCCGTTGGACGATTGTCCCCCACCTTGAGAAGCCATATCGGAAGTTATTTAAAGACTAACTGAAAGGATGGTAAACACCAGCACCCTACTCGCCCGTATTTATACCCCTCAGGAGGGTATCTCGATCCGTCGGTCATAAATACCGACCCATAAGGATTCACCATGTGTCGTCGCTCTGACGGGCACCCACAAGACGCGAGGGGTCGTGCCCCTTCCCGAGCAAGATCGATAAACGTCGACAAACTGTTCGGGAACCCCCCTCCTTCTCTAGAAACGGGGTTCCTCCCGATCTGCCGGGCCCTCGTAGTAAATGTCCTCAATACTCCTCCAAGCTACCTTAAATTGGTCGCCCTTTGGAAAATGTGAAAAAGAAAGAGCGCCGGCACCTGACAATAATTCACTCCCTCGAGAGTGGCCAAATCATAAATGATGGGCATACCCATGCGCTGTCCGTTCTGCCTTGACACTCCTCACCGAGTCTCACAGGGACCAGGTATCATGACTCACGGTGGCGACTAAGTCATCTCTCCAAGCTCTAAATTTCTGAACCTCGGCTGGGCCAGTGGCTATTCTTCGAACCTTGGCTGGGCCGAGTAACCATTCTCCGAACCTCGGCTGGGCCGAGTAACCATTCTCCGAACCTCGGCAGGGCCGAGCCACAAATCTCTGAACCCCAACAAGGTCGAGTAATAAATCTCCGAGCTTCAGCCAAAGTCAAGGAATATGTTCTACCGCCGAACAATCTCCAAATTTCCGTCTGGATTTGGGCGGCTTACGAGCCCCGACTAGGTCGGATAGCGCGGAATCCTCGTCCAAAAACGAACGAGATGTCCTTACGCCTCGTTTCATTGCCAACAACAATAACTCCTGGCGCAAAAGAGATAGAAATTAAGAAAAAGAATAAAACTTTCTTTATTTCATCGCCATCAAAACCGATTACAACCGCCTGAGAGGCATTACAAGAGTATTGAAATGCATAAAATAAAGATGGATACAAAACTCGGGCAAACTACTCCAAAGCAGCTCCGGGCGACTATGATGCTTCGGCGTCCGGTCCAACAAATCAGACAAACCATGAACCAGTCAGTCCGAGCCGATAATGGGCGGACGACATGGCCCAATCGTTGCGACCAGCTTCGGTTAATAATGATATCTCAGTGACCCAACCGGGATATCAGAATAATCGGAAAGGATGGACGGGACATTACCCCAAACCACCCAACCAAGGGGCCCTCCGACGAGTAGGAAGGAAGCTCGCAGGCCCTAGCACCAGAGCGCTCCCCCAAATCGGGTGTGTACCGCTCCACCTTGCCCAAACTCAAAGGCAAGGTACCTGCGGGCGACACACCATCACCCCCTCCCCATGTGGCGAAAGATTCCCCAGACGGACGAGCCCAGGAATCCGGGCCAGGGGAGGAGGAGAAATTCACGCGAGTCATGGAGAGCCCGCGTACACTTCCTTCCGTACGTCCCCAAGGGGGAACCACAAAGGTCACACAGGAAGCGTATATGTGCGCTCTCCATGCGATCTCTGCGGACCTTCTGTGCGCTCTCCATACGATCTCCGGAGTTTCTTCCTTGAGGGCAAGCCACCCCCCGATGGCTCCTTCGTCACCCTAACTATTCGGAGGACAACGACGACTCGCAGGAGAAAAGCTCGGTCCTCCCGCTCTAAACCCTAAATAAACATGCATTGTGTGCGCCTCCATAGTTTACAGTAAACAAGAACTTTGGGATGGCCCAACACAGCCCTCTTTTCCCCTTTTTATAGGCGAAGACGGACCGGGAACAACTATCAGAGTGGAAAACCCTGGGACTTAAAACGCCAAGCCTACGCCACCACATGGCCTCCTGAAATGAAAACAGCGCCCCCCAATGCGCGCCAGGCACGTTGCCCGAACCATGACGCATGCCAAAAGATTACTTCTGACCCCGGATCATGAGCTTTTAATGCATAAAACCGTCCACCGACCTTGCGGATACTGGCAGATCCGGGAGATCGTCCTGCGAAAATGACATCCTCCAATGGCAAACGAGCACTAACATCGCATGCCAAAGCAACCTACGTTGGAAAAGGTCAACATAATAAAAGCTCGCCGGAAATTGCCAGGCGACCTTTTGCTGGCCGCAGCCGTACCACCTACTTCGGTGAAACGAGAACCGGCCCGCCTTGGAAAAGACAAAGTATTGGCAGGGATGATAAATAGATGTGAAGGCGAAACCCTCTCTTCACCAAAAAAGAATAAGGAGATAACAACGATGATTCAGTGAACCCCCAATTCGGGGACCAACTCCCCTCTTTTTGTCGAGGGTGCAACCTCAGTTTGATCACCGATAAAACAGACTACCTCGGTCCTAGCTGAGCTACTTTATCCCTCGGCCCTAGCTGAGCTACCTTGTCCCTCGGCCCTTGCAAAACTATTTCATTCTTCGGACTTGGTTGAACCACCGTGTCATTCGGCCTAAGCCGAGTTAAATCATCTCTCAACCTCCTTTTATACCAGGCTACGTTGTCGCCCGACCTTTTCGTCGAGACAATCCCTATGCCTTAGCCTCTACTAGGATGTTCCTTCAAAACTCGAGACAGGAAACCACCCAGGGAAGACAAACAAATAAAAAATGGTTGGCCCATTTATTGATTTCCAGTCGAACTACAAGACAAAAGAAAGAAAAAATACACATAACCCTCTACGAGTCATGACTTGGGATCAATCCTAGCATCTCCTGTAGCGGCAGCAGCAGGGGCGTCACTTGGCCCTCCCTTCTCGAAGGTGTCACGCCGGGGTACCTTGGTAGCCGCATCGACTCCCAGAATAGCTTTAAGGTCGACATCAGATATTTCTTCATACTCGTCCTCCTCGACTCCCAGGGTGCACGCTTCATAATGCTCGGCCTCCAGGCAAGACAGGTCCAGGTCAGGATAAGCCTGGGCAACCTTAGCCCGCGCCTCATCTTCGCCAAGCTGAAATGCATCGGCACAGGCCGCCCTGCATTCATTGGTAAATTCAGTAGATTTCTTATACTCCTCCACCGCCAAAGAGGCCCGCGCATTTGCCTCAGCTAATTGCTTCTCCAGTTCGGAGATCCTTCGGTGCCTCGAGGCCGCCTCTTCTCCGAACGCCGCTAACCGCCTCTGAAATTCCTGGCTCACCCTGTCCAACTGCGGGCAAAAAGCCAAGTAAAACGAAAGTCGAAAGACCAGGATGAGTAAAACAAATAGCGCCCTACCTGTTTGCCCCGTCGGGCTAGCTCGCCCTCCAGCGCGTGGACCCTGTTGAGAGCCCTAGACTTGGCCAATTGGTTTTGACGAAGGCTCTCTTCTAGCTCGTCCACCCGAGCCTGAGCGTCCCCGATCTCTTGATGAGCGTAATCGAGCTCATTAGAAAGTCGAGCAGCCCATTCATCCGACCATTTCAGCTGATCCTTTGTATCGGCGAGCTCTTTATTTAGGCGGGTGAGGTGGTCCTGCTACCACCGGCACTTATGCTCTTCCTCCTCGAGCCTTTTGCTCCAGCTGACTTTATCTTCGGCGTGACTTGCTTTCAGCTGGTCCCACCTCTTATCAAAGAATAGTTGCATGGTTTTAACCTTGCTCTCGTGCTCCGCCCTAGCCTGAGAAAGCTCTAGACTAGCCTTCTCGGATTGCTCACGGAAGCCTTGGAGCTCACCAATCTGTATGGTGAGTTGAGAGGCTCTTTCCCTCTCAACCGCAAGAATCCTGTGGGTCTCCCCAAGCTCCCGCTGGAGTTCACCAACCTGTACGGCGAGTCAAGGGGCTCTCTCCCTCTCAACCGCAAGAATCCTGCAAGCCTCCCTAAGCTCCCTCTGGAGGACCACCAGGGCTCGAGAGAGTTTATCAGTAGAACCCACCCTCTCCTTGAAGTGATCAGCCTCGTAGCGGGCCCGAGCCCAAGCTCCAATAGCCAGATGCAAGCGCCATTTCAGTGCCCTCATAATTAGGATACTCTGCAAAAAAGGATCACACGCATAAAAGACATAGTCGAACTAATCGACTAAAGACCCAACTTCGGTGCGACAACCTACCCGAGACGCGTAGTCTGTGGCGATCCTTGTGAGAGCAAGATCGTCAATCTCGGGAAGAAGAAAAGCCTCACTCGGCACCCCGGAGCGGCAGAAGGCTATCTCAACAAGGTCCTCCGAATGACCCCCTCCTGTTGAGGAACTCTCCTCCCCTTGGAACGCGGACCGCATCAGAGCGGAGAACCTGGTGCTCACTTCCGGATCGCATGAGTGAAAGTCTGCGCCCAGGGAGCCAGCCAGAACACCCGCGACCCATGAACTTCTCGATAGGCCAGCTTCCACCGCCAGAGCCCTCGCTTGAGAAGCTTCGGGCGTTTCGACTCCGGCGAGGAGAGCCCCAGCCGGAGCATCTCCTTCGCTCGCGGCTCCCCTCCTTCTCCTTCTTCCTCTTCTTCTTCTTCTGCTTCTATCTCCTCAGGAATCCCCCTGTCCACAACAGACTTTTCAGGAACTTCTGCTCCCCCCGGAGCCTCTGGTGCCTCGGCGGAAGGCCCTTCACCAGAAAGCCCCCCACGAATTTCGGTCGTTGGTTCGGTAGGTTCGACCATCTCCTTGTCGCCCGCTGGCTCTCCTACCAGCGACCCAGGCCGAACCTTAGCAGCCACAACCGCTTCTCCCGCCTCGATGGAAGTGGAGATAGCTCCCACCTCTGCCTGTAACCTCTCCGAACCACTAGCCTTCAATGAGGGAGACAGAACCGCCCCGTCTGCGGGGGCCCCCAAACCAACCGGCGTCTCTCCCTCGCCGTCGTCGGACAGAACAACGATGGGAGGGGAGGAAACCTCAGCAGCTTCCTCCAAAACCCCCGCAACATCCTGGTCTTCACCCCGGACAGACCCTCCTCCGGCACCGAAAGATCGTGCAACGCCGGAACTTCGGTAGTTTCAGCCCGCGGCGATGAGGAGCGCCGACTATCACTGTCTCCCCCAATCCCCCTAGAGCGGGAGCCGGAAGGGCGAGACCTCTTCTCGGACCGATGCTTGCTGCTGGAGCCAGATCTCCTACAGCGCTTTCCCAGCTCCTCCCTCATCTGGTCTGCGAGCGCCGACCTTTTGGCTGTAGAGGCAATATGATTCGCCCGTTAGTTCGCACAGAAATCAAAGATGAAGCCACGCTAAACTATCAACTACGGAGTAATATTCACCGCGAGGATCGATGGGGCTCAATCCGACCGCAAAGAGAGCGTCCTCTGATAGGAGAATGCTGGCTGGGAGCGCCCGACTGCCGCACAGCACAATCAAATCCCTTTTCTCCGAATCGGTCAACTCCGGGTGCGCCTTCGGATCCTTCACGTATTGCCCCCATACCCGAGGGAAATCCGAGCCAATATTCCCCTCAACAATGAAGAATCGTGACTTCCACTCCTTTATCGACGACGAGTTGTCCGATATCATCTTGAAGGATCTCCAGGGACCGATGTAAGGCCATTCTGAGGCTCTCCCGGAAACCAGATTGAAACACACCCTAAATATCGAAAGGGTCGCAGTCACTCCGAGGCGTTTGCACAACGAGATAAACCCGATGAGGTTGCGCCAACTGTTGGGAGCCACCATGGTGAAGCATATGTTATAGAACTTCATCACCTCCCGCACCAACGGATGGAGAGGAAATCGGAGACCTGCCCTCAAACTTTCCTCATAGCAGAATGCCCCATCCCCTAATCCGGATGTCACCCTATCCTCAGCCGTTGGAAGCAACAAGACAACGTCCTGGGGGATCTTGTACAAGCAGCGTATCCGCTCCAGGTCCGCCAAGGTCACCTCTGAAGCCTGGTCGCTTGGGCTCACCATATCCTCGATTGCAAGAAATGCTGAGCAAGATCGCAGCGAAAACGGGAAGACGAAGTTCTTTAAAGGAGAGCGAAAAGGGCACTATAAATAAGGATAGCGCCGCCACGACTCCTTTTTTCCAATTGAAACTGCCTCAGGGTGAGGGTGAGGCGTCCCAACCTAGGCATCCGGAACTGCCACTACGGGCGCTGTGAAAATCAAGATTTCCCACGCGGCGCTTCCCTAGCCGTTACCTTCGCCCCTAAGGAATAACGGATCCACCTCGGAAAGGCAAGACGGCCCCACAGCATTAATTAGGGCATCATTGCGTAGGCTATCAAATACGCATTCCCAAATGCAGATCGCGCCACTTAAGCCTATACTCCCTACACCCGAACCTACGCTTCGAACTAGGGAGTGGGGGGGCATGTGTTGAGGGGTAGAATCATCATTGCATTGATAACCGTGCGAAGGGGCTAAGATCAACCTCATCCCTCCGCCCGCTACGATATGCTCCCGAGGAACAAGATAAACTAATGTGGTCCGGCAGGCCATGCGACCCATGACTCGTTTTTTCTGGGTTTTCATAGCCCAACCTTTCCGAACTACCCGTAACTCAACCTTTCCCGAGCTACCTATAGCTCGGCCTCTCCGAGCTCCCATAGCTTGGTTTTTTCGAGCTACCTATAGCTCGGCTTCCCCCGAGCCTCCCATGGCTCGGCTTCCCCGAGCTTCCCACAGCTCGTTTTCCTCGAGCCTCCCATGGCTCGGTTTCCCCGAGCTTTCCACAGCTCGTTTTCCCCGAGCCTCCCGTGGCTCGGTTTTCCCGAGCTTCCCATAGCTCGGTTTCCTCGATTTACCGATGATTCATTTTTCTCCGAGCTACCTATAGCTCGGCTTCCCCCGAGCCTCCCATGGCTCGGCTTCCCCGAGCTTCCCACAGCTCATTTTCCTCGAGCCTCCCATGGCTCGGTTTCCCCGAGCTTTCCACAGCTCGTTTTCCCCGAGCCTCCCGTGGCTCGGTTTCCCCGAGCTTCCCATAGCTCGGTTTCCTCGATTTACCGATGATTCATTTTCTCCGAGCTACCTATAGCTCGGCTTCCCCCGAGCCTCCCATGGCTCGGCTTCCTCCGAGCTTCCCGTAGCTCGGCTTTCTCCGAGCTTCCCGAAGCTCGGCTCCTATGAGCTCCCATAGCTCGATTTCCCCGAGCTACCTATAGCTTGGACTTCTTGAGCTTCCACAGCTTGGTTTTCCCGAGCTACCTGTAACTCGGCTCACCTTCCCCCGAGCTTCCCATGGCTCGGCCTCCTCCGAGCTTTCCGAAGCTCGGTTTCCTCAAGCTTCCACAGCTCGACTCCCATGAGCAATCCGCGATTCAACACTCACCTCCGTGGAACCCGACGCGGGAGAGCCTAGGCCCATCATCATAGAATCCCAAACAAAGAATCATATTGAAGAGTGGTTTAGGACCTAATATAACTACCTGGGACCTACGCATCTATCAGATCGCAGGCCATCAAAGAGCTCTCCCAGCCGTCGATCCCTCAACGAACAAGATACGGATCCCACCGGCCTTACAATGGCCTGATTCGATTCATTCCCGTATCCTAACAACCTTCGAACCTTCCAGAAGGCGCTCAAGATCCAGGTCATTACCTATAAATACGACATCATCAGATTCTCTCAGGTATGCGTTCACGGCCCCTAGCTTACTCCCACAACTCACTCACTCTCCTTCACCGCTCATCGGCGCTCCCCCAGAGCTCTCGATTGGCCATCCTTGGAGGGACTCCCCAGAGAGATTCTTCTCCCCATTTCTGTTGATCGTCGATCCCCGCTGACTTGAGCGTCGGAGGGTCTTCCATGGAGGGTCATCCCCAATGCCTTTCGCGTGAGGACTTCTGTGCAGGTACGCTCAGAAGGAAGCCCAGATTAGGAGACCGAACGCGCCCAAGTCGGAGGACAGATCCCGGCGGCAACAACTTGCATGAGCAATACTGCATGGTTGATGAAGTTGGCATGCAGAAAGATATCGTTAATTGATTTGTTTTTGGTTGGTGATCTTTAATCGATCCCTCGAATGACAGGAATCAGTCGTCATGTGCATTAAACAGGGCAACTTTCGAAGCAAATTTCACAATTTACGGACGGTGTGGTGATTTCACGCCCACTTCCGAAGAGAGGACCAAAAAAAAAAAAAAAAAAAAAAAAAACAGCCTTCGGCTCCAAACTCCCATAAAATGGTCATCAGCTTTCAGCATGGGTAAGAGCTGGGTCTTGCATTGGGTGAAGCTAACCCACAACAGAGCAATGATTGCTTGGTCGAAGGATGAGTTCTGGATGACCCAAGCACATGGGTGATTGGAGAAGCTTCAGGAGTTTGAGGCTTCCAATCTGACCAAAGAAACTAGGAGAGGCTAAAAGATTGTATGAGAGTAACTTGTATTTAGGTTTCAAAGATTTAAGATGAATTTCATGAATCCTAGATTTTAGTAACCGGTGACCTGGATGAGGCAAAGTCTACAACGATATTACTCTGATTATCTAATCTCAAATAAGAAAGTTCTTGAGAAAACAAAACAAGAGATCCATGTCACATCGAGGAATTGAAAGTTGCGTTGGAAGATCCTAAGAGCATAAGATTACTGGATGAGATGAATAAGATTGCATTGTTGCTTGTAAGAGAGTTGGAAAATACTAATTCTAGAAACGCTGGCCTTGTAGCTGAAACAAAAGCGCTGACCAAAGTCGCTCACTGATTAAACATTAAAAGAAGTAAAAACAAGAAGAGCTCGGGAAAATACTAAAGATGCCAAGAAGCTTGTTATCAGGCCTGGATGTGGGAGGGACGGTTTGAAGAAGAGGTATAAAAGACTTGAAAATGAAGTGGCATATGCAAAAAATGAATACTATGATTGAGAGGACTGTTAGTATCGACAAGGAATCTGCAACGAGCACCCCCATTTACCGAGAGAGAAAGACAGCAGGAGAAAGGGGTGTCTCAAGGCCAAAAAAAAAAAAAATCTCAGCAGATTAGTGAAATGAATCCCCTTCCCTCGGTTTAACCATTCAAATTATCACCTGCTTAAACCACGTATTCATGTTGCCATAATCCTGTAATTGAGCAGTTGTAAGCAAAATACATTGTATAAATCTGGCCTTTAGCTAGAGGTTCTGGTCTTCTGGATGGCATTATATTGTGTAAAAGGGCACCAAGCTGCGAGCAGAATTAGAGGTTTATTCACATTGTATATAGACAGGACTCGTAATTTTAAAGTGTTGTCACATTTTCACTGTTCATCTGTTCAAGAAATTCATAAATCAATTGTCTACAGATGAGGCGTGTATATTCAACAGAGTTCTATATATATAGAGGTTAGAATAGGAAATGTGGAGTAGAAGAAATTTGCAGAACTTTTCATGCCACATAGTACTGAGTTAGAGATGTTTAGTTGAAGAAAAGCATAGCTTTAAGCGTCTATTACCAATATGTGGAAGGAAATGTGTGGTCCTTGGTCGTTGTCATCGTCCTCTACTTCTCATAACTGAAATATTAAATATTAAATATTAAATATTAATCAAATGATGTCAAGTATACCCAAAATGCATCAATGTCTAAGCGTAAAGATGGGCTGTATTTTTTATTAAATATTCGCTGCAGCAGTTATCAACTTTTTTAACCGTCTTATACGCGTCAATCTAAAACCTCTAGAATCCAAGCCATCCAAGGGGAAGCATGTCAAACTTTTGCATTGACTAGACGGCAACTACTAAAAAAATCTGCCAGAAAAAAAAAAGAAAAGAAACGGAGAGCATTGTGACAAAATAAGAGTACCTAGCATATTTGAGTCCATGAACGAGGAGACTGCTACTTTATTTAAAGCATGAGAAGGACTGATCCTAAATGAGACGGAACCCAGACTCGTAACACTCTGACAGTCCCAACCGAGACTACCGTGGGCGGCAGCAGCACCACCTTCACCAGTTTGTGTTCAACCCTTTGGAGGTGAATGTTGGTGGGTATGTTGGTAGATGGTGGCTACCTAATGAATCAGACTGAGGCTAGAGTTTCACTATATATCCTTAAGACAATTTCGTCCCGCAATGGTGCTTACGGTCAGTATGACGATTGTCTCCCAGGATACAACAGTCTCCTTTTGATGAAAGCAGCACTACAATTCACAAAACTTTCGAACCAAGAATGCTACTCTCTTTTCAATGCACTATTGCTATACTATCCTTAGGAAAGTATGCAAATGCCTAAGAGAGAAGAAGACTAGAATTGATTCAAATTGAACTCAATTCGGAATGGCTTGGGGATGATTGGGGATCGATGAAATGAGAGGGTCTAGGGTCCTATTTATATGTTTTTAGGTGCCCCTTGGAAGCAACCTTACGCCCCTTGGAAGCAACCCTACGCTCCTTGGAAGCAACCCTACGAATTAAATTTAAATTCTTTATCAAAGGACGTGAGGGTTAAGGGCTTATCACCCTTGATATGCTCTTTAAACATTGTGATCTTCAGATATCAAAGGACGTGAGGGTTAAGGGCTTATCACCCTTGATATGCTCTTTAAACATTGTGATCTTCAGATCAGGCTATGGGATAAGCCTTTTCATGGCTGTGATCTGAAGATCAGCCAATCAGATAAGTCTATCCTTATCCTGATAAGCCTTTTCACCATTGTGATCTGATGATCATGTTATCAGATAAGCGGATGCTTATCACAACCGTACGATTGAATGGACACGTTGACTGATCAACCAACCGACCTGTTGACTAGTCAACTGACGGATGTCAGCCGTTGGATCGTGATCAAGATTGTGATTTGATCACCACATCTCGATTCTTCATCCGATCGATCAACGATCAATTGATCTCAGCCCCTTATCTTGAACTGATCAATCTCTACCGTCGGATCATCTTGATCTATAAAAAATTTAAAGCCCCTCAAGCTCCTCGCGATGATGCGCGAGCGCCACTTGTGGTGAGCCTAAGGAACTTAAGCTTCAAGGGAGTGGTTTCCATATAAGTGAACCTTCCTTTCTTGATTTTTCCGATATGGGACTAAATGTCCCCGCAATTTCTCATTCACACACATAAGGCGGTAATGGGCTTTCAAGGCCCATTAGGGTATTTAGGGTCTATTTTGGCCCATTACCCAACAGTGAAGAGTTCTTCAACGTAACGAGTCACAGCAGCAGATGCATATCTGAATTTCCTCATTCGAACATTAGCTGATGCATCTGCAAGCAGTAAAAAAAGATATTGTCAGTGAAATCCTCCCTCCTTGCTGAAGTCTACGATGCATGAACTCACCATCTTCGTTTAACATTTGGACGAGCTGGGATTTTGTAGGGAGGCTGTACATGGCCTCTGAAACTGGTTTCTTAATAGCCTGTCGATGGTAAGGAGCAGAGACCATGGCATAAGCCATAGCTGCTGGGCCCTCCAAAGTATCTCCCCTGCAACAATACAAGCATGAGGGCGGAGCCAAATGCTTTAGTTAAATGGGGAAAGAGAGATGCTCCTTATTATATATATTTGCCAACATTAGAGAAGGACTTTCTGATGGTTTGGTCTTAATCTTGGACAGTGTAAGAAGAGTTGCAAGCGAGTCCAGTACTGATGTTCCTTAGAAATAAATCGTACTTATTTATTTATTTATCGAGCGAGAAGGTGGCAGTTTCAGTTCTTAAAAAGTAAAAGAACTCAATTTTATGATGATTCATAGGGTTAAAAATTCAAGATCTGGAAGCATAGAGCAAAGAAACCCAAAGACTTGAACGCCGGTGCATAATATCATGAAGCCAGGCTTGGCACACAAAAAACTTCAGGCTATAGACCTTTTTCGTTGCAGTCTTATTTATTATTTAGAATATATGTATTTGTTTCATCACTAGTGAAATATCACATGGAGATTGATTTTGAAAACAATTAATCTTCATTAATTAACAAAAGCACTAAAAGATTTTACAAATATTTTGAAAAAAAATAGAGAAGTTTCATCGCCCAAGTTATTCAGTCCAGTGCATTTCTCATCTTGTCTTTTTTTTTTTTTGGCAAACAAAGATATAAATAAGTGTGAAGGTTACTGAAGATCCTATGGCTACACAGAAGGACTGCAAACTTCCTGGTCGCTAGAAGTTGCTCAAATAATATTCTAATCATGTCAAGCACACGCTTCACTCTAAGAAGATTGCGTCAATGGCTACCACAATTTTTCACACAGTTATCTTTGATGTCTGCATCAATCATGTCAGGTAACGTGGATATGGATCGCGAAGCCTCAATCAGACCATTCACCTGCAATCATCAAGAAAATGATTTAGATAATGGCATGGCATTTGGGACTAAGTATGACAGAAGATTTAAGCAAATTAACAAGCTATCCAGATTCCTAGTAGTAGGATTCTACAACATGTGCAAAACATCTAGCATTCTGAGTCGAGGCCCGGCCAATGAGAAGACAATCATCAACAAAGAGAAGGTGAATGAGAGGCTGGGCCCCAGGGGCAGTCCGATAGGGCTCCAAACGTGATTGCTGGACTGCAACTTCTAGAGCCCTGGATAGAGCATCAATACATAATATGAACAAGTAGGGAGACAGAGGGCACCCATGATGTAGATCGATCATTGAAGGAAAATAGATAGTCGCAATGCCGTTCACGAGGATGGCAAATAAAGGCCCCTTCACACAGTCCATGGTCCACCTGATCCAAGTATTAGAAAAGCCAAAATCATGAAGGGTCCGCTAGATAAAGTGCCACCTCATCCGATCATAAGCACGCTCCATGTCAAGCTTAATAGCCATAAGATTCCTTCGAGATGGAGCACGCCTGAGGTCATGCATAAACTCCTGAGCAAGGATGATATTGTCAGTAATAATACCTTGAGCTCTAACAAATGCTCTTTATTCAGGGCTAATAAGACGAGTATCATCTTCTGAAGCTGTCCAACCAAAACCTTTGCACAAACTTTGTAGATGGTGTTGCATAGGCTGATCGTCTAAAATGGCTAGAGAAAGAGGCATCGGCTCTTTTGGGGATGCGAGTGACCAGGGTTTTCTTCCAATTTGTAGGGATACTAGAGTGGAATGCCTTCTGAACTGCCTCAACAATCTCTCTCCCAACAATCATCCAATACTGCTCGAAAACAATGGAGGAAAACCATCCGAATCAGGGGCTTTATCCTCCTCCAAGGACAATAGAACATCCCGCACATCCCGGTAAGAGACAGGCCGTACAAGAAACGAGTTCTTCTGATCAATAACTCGTTCTTCTAGCCATGGACTCTGAGCGACAGCGCCATCTACTAGTGTTTGGATTTGAAGTATTGGAAGAGCCGATCAGAAATTGCCTCACTTTCAGTCAGTGTGGCACCATCTTCCTCCCTTAGCTACCTGATTCGATTAACTGACCTCCTGACCATGATTGCTTGATGAAAGAATCTGATATTTCGATCCCCTTCCTTAATCCACTGCACACAAGACTTTGTCTCCACAGGGTCTTCTGCTATCTTAGAAGAGAGTGGTGGGAAGGGAGGCAATGGCGAAGTCTCCCAATATCCGAATCCTGAAGTCCACCCTCTTGGGCCTCCAACCTCTGGAGCTCAACTATATCATCCTCCACCTCAATGATCCACCTGAAGATATCACCCACCTCGATTCTGTTCCACCAGTGGAGTTTGTGCTTTGCCAGCTCCAACCGCAAGACATTCGATATCTTGCATCACCGCGGATAGGTAGACTCCAAATAGCACTAATCAGCTCCCATAATGTAGGGTAGAAAGTCCATAATTTCTCAAAGCGAAAGGGGGGTCTCAAGGAACTCAAGCTGTCAATAGTGATAAAGAGTAAACAGTGATCAGATGCAATCTTCGGTAGGTGCTGAACCTGATATCCAGGGAAGCGCTATAGCCATGCTTCCGAATCAAGGGCCCGATCAATCCTCTCTCAAACCTGAGCTGTACCAGCCCAATTATTATACCAGGTAAAATGGGAGCCCACGAAGCCCAAGTCAATCAGACCATTATCGGCTATAAACTCCATAAACTCTCTAGAGTCAATGTTGTCCACATACTGTCTGCCTCCCATCTTCTCATGAGAGCCAATAGTACAGTTAAAATCACCCATAACAAGAGAAAGAAGGCCTTGGGAGACTAACCTGGAAGTCTCCTGCCAGAGATACCGACTAATTCTATGCTTTGTGCTCGCATAAACACCAAATAGGAGTCAGGGGGTACCCGCCTGATCCAAAACAACCAAAACAACCTCCTGCTCGTATCGGTGAAATGCATCAACCCTCACCGAACCTCGTCTCCATGTAACCAATATGCCTCTAGATAGTCCCCTGGACTCAACGGCATATGTGTTCCACATAGAGTGAAGAAGACATCTTGTCTACTCTAAACTCCTCCCCGATAATTGGGTTTCCAACAGAATACAAATGTCAGGATGATGCTGATTAAGTAGCCTACCAAAGGTTGACTAGAATGCAGGTTTTCCTGCGCCCCCGAACATTCCAGATCAGGAGCCTGGTCATGGCTCTAAAGAGAAGGAAGGGCCGCTCCTCCGCCCCCTTCCGTAAGATGTACAGTCAACCTATCAGGTGGATCCTTTGCCATCATTCCCCCTTCATCCGTATCCTGGATAGCATGCCGAAGTCTACCCACAGCTTCCTTATGAGTCAGATCCCCCGATGTCGGCTCCATTGCCAACTCCGGTATCGAAGAACTAGAGCCCTCTTAAGGAATTGGGGCAAGCATGGTCGTCTGGCTATCGCTGGAATCCGAAGCTCCTGAGGCCCCTGCCAAGAAAACGAAAGGTCCTCGAGCATCCCTTGTACCAGTATCTCTGACAGTGCCAATTCTTGATTTAATGCCAATTGGCTACCTCCCAGTTGGAACCGTGCCGGAATTTGAAGTGGACTGAAGAACCGGCACGTTGCCAATGCCACTGCTACTCCCACTGCCAGCAAGGGAACAAGCCCTCTTAGGATGAGACCGAGTTTTCCCCTTCATGCCTTTCGTCAAACACAAACTGGGTCCTTAGCCACCGGAGGTGCCATGGCCACTGGAGGTGGAGATGATGACCCACCAACACCCTCCTCCTCCAGCAGCGAGAATCCCTGGGCCGCGCCTCGCAGCCCCAGTTGGGAGGTCACCGGATAGGGAGGAGAACTCCAACGGGCTACCTTTGCCGGTTTGGACCATCTGTCACCAACTGGTTGCTTCGTAGTTTGCTTAGTTTGCTTCGCAGGTTCCGGTTGTTTTGCAGACTCCAACGAGACGCCATCCCTCTTCCCTGCCGAAGCTGGTGGCATCCATCTCCGGACAGCTAGGAGCCAAGGGCCAAGGGCACCGTCTCCTCGAAGCACCTCCTTCCGTTGCTCCATGGCGTTACCAATGTTTTTCGACTGGAGCTCCGCCAGAGCACCAACACGGGCAGCCAAGCAGGTGGCAGAGGGATGGTGGAACAGTCCATATAGTGGAGGCATACACTAGAGAGGTTTTTGTAGACGAAACGCTGCCACCGGTTGCCCTTCGGTTCGGCGACTAGAACGTTCGATCGCAGAGGGTGAGTTAGACAAATCCAGACAGCAGCACTGGCAAATCCAAGACGCCGTCGATGCAAGGTGCATTCATCCAGTGCAACCAGATCCCCTGCCCAAGAGATAATTCTTCGCAGAGTTTTGCTACCCCACATCTTCACCGGCAGCAGAGGGAGGCGCAACCAGACGATAACTGTTGAATCGCAAGTGCTTCCGGACGATAATTCCTCGTAACCGGGCTTTCCAAAGAAAAGTCTCTCTAAAATCCATCGTTCAAAAGATAGAAAAGACTCTTTACACCACCTCCAATGCAGCAAGTTCTACATAGGCTACATCATTCCTTTTTATTGGTCCACATACGCACGATACTCATTAAAAAATATTACGAGATACCAAAAAATTTATGATACTCTAGTTTTAAGCTTATGATGCCATAGTTATAAAGTTAAGACACCCATTAAGAAAGAAAAAAAAAAAAACTTACGACATTTTAGTTTTAAACTTACACCCTAGTTTTAAACTTAAGACACTCCTTTAGAAAACGTATATGTACATATTCCAAAAAAAAAACTGAACAACAAAATTAAGACACCCATTAAGAAAGCAAAAAAAACCTTACGAAACCTTAGTTTTAAACTTACGACACCGTAGTTATAAAACTAAGACATCCATTAAGAAAGCAAAAAATACTTACTATACCCTAGTTTTAATCTTACGACATCGTAGTTATAAAATTACGACACCCACTCATCGATACACAAATTTCAAAAAAAGCTAGTATTAATGCACGTCACGACACCCATTAAGAAAGCAAAAAAACTTACGATACCTTAGTTTTAAACTTACGACACCCTAGTTTTAAGCTTACGACATCATAGTTATAAAGTTAAGACACATGTTCAGAAAGCAAAAAAAACTTATGACATCCTAGTTTTAAACTTACGACATCTTAGTTTTAAACTTAAGACACTAATTTAGAAAAGGTGTCTGTACACAAATTCCAAAAAAAGCTGAACGGGTATTAATGCATGTTAGACAGTTTTTTTTTGAAATTTGTGTATAGATACCTTTTCTGAACGAGGTATCTTAAATTTAAAACTAGGGTGTCGTAAGTTTAAAACTAGGATGTCGTAGGTTTTTTTTGCTTTCTGAATGTGTCTCTTAACTTTATAACTACGGTGTTATAAGCTTAAAACTAGGGTGTCGTAAGTTTTTCTTTTGGGATGTCGTAAAATTGTTTTAATATTTTTTAATGGGTGTCGTACGTATGTGAATCAATAAAAAGGAACGGCTCACGTAGGACTTACTGCACCAAAAGCTATGTATAAATTTTTTTTTTCAAAAGGTTATATAATGAGGCCTATGGCCATTCATGCTTCTGTCTCCGATCTAACTTCCTTGTCCGGCATATCAACGACTTGGTCGGGTGGCCCAGCAAGGAGATCCAGCGCGCCTCCCGTGCCCGACTGCCCTGTACGTAGGGGTGCAACTTGGGCCGGGTTCAACCTGAACCTGGCCCGCCGAACCCGATTTACAGCAGTATTTAAACTCATGTTTGCCCAACCCGAACCTGAAAGACCCGAGTTTAATCCGACCCGATTTGCAATTGACTCGGGTTAGGGTTGACCGCAACCCGAACCCGAGATAACCTAAACCCGAGGGTTACCTGAACGGGGTAGCTTATTGGCACTAGATTTTTTGGGGCATTGAAGGTGCCAATCGGATCGGACGAGATGACCAACTTGAGGGCGAAGAGGGCAAGGCCGTCGGTCGCAGGCGAGGAAAAAGACAAACATAAAGCGGACCATCAGCACATTTCGTTTTACTTCCCGTCTTCTCCTCTTCTTTGTTTATGGCACCTCCTCTTCTTCTTTGTTTCAGGTAAGACTTTTTTTTTAATGCAATGTTAAAGCCCCGAGTTCAGCTTTTGCGTTCGGTAAGGAATTTTGTTTTCCATCTTTAGGATCCATAATTCGATGTTCATTTACGTTGAAAAAAAGCATTTTATTTTTTTTTCTCGTTAACCCGAATTTAATCGAATCCAATTTTTAAAAATAGGTTAGGATTGAATTTTATAAATAGATTAAGATTAGATTAGGATTGATATTTTATAAATAAAATTAGGATTAGAATTAAAAAAAAATTGAGTTTCATGAGCTCAAGTTGCATCCTACCTGTGCCGCGCTTGGCCACCACCGAAGGGCCACCCGACCAAGTCAAACTACTTTAAATCCTCCTACTTTAAATCACTCCTACTTTAAATCATCCACCATACGATCAAATTTTCTTTCCATGCCATCCGAGCACGGACGTGTTAGAACTTAGGTTTCCAAGAACGAAGCGACACCGGACGTAATTTCTCCTAGAAATAGGGGCATTTACTTAGAGTCAGGGGTAAAGCCAAAAAAAGGCAGAAGGAAAAAAAAAAAAAAAAATGTAAACAACCAACGGAGGAGCGACCGAGGAGAAACGAGGCGAAGGGTAAGGGAGGGGGAAGGAAAGGGAGCACTGCAACGGTCTATTCTTTCGAAGAAATCGGGAGGAAAAGAAGAAGATGGGGTTTTTACTGGAGAGCTCGAGCTTCTCGCAGTCACTCCTCTCGCTGCCCTTCTTCTCTTCCGGGTCGTCGCCTTCTCTCTTTCCGCGTGCTCATCGAAAGGTTGCGAAGAAGAAAGTAGTGGTGGCCATGGCCTCGCCTCAGGGCGATGCGAGCGGTTCCTCGCATAGGAGGACTTTCCTCTTGGTGGGTCTCTCGGTTCTTCCCCTCATCCAGATTAGAGCAATAGCCGTGGAAAATCTGGGGACAGGTCAGTATGGTGCTTTCTTGAGCCATTTTCTTTTCTTTTTCTTTTTCTTTTTTTCCGATTCTTGGTTCTTCGGCATCATATCATAAATGCGTCTATTGGTGCCTTTCTTTTAAATTTCTTACTGTTTTTCAGAGAGGTGATTTCTGTGCCTATGAAATTTGAGCAAACCAATGGAAGAGTTTTTGTCAAATTGCTAGTTTAGTGCTCTACAATAGTTGTATTGTAAGTTTTTTCTTCTTTTTCTTGTTAAATCCCGTTCTTTGTTCAGATAAAAAGTTTATTATCGACAGTTGGTCTCAAACACTCAGAAATCCATCAACTAGAATTAGCCTGTGATCTGGTTTTCTAATCTTAGACAAATATCTGATGAGATGCGTAGGCCTTTTATCCGATAACAATATAAGTTTTGTGCCAAATAGATCTATGCACGATTATGGTACAATTTCTTTTCTTTTGTTACAAACTTTCTCTTAATAATTTGTTTTGTAGGGATGTTCGTCCCCCTATATGAATAAAACTTTATATATTTGTTGTTACGTACCGCCATTAGATAGTTATGAAAACATCTATCACCTTGTATTTTGTTTTTGGGGGCGGGGGGAGATCCGGTTGCAGTTGAACGCATATATAAAACTTTATATATTTGTTGTTACGTACCGCATCAGTTTGTGGATGGTACTTTGCCATCTTTTTGTACCGAAGTTTGATTCTTAATAAGAACACGGCTATAATTCTACCTTTCGTATCCTTGTCTTCTATAGCCTCCCTCTATTCTTTTATAGACCCTTCAATCTGATTCAGGAGTTCTCTTTTCTTGGTTGGATTTTACCTCCTCGATTTTAGGTAAAATGCTCCTTTCTCATACTCAATCCAATTAAACATCTCTCATTCTCTGATTCAGGAGTCCTTCCACTTTGCTTATTTTATTCTTTTAGATATCCTTATCCATCTCTCCATCTTGGATTATCATCTGTGAGAATGGATGAGAGGTAGAAAAAGTGTGCAAGATTAATAGATAAGATCAAACCTTCCTGCAACTAGCCAATTTATTTCCCTAGAATTATTGTCATCTTTCTTTCCTTTTTGCTCTCTCCCAATGTATTTCATGTTCAAATCGATCATTTCATTTGCCCAAGCAGTCAAGCACCTATGCTTTATTACATCCCTTTTAAATTCATCCCTATGTTAATTTCTTAATTTAGATCTGTTTAATGAATTGGTTTTCTTCTCGTAACATTATTGATAATTTGATTTTATCTTACAATCTTTCGCTAAAATCGCATTATCCATGCTGTAGAGCCACCCAACTTGATCTATATCTCCAGTCTTTGTGTTCTCATCATGGTTGCTTGTTCAGTTTCTTTTTTGCTGTCATTCCAGCCTCAACTTTAATAACATTTACCATGTGCTTCATGTCTAGTATCACTAATTTGTTTTTTCTTCATTGGCTTTTTATGATTGAACTTTCTTATTTCCCAAGGCACACTTTTTTTCCTCAACCACCTAATTAATTTCATCATCCCACTTGAATTTTTTTACATGCATTGCTTACATTTATATTCTCCAAGGACTTGTAGTTTTCTTTAAATATATTTCCCATTTGGACATATGATATCCGGTGCAGTTCTCAACTTCTAGCTTCCCTTCTTTAATGCTTTAGAATTCTAGCATCATATTCTCAAGGATATTGTGGTTGCTCCACATCTATACTTGTTTCTGTTGTACAAATCCATACAATGGTTCTGTATCGTAGGGCTAGGACTTCCTCATGGTACTCAAAATTCCATGAATTAAATTAAGGTAAAGAAAATATGGTTTCCATGATGGCAAGGCCACTATCATTTCTTAAATCTCAAGTTACTCTCTTATTCAAGTGGACATAGTGCAGAGCATGCTATTTTTTCCCCCCAGCACCTGTGGAGTTCACTGTTGAAATTCCAAAATCTAAGGTAAATGTGCTGGCATCTAGTATGGTTAAAAAGTCATATTTCAATGTGGCACACAGTGTTATGATATTTGCAAAAAAAGTTTACAAAACTGCACAATTTTATTTGTGCAAATGAGGGAGAAAATAAGTGTCAATGAACCCACTTTGTTGACAAATAGATCGACATGAGTTAATAATATCTCCTCGATAAAATTTCTTTATTTTTTTGTTCCTTAATAGTTAGAATAAGTTAATCTTTCTTTCTATATCTTCAGTTTTTCCTATGTCATAGTTCTATTATTATTATGATTTCAGGAAATCAAGACATGCAACATCGGAAGGCACTGGCGATGTTGCATGAACATGGATGTAAGGGTCAGATTTCACCACATAACCAAGTGTTTGATTTGGCAAGAGGAAAAAGACGAGGTAAGGGGATTTATAAGGAAAAAAAATAATGAAGCAGCGTGTAAATAATTTTTAGTATCCTAGAATAGAAAATGCTGGAGATAATTTGCTTATTAAGGTTATTTGTCTTTCATATACAGTTAACCCTGTGCTCCTTTGTCGTTAAGTGCTTGCTTATTAGTTGTTGATTTATGCAGCTGTCATTGCAAATATAATAAATTCAAGCACGCTATAGTTTAAACAATATGATATAACTTGATTCTTGAAGTTGCATATGGTTTACCAGGAAGGAAAAAAAATGAAAAAAAATGTTGCTTAGTATTTTTAACTGTATAGTATAACATGGCTTGAGAATGCTATCATATAACTGAAAAATATAATATAATACAAGGGATAGAGGATCCCTTTTCTTAGAAGGAGGTTACTTGACCTCAATGGGGTTCTGAGGGACTGTTACGTGTGACTTCAACCTCTCAGTTGTTGGTTAGTGAAATAGATGGGCCAAGGTCAGCTGCTAGTTTGCCGCATAGGCCTGCATGAGGTAGTTAATCTCCTTAGAGAAGGGGATACTCCTGACTTATAATATAATTTAAACGGTTAGTTCTAAGTAAACATTGTTAGGCATCTTCTTTGCAATGTTTATGCATTTTATTCTTTTAGTGCTTGACTCTATTGTTTGCTTCATAATTTTTTCTATTGTTATTTTACTTTCAGATAAAAAAGATATGGTAGGCGCAGAAGTGCAAGCTCTTAAAGAACCAGAGCACGAGATTTTGTCCCAGGTGCCTAACAAGCTAGAGGTGCAGGACCTTACAGAACCAGAGCAGGGAATTTTATCCCAAGAACCTAAAATCCTAGTGTTGCAATCTCTTAAAGAACCAGAGAGGGTAATCTCATCACAAGAGCCTAACAAATCTGAGGTAGCTTGGTCTTCTCCCTGTTGTTGAGCTTGAAACCTGATCAAGTTATCAAAATTGCTGTTTTTATCAAAAATTACTGTTTTTTTCCCCCTTTCCACTTTTCAATATGACAAGTAATTTTTTTGTTTCCTTCTAGCAGCAAGTACATCTACAGAGTGCACCTGGCAGCTCATTTGTATCTCTCCTTAATGGGATTGGAATAGTTGGGTCTGGGGCTTTTGGTGCATTATATGCAACATCTCAGAAGGAAAAGTCAGCCATGGAATCAACCTTTGAATCTGTAAACTATCTCCAAACCTGCAATAGAGATGCTACATTATGTTTACAGCTTGCTGATTATTTACAAACTGGCTCCTATTTGATGATCTTGAAGATTATGCACCATCATGTGCTTTATGTGATGGATATGCAAACACACATGCAACAACTTTAGACAAATAGGTATATGTTCATGTGGATGTTCACAGGAGTGTTGCTGTGTAAATGTTTATATGTGTCTCCAGCATTTACAAACAGGTATGATAGACATCTATTAACTAGTGGATTGTGAGAATCGAACTTTTTAGAGATATATAACATGCAATGACACGAGGATACTCAACTCAGCTCATCTAAGCCTTTTTCAAACTATATGGGGTCGGCTACGGCTACATGAATCTGCTTCTTCCACTCTGCTCTATTCAGGACTAAGTCGATATTCAAATTATAAATAATTATATCTTTTTTAAGTATTTCTGTCCATGCTAGTTTAGGTCTACCTCTATCTCTATTCTTACCATGGATTGTTAAAAGATCACTCTTTTTAATTGAAGCATCTAAAGGTCTTTGTTGTATATGTCCAAACCATTGTAATCGATTTTCTATCATTTTATCTTCAATTAGGGCTACTTCTATTATTTCTCTTATATGTTTATTTTTAATTCTATATTTTAAAGTTTTACCACATATCCATCTTAATATGCATATTTCTGTTATACTTAATTTATTCATATATTATTTTAATATTGCCCAATACTCTATTTCATATAACATAACTGGCCTAATAGTGGTTTTATAAAATTTTTCTTTCAATTTTAATGGGATTCGTTGATTATACAATACTCTCGAAGCACTCCTTCACTTAATCCATCTTGCTTTAACTCTATGATTCACATCTTCACCTATTTCACCTTCTTACTAGATAATTGATCCCAAATACCTAAATTTTTCACTCATTGGTATCTCTTGGCTTGCAATATTCATTGTTTCCTCATTTGTATTTTTTACTTTCACTAAAATTATGTATTCAATTTTAGTTCTACTAATCTTAAGACCTTTAGATTCTAAAGCCTCTTTCTAGATCTCTAGCTTAGTATTTATTTCAGATTTAGTTTCATCAATCAACGCTATATCGTCTGCAAATAACATACATCATGGGATATTATTTTGAATATATTTGACTAATTCATTCATAACTAATACAAAAAGATACGGACTTAAGGCAGATTCTTAATGTAAATTTACAGTAATTGAAAACTTACTAGTTTCTCTTATTATTATTTTAATAATAGTTATTACTTTATCATTCATATTTTTTTATCAATTCTATGTACCTTTTGATAACTTTTTTTTTCTTTAAAATTCATCATATTATTTCTCTAGGTACTCTATTAGTATATCTCTAAATCAATAAAGACTATATGAAGGTCTTTTTTTTTTCTTTTTTCTATACCTCTCCATCTATGTTCTTAATAAATAAATAGCTTCATGATCGATCTTTCAGGCATAAATCCAAATTAATTATTTGACACCAAAGTTTCAGCTTTTATTCAATTTTTTATTATTTTCTTTCATAATTTTATTATACGACTCATTAGCTTAATCCCTCTATAATTTGGACGGTTTTGAATCTCCTTTATTTTTGTATATGGATATTAATATACTTTTTCTTCAATTATTCAACATTATTTTAGTTGCTATAATTCTGTTAAAATAAATTGGTTAAGCACATGATTCCAATTTCTCCTATGCCTTTCTAAACCTTAGTAGGGATCGCATCTGACTCTAATGCCTTTGCATTTTTTATTTTACTCAAAGCCTTTTTAACCTCAAGTATGCTAAATAAATGAAAAAAATTATTTTCATTTGTTACTCCTAGGTTATCACATCCTTCTACTCTTAAATTTACTAAATTATTTTTATTTAATAATTTTTTAAATAACTTTTTTATCATTCTTTTTATCTCTTCTTTTATCAAGACTCTTTCATCTTCATCCTTAATACATTTAATATAGTCAAAATTTTTTATTTTTTTCTCTTAGTTTTGTTAGCTTTTATATATATAGTTTTTTTCTTTTTTTTTCGTATCTAATTTATTATAAAATCATCGTAGGCTTTAAGTTTGGCATTACTTAACTTTTTTAGGTTCTTTCTTTGCGTCCTTATACTTTTTAAGACTTTATTCCTTCCTAGCCTCTTGCCAAATTTGTAGTTTATCCTTTTAAGCTTGATGACAGCTTGAATTTTTTCGTTCCATCACTCAGTTTTCTTTTCTATATAGTCATACTCCTTTTGATTCTTCTAAAACTTCTTTTGTTATATTTTTTATGCATTTAGTTACTTTTTTTTACATTAAGTTAGGATCACTATCTATATTCATAGTCATTTCTCTTACTAACTTTTTTTAAAATAATTTTATTTTTCTTCTTTCAAATTTTACCATTTAATTTTTGGATTAATAGTTTTACGTTTTACTCTAAATTTTATTTTTATTCATATGTCTGCTACCATTATCTTATGTTGTGAAGTTAAACTTTTTTTTGGAATAACTTTACAGATTTTGCATGTCATTTTATTCACATTTCTAGTTAAGAAAAAGTCTATTTGACTTTTATTAGATCCACTTTTAAATGTTATTAAATGTTCATTGTTGTTTTGAAATAAGTGTTTGATATTGTTAGATCATACGCCACTGCAAAATCTAATAAGCTCACGCCAGCTTCATTCTTATCTCCAAATCCATATCCTTCATGTACCATTTCATATCCATTCCTCTGTTTACCTACATATTCATTAAAATATCATTCCATATATATATTTCTCTTCTTGTGGTATTTTTTGCATTACTTCATTTATGTCTTTCTAAAATTATATCTTAATTTATTGGTTAATCCTACTATGGTGCACATGCACTAATTATGTTAATTATATTATTCTCAATTATAAGTTTTATTGATATAATTTGGTCTTCTTTCCTAGTTACCTTAACAACATATTTCTTAAAATTCCTGTTTATAATTATTCCTACTTCATTTCTATTTTTATGTTTTTCAGTGTAATATAATTTATATTCTGTATTCTATATTTTTCTAGATCTTTCACCTACTCATTTAGTCTCTTGTAAGCATATTATATTTACTTTTTTCCTAATCATAGTGTCCATTATTTCCATTGCTTTACCTGTTAGTGTTCATATGTTCGATGTTGCTACTCTAAGCTGACTATTATAGACTAACTTCTTTACTCGCACTCATCCATAGTGCAGGAACCTTTGCTCATTTATTATCGTACTCGGGTGCTGTTGCGGCATCTCTTGTTCATTTTTGAAACATCCGAAGGCAGATGCAAGGTGCCTCTTAACGGGGACGTCCTAATTCTTCGCATAGTTTGATTTAGTAGATTCATATTTTAGGGGATCCGATGGAGTTTTACGCTGGCTATCATCTATCTAACGCAATCCTCCTCCTTTACCCGGGCTTAGGACCGGCTTTAGCGGAGTTTGCAATGATAAGAGGATACTTGACTTAAATTGGTTGCCAGGTTTAGCACTAAAATTTAATGCGTTATAGGTTACGGAAATTGACACTTTTTTTTTTGTCTTCTTTTTCTCTGTGTTTGGGTGGGTTGGACACATGTTAGGAGATATCCTAAAAAATATTTAAAAGGGCTTTCTACCAGAGTATCTGAAGTTGCAGGTTGCTCGAATTTCCAACAAGCTTGTAGTCTGCATGTTCTAATGTAAGCCAAATCATGGATGAACGTGGTTAGTTTCATTTTAGACATCAAGCTTTTGATAACTCTAAGAAGGGATCTGACATTTGATACCACAATAGATATCCGATAGGTGTTGGATTGCTGAATTAGGGTTTAGTGCTGTGAATTAGCAATGTTTGTTGTCGCATCTCATTTGTTTCCAGGCATATTGTACTGGGGCTTGATATATGATGCTGTATAGGCACATGATACAATTGTTATCTCACCTCCAGCAATGACCATGTGTTGGTTCAGCGTGTACCATATTGGCGAGCTACTGGAAGAGTGCCCTATACCAGTACAACAAACCTTGATGCTTAGATATCTTAGGTTAATATAAGGCTGAAATGAGTTTCTAAAGAGAAAATTGAGGTCTCAGGTTGATGGGATTTTTTCCCTTTTTGGACTGGACTAAAAGTCAATTTAATGAGTCATTAGAGTAAAAATAAGTAAAGAAACTTTATATGAGATGATGAGGATGGGGATTGGTTTTGATGCTGCTAAAATTCGTTCTCCGGCTTGAGGGTGGTACATATCGAGATTCAGGTAGCGTTCTCCCATCAGGATGGACCTACAAGGCAGCCTTTACGGCAAGAAGCATGGGAGATGGGAGGTGGTCCCTGTGAAAGACCCTTCGACGCTCAAGTCAGTGTAAATCTTCAGCAATCAGATGAGAGGAGAAGGCTCCAACAGAAGGATCTCCATTCTTGAGATAATTTCTCAAGAGCAATAGCCTTTGCTATAGTTTTTTTTTTGGCTTAGATTGCTTTCGAGACCATACGTGTGGGGTCTTGGGACTTGGTATTTATGCGTTGCCGAGAAGGTGAGCCATTACCTGATTTTCGAGCGCGTTTTAGGGAGTTGGCATCCGATAAGGTCGGAATCCCATCGGTTACGGGGATCGGCAGTTGATGAAGCTGACGGATGCTTTATCGGAAATTTGAAATCCCGTTGATTATGGACGAAGTGCTGTATTTGGTTCTCGTTTCTATTTTGGGAAGCTTACTTCGCAATCTTTGCGATTGGGGTGGTTTATCCTCCGAGATATTCGGCGTGGTTTGAAGCAGCAATGACGCTTACGTTGAAGGGATGAGGATCGATTCTGGCGAGGTATGGAGATAGCTTGGCCCTACCAAGGTACTAAGATAGCTCGGCTCTGTCGAAGTTCGGAGACAGCTCGGCCCTGTTGAGGTACGAAGATAGCTCGGTCCTATTGAGCTTCGAAGATCGACTCTGGTGTCGGCGTTGAGACCAGTAATGGCGTCGGTGCTAACTCTGGAGTTAGTGAGGAGATCGACTCTTGCTATCTGTTGGACCGTAGCCCAGTCAGTCAGTTCAAATGTGATTTGATCAGCCAAATTGGAGATAACTTGACCTTTGAAAACTCGACCTTTGTCTTTGGGTATGTTTATTGATGCGGTGACAATTTTTTCCTGCATCACAGGCCCTCCACTCCCTAGTCCGAAGCATAGGTTCGGGCATAGGGAGTACAGCCTTTATATGGCTTCGGCTGATCAATCAATGAGCTTTGTTCCCAATGTGGGTTTGTTGCTCGATTATATCGATTGGCTTATCGGAGAGTTTCATTCCTCATGTCAAGTGCCCGTGTCAGATGCCAAGTGCCCCTCTATAGTTAGCCTTTCGCTCTTATTCGTGCTTTGAAAACTGAAAATGACTGCTTGCATTTTGATCGCAAAGGCTAAGATTAGGGGAGGGTGCCTTTACTCAGCTTCATGGCACGAGAAAAGACTCTTCGTATACTCAGTGAGGGCGTCTGTGAGGGCAACACGTGGCCGATATAAGGATCGAAAAGCATCCATCTCCTTGTGCGAGGTGAAACTCTTCAGTTTTTCACCCAGAGGAAACTATATGGACGACATGTGGCCTAATTGGGGTCGAAGTATGAAGGTTGATGAGCTTTGATTCTCGAGTTTTCTCCTAATTAATGGCTTCTGCTCCCCATTCGATGGCTATAAAAAAGAGGAAAGGCAGAGTACTGCCTGTAGCCTGACGAGGAGTTCCCTTTCATTGAGCGTGAGTCTGGGAGAGCTTACTCATATCATCGTCAGAGGCGAAAGAGTTGGTCTTTCTCTTTAAGATTCAGCTTGGGCTTAAGGATTCAGATGAAGAAGTTGCTGAAAGCAAATTGCCCAAGGGGCGCTAAAGAGTGACTCCGTCGGATCTCATGAAGCCAAAAATGAGGCGCCACTGGAGACATCTCCGAAGTTTCTTTTTCAACATACAAGCGTGAAGAAGAGGAAGGGAGGAAGTCATAAAGAAGCGTTCTTGCTGGACCTTCTCTTGTATGTCTTCCTCAAGCTTTTCCATAGTTGGCAGTGGTTGCTGCTGATTCACCAGAAGAAATGCCTGAAGATCTATTAGGTGTCTTCTTAAAGAATGGAAAGCTCAACATAACTATATTTGGCTTGAGCTTCTTTTCATATCCTTGTTCCAAGTTTCGAAGTTTGTCATCCAACAGAGTTTGAAGGCGCTCTTCGCGTTCCTTGAAGTTGAAGCATTGCCGCTGCAGTAACAGCAAGTAGACTTTAGAAAACTTTCATTATGTAAAATTTTCTTACATTTTTGATGCTGTCGTGCACTTGTAATATCTTGTAAAATGATATTCTAAATGAATGAAGTTTTCGTTTTCAATTGTACATTCTTTTTGCTGAATGTTTGTCGCTTTAGCTAATTAGATATCGCAACAAATAGATTATCTCGGGCTTGTTGAGGTACAAGATAGGTTCGGGCATGCCGAAGTTAGGTTTCTCGGGCCGACCGAGGCATAGTGAAAACTCGGACTTGCCGAGTTATAAAATAATCTGATCGGCTGTGCCGAAGTTCAAAAAAATAAATGCTTAGCTGTGCTAAGTTTGGATAACTCCAACCGGTCTCGTTGGGCTTCGGAGAAAGCTTCGGTCGACTATGCCGAGGCTCGAAGGATCTTTTACTTGGCCCTGCCAACGTACGGAGAATGCTTTACTTGGCCCTGCTGAGGTACGGAGAATGTTTTACTTGGCCCTGCCAAGGTACGGAGAATGCTTTACTTGGCCCTGCCGAGGTATGAAGAATGTTGCTTGGCCTTGTCGAGGTACGGAGAATGTTTTACTTGGCCTAGCCAAGGTTCGAAGAAAGTTGCTCGGCCGTGTCGAGGTACGGAGAAAGCTTGGCCATGTTGAGGTACGTATAAAGTTTTACTTGGCTCAGCCAAGGTACGGAGAACGCTCGGCCATGCCGAGGTTCGGAGGACTCCGATCGACCTTGTCGAGGCTTGGAGGATCTTTTACTTGGCCCTATCAAGGTACGAAGAATGTTGCTCGGCCCTGCTGAGGTGCGAAGAATGTTTCATTTGGCCTAGCCAAGGTACGAAGAATGTTGCTCAACCTGTCGAGGTATGGAGAATGTTTTACTTGGCTTAGCCAAGGTTCGAAGAAAGTTGCTCGGCCGTGCCGATGTATGTAGAAAGTTGCTTGGCCTTGCCGAGGTACGAAGAAAATTTTACTTGGTGTATTCAAGGTTCGGAGAATGTTGCTCGGACCTGCCGAGGTACAGAGAATGTTTTGCTTGGCCTAGCTAAGGTTCGAAGAAAGTTGCTCAGCCATGCCGAGGTATGTAGAAAGTTGCTTGGCTTAGCCAAGGTTC
The DNA here is from genome assembly GCA_900491605.1 of Calamus simplicifolius. NCBI lineage: Eukaryota > Viridiplantae > Streptophyta > Magnoliopsida > Arecales > Arecaceae > Calamus > Calamus simplicifolius. The sequence goes on along the minus strand of UESW01001420.1, from coordinate 286,503 downwards.
GGAGAAAGCTCGGCCGTGCCGAGGATCGAAGGACTCCGATCGGCCTTGCCAAGGCCTGAAGGATGGACCCGTGGGTCAATGATCCATCAAGATCTGCCTTTCATCTGCAACTCAAGGAAGATTATCATTCAATAAGAAATATTTGAATTGAAGAGTGAAGTTTTATTACAATAAGCAAAGTGGCTCAGTTTAGGCATAGTTCATTGGTAATATGTTCGGGATTTAATCTAGTTCCATATTTTAGGGGTATTGTATCCCTTGAAGGTCTTCATTGCTCGGAGGTGATCCAAGTTCCATATCCTGGGGATAATGTATCCCTTTGAGGTCTTCATTTGACAAGGCGAGCCCCTCGCATCGGGCCCTTTTAAGCCGGTTCTCCTCTTCGTTTGGCCGTCGCTGGAAGGAGCTGACCATGGTAATTGTAGTAACATCAGCCATCGATAGGTTCGGCAGGAGTAGTTGTCGAAGCTCTGGGGACGTTCTGCTCTGTGGGCTACTCAGGGTGTATTGATTGAAGCTTCGTGTTGTGCTTCTACTGCGCTTTTTTGGCGATGAGGCGGGTTCGCAGGGCTAGCCGGTTGGCTCTTTTCCAAGCTCTTCCTCTTTTTTTTCTTGGATTGCTCGGCCCATGCCGTTTTTCTGGTTTCTTCGACCCTGGCATATTTTCCTGCCATGGCCATTATGTCGGAGAGGCTTTTGGGGTATTTGACTTTTACAGCTAGGTAAAAGTCCCCTTCCTGACGCAACTCCTGGCGTATCACCTGAAGTTGTCATACCCCGTCATCCTGGATAGTAGGAGAGACGGGACGGGGGATCGCGGCCACGGTGTTGAGTCGTGGCGAGAGAATACCGGAGATAAGAAGTGAGCCTGAGGGAATTTGGGCAGGCTCCTATCTCCTTTCCTCTACGGTGCCGATTCAACTTCTTTATGGCCGGGCTATTGTGGAGGCTGGTGGCTTTCAGTGAATTGGATGGAGGGACCACCGGTAGTACCGGAATGACTATTCCATCAGGAAGCTGCTGAGTGGGTGCAGTTGAAAGAGGACTTCCATGAAGCCCTTGCACCAACTGAAAGAGGAACATCACTTGTTGGACCAGTGTGGCAAACTGGTCCTGGGTGATCGGAGCTGCTGACGGTGGAGGAACCTCGATCGGTGACTGCTGCGGGGGCGCTGTGTTGTTTGTGGGATCAGGCCTTTGAAAGGTAGCCTGATCAGGAGCATTTGTTATCGTTTTCTTGCTGTTGGCCATTAAGGAAGACACCTTTTTATTTGGAACATTGTCTCCTTGATTACAAGTTTTAATGGGACTTGAGACCCTTCCTCTAGCGCCAATCTGAAGCTGCGGAAATTTATTCTCCGGCTTGGGGGCGGTGCATGTCGGAATCCGAGTAGCGCTCTTCCGTTCGGGTGGACCTGCAAAGCAGCCTTACTGTAAGAAGCACGGGGAGTGGTCCCTGCGAAAGACCCTTCGACGTTCAAGTCAGTGGAAATGTTCAGTAATCAGATGAGAGGAGAAGGCTCCAGTAGAAGGATCTTTTTCCTTGAGATGATTTCTCAAGAGCAATGGCCTTTGCTAGAGTTTTTTTTCTTAGATTGCCTTCGAGAGTGTATCTGGGGGTCTTAGGACTTGGTATTTATGCACTGCCGAGAAGGTGAGCCGTTACCTGATTTTTCGGGCACGTTTTAGGGAGTTGGCATCCGATAAGGTTGGAATCCCATCGGTTACGGGGATCGGCAGTTGATGAAGCCGACGGGCGTTTTATCGAGAATTTGAAATCCCATTGATCATGGACAGAGTGCTGTATTTGGCTTCCGTTTCTGTTTTGGAAAGCTCACTCCGCAATCTTTGCGATCGGGATGGTTCATCCTCCAAGATATCTAGTGTGGTTTGAAGTAGCAATGGCACTTATGTTGAAGGAATGAGGATCGATCTTGGCGAGGTGTGGAGATAGCTCGGCCCTATCGAGGTACTGAGATAGCTCGGCCATGCCGAGGTTCGGAGATAATTCGGCACTGCCGAGGTATGGAGACAGCTTGGTCCTGCCGAGGTTCGGATACCGACTCTGGTGTCAGTGTTGAGACCAACTATGGCGTCGGTACTAACACTGGAGTCGGTAAGGAGACCGACTCTTGCTGTTTGTTGGACTATAGCCCAGTTAGTCAATTCAAACGTGGCTTGATCAGCCAAATCGGAGATAACTCAATCTTTGAAAACTCAACCTTTGTTGTCGGATATGTTTGTTGATGCGGTGACAATTTTCCCCCGCATCAGGTTTGAGACTAGAAGCCTATGGTTTGGTTGCGACTTGAAAGGTTTGGAGCTTAGGTATAACATTTGAATGAAAATGGACAATTGATTGGTGAGGAAGATACATGGTAGAAGTCATCACCACTGGTGATGCTTGAAAACTGTCAGATAAGCTCCCCTTATTAAGTCATAACCAGGAAGGAGTTCTTGCCATGAGTTTTCACTGTGGGAAAAAGAGAAACGGCTGCTGCAAAGTCTATGGTTAATTCATTCCATCCATTACATATAGGCATATCCCTTAAATGGGTCACCAATTCTGCTGAAACTAAAATTCTTATTGTTCTTTAGACAAAATGACGCTTGGTATGACTCCTGGAGTCCTAGTATGATAAAAACTTAAGGTATATACATGACTTACTTAAAACACATGCTTATTTAAAAAATCATGCTATGAAGTAACTAGTCGCATATCGACTTATTTACTTAGAAAAGTTGACCTAAAAATGACCCAAAAGTCATGATATAGATAAAATAAGGTAATAGATGTTCAAACTATATTTATAACCCTAAAGCCAACTCAAACAAGCATACATGCTCATACATTAGTTTCTTGTGCTCTGCAGAAATTCATCTCAAGTGCAGGATTTTTATGGTGCAATCTTTCTTCATTATGATTCCATGTTGTATTCCAACCACTAAATTTTCTCTAGTTTGGTCTGTTAGATATCATATAGATTGACCTAACATTTAAAGTGTACTCTGGTTCCTAAGAGATTAAACAGTTCTGTAGGTTGTTGAATTTTCTAACGAATCAGTAATGCAGTTTTTTACCCCCATCAATATCTAGGCTAATTCCATAGGCTAATATATTTGTCTCGTCTAGGCTTCTTTCTTATCCAGCTATCAATATTTTAGATCGAAAGTCTTCCGGACTACCTTTCTGAGCTTGAGGCAGCCAAAAATAAGGGAATTTCTATTTGCACCGCCTAAATTACTCAGTACACCCCTCCTCACATTTAAAAAAAAAATCCTAAACTACCCTCCTTTTTTCTCTCCACACCCTCCGCCCACCTCCCTTAAACATCTCCTCTCCGGCACCGCCCCCTTCCTCCTTCCCAGCATCGCTCCCCTCTCTCCCATCTCCTTCCGCTTTCCCAGCACCCTTCCCCCACTCCTCGGCACCTGCTCTCTTCCGGCGCCCCCCAGCTCCCCGGCACCGGCCCTCAGCGCCCCCCTTTTCGGCACTAGTACCGCCCTCAGTCCGTTCGGTCCTGTTTGGCCGAATGGTGCCGGAAGGAAGGGAGGCGCTGGGGGCCGGAGAGGGCCGGTGCCGGGGAGCTGGGGGGCGTCGGGAGAAAGCAGGTGCCGGGGAGTGGAGAAAGGGTGCTGGGGAAGGAGGAGGAGATGGAAGGGAGGGGGGCAGTGCCAGAGAGGAGACGTGCCCGGAGAAAGGGAGCAGTGCCGAAGAGGAGACGGAGAGGAGACGAGCCTGTAGGGCGGGGGCGTTGCTGGGGAGGGAAGGAGATGGGGTGGCGCCGGAAAGGGGGGGAAGAGATGGGGGCGGGGGGTGTGTGGAGAGAAAAGGGGGAGGGTAGTTTAGGAATTTTTTTAAAATGAAGGGGAGTGTGGAGAGCAATTTGGGTGGTGCAAATAGAAATTCCCCAAAAATAAGTATGTATTTTTTTATAAAAATCAAGCCCATACCTTTGACAAAAAGGATGATGTTCTAATCGTGCAAAAACTAAAATTTTTGCGATTTCTATTAAATAAAGCTCTTCCGATTACCTTACACAAAGAAATGTATATTTCTTATTTCTTTTTTTTTTTTTACTGTCAACTAATCAGTTGACCCGAAATCTTAAGCTAATTGTGAATGGGTCAACAATGTATCTCAGCCATAACAGTGAACAGTTTTTTTGTTGTAAGAAAAAAGAACCTTCAATGCTTCTGGCTTCCATGTACCTGTGTTGTATCTCTTTGGAACCCAAAAGAAACACATGCCATGTAAATCAAAAGGACATTTTTGCCAATAATATTAGTTATGCACATATCAAATTATAATTACCATATAATTATTGGATGGCTGAATGTATACATGAATTGACTGACACAGTCCTTATCTACACTCTTTCCTTTTTTGTGACCGTTATAATCTCTATTCAATTTCATCAGTTTATGCTGTATTGGAGTGCCTGTAGCTTTTGAAGGCAACAAATGATCTGGGAGAATGTCTATGTATATGCAACAAACAGTGTAACCTTTGAAGTGACCAAGGAAGCTTCATTTATTTCATAATAGCAGAAATAAAATGCAAAATTGCAACAATCTTAAAATCACATGAACACAAGCCTCGTCATCAGATGGGCTGTCCTGTAGTAGTCTATCATGAAACACATATGTAAGAGCAATTTTTGTCTAGGTAGCTGACGATAACTGTTGACCACAAGCTCAATATATACATTATAATACAAAATTTATTATAATTACTTATCCAGGTGGTCCGTTCTCTCTAATATTATTTGCAATGCAGATGGAGACCAAGCTGAGCGAAAATGAATCAACAATATCTTCACTAAAGGAAAACTTTGGGAAAAGGCTACTGAACGAACAGGAAGAACGAAAGAAACAAGTCGCAAGGTTTGAGGAGGAGGAAGCCTCTCTTATAAATCAACTAGCTTCTGCAAATGGAACCATTGCAGTTTTGCACCAAGAAGTACAAAGTCAAAAACAACTAGCTGAGGATCTTAAATCACAAATAGGTCAACTTGAGATTAGTACCACAAAAGCTGGGGCAGATAAAAAGATGCTTGAAGCCAAACTTAAAGAAAAGATGGATAAAGTTGATGTTTTGCAAGATAAATTAAACCTGCTTAGCTTGGAGATAAATGACAAAGAAAAGAACATTGAAGATCTCAAACTATCACTTGCTGAAAAGGAATCAGAATGTAAGAACTTGAGCTTTATCATTGATCAGTCCAAAGAGGATCTTACACATGCAAATTCCACTGTTGAACAGTTGAAAGAGGAGATATTTAGAACTAGAGAAGAATTAAATTCAAAGATATCTTTAATCAATTCATTGAATGAAAAAAATCAGTTATTGCATGTAGAAAAGAATAACTCTCAAAGAAAATTTCATGATCTTATGGAAGAGTATATTGAGTTCAAGTCCACTTCTGAGGAAAAAGCAGCTCATGACTCCAAACTCTTATCTAAGAAAGATGAACAGCTTCATCAGCTTGAAGAAAAGCTTCATTTGACATTGGAAGAAGCTAGCAGTAACCAATCTGTGATCACTGAGTTGACAAAGGAACACGATGATGTTAAAGCATTGCTAGAGAGAGAAGTAAATGATATGAAAAAATTGAAGGATGAGCTTCGAATAACCCAAGACGCGTTGGGAGGTTCAAGACTTGAGGCTGCTAATCTGACCAGGGAACTGGAAGAAGTTCGAAGATCAAATGAGGAACTTGTGTCTAAGGTTTCAATGATCCAGGATGACTTTTGTGAATCAAAGAAAGTATTAACCAGTGACCTGGATGAGGCGAAGTCCACTTCAAAATTACTTTCTGATGAACTAGTCTCAGTCAAGGAGGCCCTCAAGAGAACAAAAGAAGAGCTGAGTGCCACATCCAATGAACTGAATGCTGTGATGGAAGATCGTGAGAGCCTAAAGAAGGAATTGTTAGAAATTTATAAGAAACTAGAAACTACAGCACATGAGCTGCAAGAAGAAAGAAAGGTAGTTGCTACTTTGAATAGAGAGCTTGAGGTTTTGGGGAAACAAATACAAAGAGATTCAGAAGCACGAAGAGCTCTTGAGACAGATTTAGATGAGGCTACCGGATCACTTGATGAGATGAATAAGAGTGCGTTGTTGCTCTCGAGTCAACTAGAGAGCACTAATTCTAGAAATTCCAGCCTTGAAGCAGGGAAAGAGATTCTGGTCAAGTCCCTTACCGAGCAAAAGAATTTGACAAAAGAAGCCCAGGAAAATATTGAGGATGCCCAAAGCATCATCGCAAAGCTTGGGAGTGATAGAGCAATTTTGGAAAAGAGGTCTAAAAGGCTTGAAGAGGAATTAGCATCTGCAAAGGGTCAAATATTACGATTGAGGAGGCAGATCGGTATGAGCAAGGAAGCTGTTCATGAGCGCCAGCCAAAAACTAATGAAGTTGCAGCTGACACTCCTTTGACTGTGAAAAAGACTGCAAGTCGGAGAAAAAAGGGAGGGTCAACATGAGAAGTTCTTAATAGAAGACAGATCAGGGAAAGCAATCCCTTGTTTCCTGCTGTCTTAGTTTAATGATTTGAAATTTTACATTCAAACCATGCATCATGTTGTGTCATCCTTTATTTGAGTAATTGTCAGAGAACTTCGCACTATGAACTCTGGTCTTTGTTTGCTGCCAGTTCTGATTTTTTAAATGTCATTCTGTTGTGTAAAAGACACTGAACTGTAACAGGAGTCGAAGGCATGTTTCTCTTGTACAGAACTGCAGATGAGAATTTGAGCTGTCAAAATGTTGGAAAATCATCTTTCTTGCTGATCTAAAGAAGACCAAGCTGGAAATTTGTAGAAGAAGTTCATTATCTCGAAAGGTCCGTCGTCAACTTGTGGAACATAATGTGTTTTCTGCATTCCCCTGTTGAGACCATTTCAGATGTACAAATTTTGCCTGAATGTAGCTATACTGATTGTGTATAACCACCTATAATAATTACACATTGATATTGGTATGGCTTGCTAACATTGTATAAGATGCTAAATGCAGCTTGTGAGCATGTTCCCTTAGGTTGTTCTGGGATCTTCTTTTTGATGTCATTGCACTAAAAGTCTCTGATGTGTCGATGAGGATTGCTAGAGCTTCTAATTGTTTGGCATCGAGCATAGTTAGATGATGAATAACAAGTATGTCCTAAAACATTAATTTTTCATGTTCAATTCCAGTTGCATATTGTCCTTTCTTATAAATTGTATACTCAGTTAATCACCACTCAAGTTTGGGTTGTGGGTGCCAATGACCTAACATGCTTAATTGAGAATGGTGCAGGCAGATGGAGCATTTTGGTAGAGTGGAGAAGGGATGAAACAGACCAGATATAAAATCAGGCAGGGATGGAGTGCTTTAATATGGAGATAAATTCAGGGGACAACTGACGAATCCAATTTTTCATCAAGAAGAAACAGGAAGGTAACTTTGTAATCACAAGGGAGGTCATTCACTTCATGAAAATACACCATCCACACATAATTCCTAACACGCTTGCATTAACTTTTATGCATTGAAGTGCTGGCACATGTCTGGAAGTTGAAGTGCAGCACTGTGTGCATGAAAGAAATGGATATTCAGTGTGATCTAGTGGGGGGAACAGTACAATGGAATTTATCTCAAAATCAGATCCACCAAGCATTTTCATTTAAATTAGAGTCTGCAATCCTAAAGCCCAATTCAGTTTTGATACCTTTCTGGCCATCTGTGAACCAGTTAAATTTGGATTGTCAATTTCAGAAGGAAAAAGGCTGGTATCTTTTTTTTCTTTTCTTTTTTCTGTACAACTATCCCTTTGCTAGATGCGGAAGTTTTCATTGTTGGTTGAGTTTTCTTATTCTTCTTACTCTGAACCATCAATCTCATCCTGCTGTTCTGAGGAGACTCCATCATTGACATGAGGGTTTTAATTCGCTAAGGAATCAGAAGTATTTGGATTTTTTTTCCCTTGAACTTAGGTGCATCAAAGTTTTGGAGATGTTTGTGCTCTTTTTTCCCCAATAAACAGGAAATGTTGGTAGATTTGAAGTTAAGGATGGGAGAAAGGATCCACTTGGAATAGTCAAAGATTCTGTGCTCCAATTTTTCTGGTTCAGGACTTAGAGAATTCATGTTCTATTAGGTGATATTATGGGTTGTTTGGCTTATTGTGTCCCAGTTTTTTTGCCTTAGTTTTTGAGCTATGTAACTCAGAATTTCTTCATGTCCATTCTTGTTGGGCCTCTCATATCCTGAATGATGTTCACGTATTTCTTTGATTCTTGACTCGCTGCTTCTACAGTCACCAGAGCCTGCATTTGCTTCATTTCCACTATACTCTCTTGCCTGATAAGAGACCATTAAACCTATTTGTCTATATGTTTGATTGCTTCTTGGTATTATTTTTACAATGAAAGTAACTGCATTTTCCTCTGAATCTGGGTTGCAGTTTCAAACTATGTGCATTGTCTTCATATATTTCAACTACCTAGGATTTTCTTGTGGACTATTTCATGTTTTGACCATCCCTACCTGTTAATGCACCAATTCAAGCAATTTCTTTTCCTTGGTTGCCATAGACCTGTAAGCTACCTAACTGCACCTATTGTTTTTGGACTACCTAGAGTTGTGGACCTCCATGACAGTTGCACATTGTTCTTGACATTGTTTGTGGACCACTCAGACATGAGCTACACAGCTGTAATACATTGTTCTCAGACTACTCAGAGATCTCTATAATGGAATATAGCTGCTATATATTTTATGCACACTGATCCTTTTGTATTTTTGAAATTGGCTCCCTTAATTCCTTAATGATCATATTATTTCGTTTTGAAGATACCTGTGAAATATTTTTTGTTTATATTTTTTTCCTTATAATTTTGGGAGCTTCCATTCAATCAGGCTTCCTGTTCTGTATATGGTTCTTTCATTAGCATGATATTCTTCTTATCCAGCTGGTCAGCTTTCTTAACAAAATTCATATGGATGGTGGTGTCTTAGATGTCCGATTGAAAGCGAAGTTGAGTTCCTTGGCTTATGTCAATCCTAATGAGACTTTTTTTAAAAAAAAATTCTGGAAAGATGTATTTTTCCATAGTGTTTAAGTAATTGTAATGAAATGCTGGCCTTGATTGTGAAATGTATCTTTGGACTTGCAAGTTAGCTGCTAATGTCTTTTGTACATGATGGTAAAGAATGGACCTCTCCAGGGAAACATTAACGGGTGAATTATGGCTGCATTACAGTGCCTTAGTCTTTTCTATACTGGTAGACACAGTGAATGAATTCACTGGACATGGTAAGGGATTGCGAGAGAGTTATGTTGTTTCTTCCCTGCTCTTTCCTATGATTATGGTGATTTTGTTTCAGGGAAGTGTAAGAAAACATTCTTACAAGCTGAAATATAATATTGTCAATGGTGGTGGGATCAATTTCTTATAATCAATGTTTAGATTTGTAACTTGCTTTAGTTTGAGTTCAGTCCATGTAAGCCTGTTCTCAGGTCGTTTTCATTTCCTGCAAGTTTTTTTTTTTTTTTGGTTGCTGAGGGGTAGGGATGGGTTGCTTAGATTGGGTGCTCACTTTTGAAACTGTTTAAAATCCATAGATGATGAGTGATCAAGGGTTGGTGCTGGTCTGTTTAGCTGCCCCGTTGATTGGACGCCATTCTGTATATGGGACTGCCTTTGACAATTAGAAAGCTTAGAGTATGATGCAGAAGCATAGCTTGCAAAATAAATTTCTGATATTAATTTGGAGTCCTGATTATCCTTCCATGGATCTTAGAAGTTGAATGCTGCTTAATGGGCCATATTAGAAGTCCGGTTTGACTGCCTTCTAGTGCAGGTGGTGTGCCTGGGGAGTTGTTTTTTATTAATCATGAAGCTTGACTAGGAAACCTTGTAAATCCTACATGCATCTCTATGAATGAATTAAGTGGAGTCTTTTGAAGTTTCTGAAAATTAATCTCAGCAGTAGTTCTTGCTCATGGAGTAGGTGATTCCTTCTTGGTCATGTTGAGTGAGATCTGCTTCAGAGTGCACGTCTAAGTTCTTGTGATTGAGAGATTTGAATCATTTGATAAAATAATGGTTTATTGGAAGAGCAAGATATTGTGTTTTTAAGCGGGAGAAAAACTCTTGTTGGATTTGTTTTGTTTAGCCTCTCTGTTTATGGTACACGGTCATCCATATTATGATTTATTTGAAGATCTGTAGGAATGAATATGTTCCTCTATTAGGTAGTCTATATTGAGTCTGATTTGTTGCAAAAGCAAAGAGTTTAGTTGCGAATCAGGGAGTTGAGGGGCCTCTTGCTAATGGTTATGGAAGCTAGATAATTATGATGGATTATTGAGGACTGGTGAGAATAATAGTGATCAAAATGAAAATGTTAACAGATTGGTTAGTTGGATTCATTTCTACTTGTTTGTTAAGCATAGATTTGTTGAGTGTTGCCGTGGAAATCTGTTTTTCAATTTGGGTGTGCTCTGGCTCCGGGTCCGGATGCTGATCTTGTCGTTCGAGATAGCATCTGCAAGACAGTCTGCATGCAGAGAGTGTTTCGGGGGTTGCCCTTTGCGGAGGACCCTTCGATGCTCAAGTCAGCGAAGATTCACAGCAAGCAGATGTAAGAAGAAGACTTTCGCAGAAGAGTTTTCCTATATGGGTGTTCTTTTGAGAGCTCCGAGCTCTGTTGGAGCTTCAATGAAGTTTTTCAGTATGAGTGCGGGTGAATGCATGCGTACCTGAGAGATTCGGGGCTATGATATTTATAGGCGATCACTTGATTCCTTGGATGCGTCATGGGGGTCTGAAAGTTGTTGAGATTCGAAACGAATTTGAATCAAGTTTGTTATAAGGCCAGCAGGATCTGTATCTTGTCGGTTAGAGGATCGACGGCTAGGAGAATTAGTTGGAGGATCAACGGCCAGGAAAGCTGGTTGATGCCTTGAGATTCCATGATTATGTAGGTTCTAGGCCACTTCCATGGCCCTTAGGATACTTCTGGCATGATTCTCCGTTTGGAATCTTATTCAGTTATCGTGAATTTGAACTCTTCCGCGCCGGATTCCGCAGAGGTATTCGAGTGCTCAGGTCCGACCGGGGCGAGGGACAACTTGGTTTTTTGAGGTACAGGATGGCTCGGCTGGTCGAGGTACGAGGATAGCTTCGGCTGCCGAGGTATGAGGATGGCTCGAGTTGCTGAGGTATGAGGATGGCTCGGGTTGCTGAGGTACGAAGATGGCTCGGTTTGTCGGGGCGACCCGACTCTGCTGAGGGCGATTTGGCTTCGTCGCCTTGTGGATGTGACAGTTGGCCGACAAGATGTTGGGATTGGACTCGATCCAATTATCGATGTGCACGGGCATTAATGCAATGATAATTTTACCCCTCATCATATGTCCCTCACTCCCTAGTCCGAAGTGTAAATTTGGATGTAGAGAGTAGAGTTTTGGAATAATCTCATTCAGGGGGATCCGAAGGGGCAGGTAATGGTAATCTCGTAAATGATCGGTCGTTGTTTCGTCATCATTTTTTGCCATAACACGAGAAGGAAACGCCTCGTTTTCAACAGGTCGCGATTGTGGGAGTCCCATGTGGTGAGGCTCCTGTATTTCTGACGTCCATATCGAAGTTTTAGCGTCTCAAACTTTCCTTCTGGAGCGCTATTTAAAGAGGGCTAGGGTTGAGTTCCTTCTTTAACGCCTTTTCATCCCCATCATAGAGATTTTTCATTCCTTCCCAAACCCTTCGTGTTTCGCCTTTCAATCTGTCAACATAAAGGGTCCGAGTGATGTTGTCTCAAAGATAACCCTTGAGGACCTGGATAGAATCCGCCATCGTTACAGGGTCCCTCGGGATGTATCCCTATGGGTTCCGAAAGCCGAGCATAGGGTTTCCACGGAGTTAAGCTGTGGGGTTTTCTTCTACGAGGAGAGCCTAATGGTAGGTCTCCGGTTCCCTCTTCATCCGCTGGTGCAGGAGGTAATGAGGTTCTACAATATATGCTCGACAATGGTGGCCCCGAATAGCTGGCGCAATCTCATCGGGTTCATCTCGTTGTGTAGCCGTGTTGGGGTGATTGCAACCCTCCCTATATTCCGAGTCTATTATAACCTGGTTTCCGGGAGGAGCTCTGAGTGGCCTTATATTAGTCTCCGAAAGTCATTCAAAATGATTTCAGATAATCCGTCTTCAATAAAGGAGTGGAAGTCCCGATTTTTCATTGTTGAGGGGAACATTGGTTCAGATTTTTCAAGGACATGGGCGAGTTACGTGAAAGATCCAGAGGCGCACCCGGAGTTGTCCGAGCAGGAGAAGAGGGATTTGGTAACCCTTCGCAGTGGTCAAGTGCTATCAGCCAGTGCCCTGTTATCAGAGGATGCCCTTTTTGCCACCGGGCTTAGTTCCATTGACCCCCAAGGTGAGTCTTTTTTCCTCTTTGCTCCGACGTTCGATACGCTCAGGCAACTCTATTACTGTTCGACTGAACGTTTGCTGTATTTTCAGCCGAGAGGTCGGCATTTGTGGGCCAAATGAAGAAGAAGCTGGGTAAGCGTCACACGGGTTCCAGCTCTAGGGACAAAAACATAGGTCCGAAAAGAGATCCCGTTCTTCCAGGTCTCGCCCAAAGGAGTCAAAGAAAGATAGCGTTGGCCGCCATTCCTCCACCCTAAAGAGGAGGGAAGTGGGAGCGTCGATCGTGGTTGATGAGCCCTCCCCATCGGAGGGGGACATGGTAGCGGAGAAGGAGAGAGCCGTTGGGGGGAGCTCGGAGGGAGCTGTTGAAGTTTTCCTCTTTCAATTGGTGGTCTTATCAGATGATGCCGAGGAGATGCCACCGGTTCGCCCGGTAACTCTCTTGCCCGAGGCTAATTAGCCTCATTCGCTAGAGGTCGGCAGCCCCGTAATGCTGCGTGCTGACGGGGAAGAGGCCCCTGCTTTGGTCGAGGGGTCAGAAGAAGCAGTTGCGGCTGCCGAAGTTCGCGTTGAGCTGCCTGTTGAAGGGTTGGTGGAGGCCGAGGGACCTCCTGCCGGAAGGCTTTCTCCCGTGGCATTAGGGCGTGCCGTGGAGGAAACCGTGGTATGGGTGGAGTCCGCTGGGGACGAAGCAATGTTGGGAGAGGAGGAAGAAGAAGAAGAACCACCGAGCGAGGAATGCTCGGACCGATGTTCCTTCAGCCGAGGCCGAGGCATCTGAGGCTTTGCAGGCTAAAACTCTAGTGGAGGAGGCTAAACGGATGGAGGTTCCTCAGGTCGAAGTTCCTCAAGCCGATTCTTCGGCCGTGAGTTCCCTTATTCATAGCCTAGAGGTGGAAGACATGTTCGCCGCTTTGATGCGGTCTGTATTTCATACGGGAGAGCATTCCTCGGCGGATGAGCACACAGTAGAGGATATCGTTGAGGCGGCCTTCGGGCGGTTTGGGGCACCGAAGGATGTCTACCTTCTCCCCGAGATTAGTAGCCCCGCTCTTATGAAGATCGCCACAAACTATGCCTCCCGAGTAAGTCATTGTATCAAGGTTGTAATTCTTAGTCGGTTGGCTCGATCGTACTTTCTTCTTGTGCTTTTTCTGCAGAATGCCTTTATTACAAGGGCGCTGAGTTGGCGCTTAAATTTGGCCATGGGGGCCTGTGCTCAGGCCAGGAGGGAGGCCGCCGGTCTTCGGGCGAGGGTGGATTCAACCAGTAGACTCTCCAGGGCCTTGTCATCTGTCCAGGGGGCCTCGAGAAGATGAGCAAGTCCTATCAAGCTACTGTCGAAAGAGCCTTTCAGCTCGAGACTCAAGTCAAAGAGCTCCAGGGCTTTTGTGAGCAATCGGACAAAGCCTGCTTGGAGTTATCACATATCAAGTCTAGGCATGCCAATGAAGTTAATGCTATGCGGTTGCGTTTTGATGAGAGATAGGGCGAGCTGAAGAATAGCTACGCCGAAGAAAAAGATCACTGGAGCAAAAGGCTCGACGAAGAAGAGCGCAAGCATCGGCGATAGCAAGATCAACTCGCCGGCCTGAATAGGAAGCTCGTCGATAGGGAAGATCGGCTGAAATGCGAGCACGATCAAATTGCCAAACTCACTGCCGATCTTGACCAATCTCGGCGGGAGATTGAGGATAAACAGACTTGGATTAATGACCTCAAGGAGGGTCTTCAGCAGAATAAAGCGGTAAAATTGAAGGCCCTTGAAAAGGTTCATGAGGTGAATGATAAAATGGCTCGGCGAGAGGAAGAGGTATTGCATCTTCTTATTTGCTTATTTCTAGTGTCTTTTTGTTCGGCCATGATCCGGTGTTTGCAGATTGGCAAAATCAGGCTCGAGGTTCAGGACCAATTCAAGGCTTTGAGAGCGAAGTTGGCCTTGATCCGCCAGATGAATTCCGAACTTGGGAGTCAGTTGGCCAAAGCTAACAGACGAATCTCTTCGGCCGTGGACGAGTATAAGAGTTATGCTCAATTTTTTGAGGAGCACAAGGCGGCTTGTGTCGATGCATTTCGTTTTGGCGAAGAGGAGACTCGGTCGAAGATCTCCCAAATTTACCCCAAGTTAGATCTATCTTTTCTGGAGGCTGAGCCTTACGATACTCGTACCCCAGGGGCCAAAGAAGCTGAGTATGAGGACATCTCGGATGTTGACCTCGAGACTATTTTGGGCACCGATGAGGTCACGGCTCCGGGAGGGCGTCCTTAGCCTGTTGCCGAGGAGCTCGAGGTTTCCCTTCTAATTATATTCGAAGTGGGCGAACCAAGACAAATCCCTCCGGATGTTACCGAGGGGGCCCCCGGAACTGATTCGAAGCTTGATTCTTAAGGGTCGCTCATGTATTTTTTGCTTTTTCGACTTGTAACTTGATCAAAACTCAATGAATGAATCTTTTGCCTCCTGCTTGTCTTATTGTTTCGGTCATCGTTTTTCGAATGATCTTTTTGTCAGAGGTTCTTCCTGATGGCAAACGAACGAATCACACTTTAATGTCGGATTGCTCTTAGGAGTTCTGAATTGAATATTCCGCTTAATCGAAGCCAGATTAACTAGTTCTGCCGATGTATGAAACCGTTCGGTTTGCCATGGAATATTATTCCAGCTTCGCCCGAAGCAAGTTGAATAGTTTGAAATGCGTAAGGCAACTTGATTCGTTGAGGCATAGGATAGCCCGGCTCAAAATGGCCGAAACCTATGGAAATACCTCGGTTGGGCCCAAGGTTGGGCAGATAGTTCGGTCTATCTAAAGCAAGTAGTTGGCTCGCTTTCTGCCGAGGTAGATGAAATGGCTTCGCGATTTGCCGAAGGACACCTCGTTTTTTCCTTAGGGCATTTATCCCGTTGACCTTTTCCAACGTAAGTCCCTTTAGCGTATGCGTTAAGTATTCGATCGTCATTGGTCGGCGTCATTTTCAAAGGGGATCTCCCAGGTCTATTCATATCTTAAGGACCTGTAGATGTTTTCTGCATTTAAGGCTCTTGATTCGAGATTAGAAGTAGATCTCCGTCTTTCATCACGGCCTGGGAGACGTGCTCGGCACGCTTTGAGATGCGCCCCCTTTTTCTTAGTGCACCACGCGGCAACGTGACCATGGTGTTTCAAATTCCGGGGCTCTCTTCTTTAATGGTTGCTTCCGGTTTGCTTGCCTATAAAAAGGGG
Organism: Calamus simplicifolius; assembly: GCA_900491605.1. Classification (NCBI taxonomy): domain Eukaryota; kingdom Viridiplantae; phylum Streptophyta; class Magnoliopsida; order Arecales; family Arecaceae; genus Calamus; species Calamus simplicifolius. The sequence continues at coordinate 270,855 of UESW01001420.1, read as the reverse complement.
AGAGCGGACTATGCTTGAGCATCTCCCGAAACCTTCTTTTTCTGTGAGTGATAGAGGTTTTCATGGCACCTGTTTCATTGAGGTCAAGAGTGGAGAGATCGAGCTTCCTTTTTGAAAGCTGGTTCGTTTCAGATAGCTGGGGTGATGGAGGAGCTGCTGAAGAGCAAGTAGTTCTCAAGGGAGAAGTTTCGGGGGTCATACGGAGAGCGCATGGGGACGGTTACAGGGGTCATACCGGGAGTGCATGCTCCTTGTATGGCCTCTTTGATATACCCTGGGGCCTCACAAACCACTGGAAATGCAAACATCCAGGGCCCTATCGCTTATGTGGATTTCCCTCCCCCCTCAGTTTGGATCTCTTAATTCATCCGTCTTAGGGGTCCTTCTCAACGAAAGAGGTGGGTAGTGCTGGTCTCCTATCTATGCTGTTGGGCAGCGGCTAGCAGCCCAGCATCCCACTCAGGGGTAGGAGTCCTCAGCATCGGCATCCACAGGTCTTCGGCCTGGTTAGGATCCCTTAACTCATCCATCCGAGGGATCCGTGGATGGCCTGCTTTGCTATCAACCAGCGACTCAATAGAGATGTCTGGTTTCTCTGATTTCTTGGGTCGGATGCAGAAACATCATTATCGACCGAAGCTGCTCGATCGAGCTTTTATTTTATTTATTTTTATTTCCTGTGCTATGATGCACTTGTAATGCCTCTCGGGAGGTTGTAATTTTTGTCAATAAAGAAAGTTTTTACCCTTTTTTCTTTAAGTACTTATTTCTTTTCCAATGTGGTTGCGTTGAAAGTTGTTTTACTTGCATTACGCTTTCTGGATTGTAGCGTAGTTTACAAGTCCCCGGCAGCGTTTTAACTACTTTGCTTTTGTTAGGCATTTTGGCGATATTTAGTCCTCTGCGAAGGAAGCGTTCATTTTTGTTTAGGTCAGAGAGAGGCCCGGGCGGCCTTGCTAATTTGCGACGCAGACATGATCCTAATCAAGGGACGGAGTAGGTTTTCCTTTGAAGAGAAATAACTCGCATAATCTTGCTGGTGAGCAGAGAAAAGTTACTTACCTTCGCTGAAGTATGATAGGACGTTTTAGTCATGCTAGAGCGTCTGAGAAATCATCTGGTTCAGCCGAGGCTTTAGATATTATTTAGAGATATCACTCGGTTCAGCCGAGGCTTCGAATATTATTCAGAGATATCACTCGGTTCAGTCGAGGCTTTAGATATTATTCAGAGACATATCACTCGGTTCGGCCGAGGCTTCAGATATTATTCAGAGACATCACTCGGTTCGGCTGAGGCTTCGGATATTATCCAGAGAGATCACTCGGTTCAGCCGAGGCTTCAGATATTATTCAGAGACATATCACTCGGTTCGGCCGAGGCTTTAGATATCATTCAGAGACATATCACTCGATTCGGCCGAGGCTTCAGATATTATTCAGAGATATCACTCGGTTCGACCGAGGCTTTAGATATTATTCAGAGATATTACTCGGCTCAGCCGAGGCTTCAGATATTATTCAGAGACATATCACTCGGTTTGGCCGATACTTCAGATATTATCCAGAGATATCACTCGGCTCGGTCGAGGCTTCAAATATTATATTTTACTTGGCACTGCCAAGGTACGGAGATATCATTCGGATCGGTCGAGGCTTCAAAAATTATATTTTACTTGGCGCTGCTAAGGTACGAAGATCGCTCGGTCCGACCGAGGATTTAAAAAGATTATATTTTACTTGGCACTGCCAAGGTACAGAGATATCACTCGGCTCGATCGAGGCTTTAAAGATTATATTTTACTTGATGCTGCCAAGGTACGGAGATCGCTCGACCCGATCGAGGATTTAAAAAGATTATATTTTACTTGGCACTACCAAGGTACGGAGATATCACTCGACTCGGTTGAGGCTTCAAAGATTATATTTTACTTGGCGCTGCCAAGGTACGGAGATCGTTCGGCCCTGCCAAGGATTTTAAAAGATTATATTTTACTTGGCACTGCCAAGGTAAGGAGATCGCTCGACCCGATCGAGGATTTAAAAAGATTATATTTTACTTGGCACTGCCAAAGTACGGAGATCGCTCGGCCCGGTCGAGGATTTAAAAAGATTATATTTTACTTAGCGCTGCCAAAGGTACAGAGATATCACTCGGCTCGGCCGAGGCTTCAAAGATTATATTTTACTTGGCGCTGCCAAGCTACGGAGATCACTCGATCCTGTCGAGGATTTTAAAAGATTATATTTTACTTGGCACTGCCAAGGTACGGAGATATCACTCGGCTTGACCGAGGCTTCAAAGCTTATATTTTACTTGGTGCTGCCAAAGTACGGAGATCGCTCGGCCCTATCGAGGATTTAATATATGGGAAAACCTGCTTCTCATTGCAGCTTTCAAGGAAAGTAATTAAAATAGAAATTTTGCAAATATTTGAAAGTTAAATTTAACTCAATGGACAGAGTAAGTTTAGTGAGGACGTACTTTTATTGATGATAGGCGCAGAGATTATCCGAGTTTCACGTCCGGGGGATAAATTTACTATTTAGATCTTGGAGTTTATATGTGTCGGGTCTGATTACCTCCGTGGCTTGGTAGGGACCCTCCCGATTCGGGGACAGTTTTCCTTGCTCCAGTGGCTTTGACACGGATGCCTTTCGAAGTACCAAATCACCTGGGAGGAAAGACTTTCCTTTGACCCTGGTGGAGTGATAGAGGGCTACTCTCTGTTGATAGGCGGCCATTCGGATCCGAGCTTTCTCCCTGACTTCTTCTATTAAATCAAGATTGGTTCGGAGTTGCTCATCATTGGATTCCTTCGAATAGCCTTCCACGCGAGGGGAGGGGAGTCCGACCTCCACAGGGATGACAACTTCTGTGCCAAAAGCCATCTTAAATGGAGTTTGTCCTGTGGGTATCCTTTTAGTAGTTCGATAGGCCCACAACCCGTGGTGGAGCTCTTCTGTCCATCTGCCTGCGCTCGGTTGAGCCGAGCTTTAATTCCTTGCAGGAGAGTTCAGTTGGTTACCTCGGCCTCTCCATTGGCTTGAGAATGTCCGACCGATGTCAAGCGATGAATAATGCCATGATCCTCGCAGAATTCTCGAAACTTAGGATTATCGAATTGCTTCCCGTTGTCGGTGACGATGGTGTGGGGAAGGCCAAAACGGCAAATGATGGACCTTCATACGAAGTCCTTAGCCCGAGCTTCGGTTATCTGGGCGACTGCTTCGGCTTCAACCCACTTGATGAAATAATCAATTGCAACAAATAAGAACTTTCTTTGCCCCATTTCGAGGGGGAAAGGGCCAAGGATATCCATCCCCCATTTGGCGAAAGGCCAAGAAGATGATATGGAAGTCAAGCGAGCAAAGGGGAGCCTCTAGACATTTGAGTGTCGTTGGCACAAATCACAGGCTCGGACAAGGTCGTCAGCATCTTTCTGCATCGTTGGCCAATAATTCTCCTGGCGCAGCACCTTATGGCACAGGGTCCGGCTGGCAAGATGATTGCCGCAGATGCCTTCATGAACTTCTCAAAGAGCATAATCAGCCTCCGATGGTCGGAGGCATTCGAGCAATGGCATAGAGAAGGACCGCTTGTACAGCCGATCATCCTATCCAAGATGGTTCAGTGTCAACCAGCATCATCTGACCAGCATCGGCAATGCTGGATTTCTCCAGGACTTCCAAGTGGAATCTCCGTTCAAGGTCCATCGAGTCCGTAGTCGTCAAGCGGGATAAAAGGTCGGTGCGCGCATTTTCAGCCCTTGGGACATGAATAATCTTAAATTCAGCAAAACAGGAAGATAGATCGCGCACCTTTTAAAGATACTGAATCATGTTTGGCTCTCGAGCCTCGAATTCTCCTTGCACCTGGTCTGCCACTAACTAAGAGTCAGTATAGGCATTTAGTTTTTCAACTTTAAGCTCGTGGGCGATGCAGAGTCCGGCGAGTAGGGCTTCATACTCTACTTCATTGTTTGAGGCCGGAAAGGAGAAACGGATGCCATATTCGAAAGTTGCCCCTCCGGACTGGTGAGGACTAGTCCGGCACCAGAATCGCTCACGCCGGAGGATCCGTCGGCGTAGAGCAACCACGGGGTGCTGGACTTTGATTGTCCAGGGGTGTCCAAAGCAGAGCCATCTTCAGGTATGGTGCATTCAAGGAGGAAATCCGCCAAGACCTAGGCTTTAATGGCTGGACGAGGTTGATATTGAATGTCATGTTCACTCAGCTCAACAGCCCATTTGGTCATTCTTTCCGATGCTTCTGGGCGATGGATAATTGCCATGATGGCTTTGTCGGTCAAGACTGTGACGGTGTGTGCTTAAAAATACGGTCGCAGCTTTCAGACCGATGATACTAGGGCCAGAACCATCTTCTCGACCCTAGTGTACCTCGTTTCGGCGTCTTTGAGTAATTTGCCGACATAATAAACATGCTTTTGGACTTTGTTCTCCTCTCTGACCAGCACCGAGCCAACAACGTTTTCAGAGACCAACAAGTATAAACTCAATGTTTCCCCTAGTTTTGGGCTGCTGAGGAGAGGTGGTGAGCCGAGGTATTTCTTGAGATCTTTAAAGGACTTATGGCAATCTGAGGTCCATTGGAAGTTTTTGGCCGACCAAAGCGCTTTGAAGAAGGGAAGGTACTTTTCGGCTGACCGAGCAATGAAGCGGCTGAGGGCCGCTATCCTTTCGGTAAGGTGTTGCACGTCTTTGATCAACCCCGGAGGGGCCATCTGCCGCAAGGCTTGGATCTTCTGGGGATTTGCTTCGATGCCTCACTGAGAGACCATGAAGCCTAGGAATTTTTTGGAGTTAACCCCGAAAGCACATTTAGTAAGGTTGAGCTTCATTTGATACTTTCGAAATGTTGCGAAGCTCTTCGCGAGGTCCTCAACATGTTGGGATGCTTCCTTGCTCTTCACCAGCATATTATCAACATATACCTCCATGTTCTAGCCGATTTGCTCTTTGAAGATTTTATTGACCAGCCTTTGGTAGGTGGCACCTGCATTTTTTAAACCAAAGGGCATAACTCGGTAACAATAAATACCTCGGTCGGTGACGAAGGCAATTTTTTTCTCATCTTCGGGCGCCATCCGGATGTAGTTGTAGCCCGAATAGGCATCCATAAAAGTCAGCATTTGGTGGGCCGAAGTCGAATCTATAAGCTGTCAATCCGAGAAAGAGGGAAGCTATCTTTTGGGCAAACCTTGTTGAGGTCGGTGAAGTCAATGCAGATCCTTCATTTGCCATTTGATTTTTTCACCATGACTACATTCGCCAGCCAATCGGGATAATTGACTTCCTGGATGAAGTTGGCTTTGATGAGCTTGTCCACCTTTTCGATGGCTTTTTGGCACTTGGAGGCGAAGCTTTTTTTCTTCTGCTTAATTGGCCGAAATATCTTGTCCACGCTGAGGCGGTGGACCAAGACATCTGGGCTGATCCCGGGCATGTTCGACGCGGACCAGGTGAAGACATCAGCATTCTTTCAAAGAAATTCAATCAACTATTGCCGAAGCTTTCCCTCCAGCTATGACCCGACCTTTATGGTTCGGTCAGGCCGAGCTTCGTCGAGAGGCACTTTCTCCAATTCTTCGGTTGGCTCTCTTTGTTGCTCGATAAGATCTTCTCGAGCATCTAGATCATCCACCTCGGGCTTCTTGGATTGAAGGTCGACGACAAAGCAATGCCGAGCTATAATTTGACTTCCCCGAACAACCCCCACTCCCATTCGGTGGGGAACTTCATGGCGAGATGGGGAATGGAAATGATGGCTTTGAGTGATACTTGTCCTGGCTTGCCGAGGATGGCATTGTAAGGAGAGCGAAGCTTGGTTACAAGGAAATCCATGAGCATAGTAGCCACATGGGGCCAAGTGCCAGCTCGGACTGTCAGAGTGATGACCCCTTCGGGGATTATGGAGTCACCTGTGAAACCTACTAAGGTGGATTCCATGGCCCGAAGGCTTTCTACCCAGAATTTCAATCTCATGAAGGCATCAAAATACAAAACATTAACAGAGCTTCCATTATTAATTAAAATGCAGTGTACATCATAATTGTTTATGTTCAAGAATACAACCAGAGCATCGTCATGGGGGTACTGTACCTCCCGAAGATCTTCATCAGAAAAAGTGAGCTTATCGACCTAAGCCTTCTTTGGTGGGTTTTCCTCCTCGCCTAGCCAAAAGATGGGGAGCCGACCGTTGTCACCATATTAACATTGTTGATAACCGGAGGATTGGTGGAGGGAGCTGGCGAGGCTCAGGCTGGCCATTCCCTTCATTGTTTGGCTCAGGGGGTCCTTTGAATCGGTCCAGTCTGCCCCGTCGGATCAACCGCTCAATCTCATTCTGGAGCTGCCAACAGTCCTCGGTGTCATGCCCATAATCCCGATGGAAGTGGCAGTACTTGGTCACGTCCCTCCGAGTTGCATTGCCTCGGAGAGGGGGCCGAGGAATCTGACGCTCGATCTCCATTAGGATTTGCGCTCTTGGTGCTGTGAGAGGAGTGTAGCGATCGAACCTTCGAGCTGGACTCCGGGTTCGGTCTTGAGGTGGCGGCGGAGGAGCTCTCTGGTGGCAAGGCGGGCTTGCATGGCAGTAGGCTCGATGCTTGTCCGAGCCCTTTGCCTCTTTCTTCTTCAGCTGCTCGGCTCGAGTTGACCTCCTTGATTCTTTAACCCTGGCGTACTTATCTATTAGGAACATCATGTCTGAGAGGCTCTTCGGGTAGTTAACCTTTAGAGCCAAGTATAAGTCTCCCTCCTTCAACACTCCTCCAGCCAAGGCAGACATGGCACCCTCGTGGTTGAGATGGTCGACTTCCAGGAGGGCCGTATTAAAACGGCCAAGGTAATTCTTCAACGATTCCCCCTCTCTCTGCTTAACCTCGGAGAGGGAATCGGATCTCCGTCGCTGGCGACGGCTGCTGACAAACTAGCTGATGAGTAAACAGCTCAGCTCGTCGAAAGAATCAACGGAACCTGGCTTCAAGCTATTAAACCAGGTTCAGGCAGATCCCCTAAGAGTGGAGGGGAAGGCTCGGCACAGGATTGCATCCGATGCTCCATGGAACATCATGATGGATCTGAAGCTGCTCAAGTGGTCGTCGGGATCAGTGGATCCATGATATGGCTCGATGGTGGGAAGCTTGACATAAGGGGGAATCACTTTCCTCATGATCCTTTTAGAGAAGGGAATGCCCTGCTCCGCTTTTGGTTGGGACGGAGGGGCATGTCTGATGGCGTCTAACTCTTGACGCTATTCTTGACGCATCTCCTGCATCTGTTGCATGATCCTTCATCCAAATTGGTAGGAGGGATCGGGCGATGAGAAGACGACAGCAGTGTCGAGTTCTGGGAAGACCCCGAGGAAGGAGAACGAACCCGTCGAGATCTGAGCGGGCTCTTCCCTCCAGTCCGCTGCGGCGCTGGCTTTGCCTTCGCGGGCCGATGATGATAACTTGCCGCTTCAGGCGGATTGGAAGAAGAGATCGCTGGTGGAACAGGGGCAACAACATCTTCATGAAACTGTGGAGCAGGAACGGCTGAGCCAGGAATCCCTTGAAGTCCTTGGACCAGCTGGGTCAATATCTGGACCTGCTGGACCAGAGTGGTGAACTGGTCCAGCGCTACCATCGTTGCCGGCGGCGAAGGAGTCTCAGCTGGGGGTGGTGGTGGAGACGCTACACTGCTAATTGGGTCAAGCCTCTAAGAGGCGGCCTGATCTTGAGCCTCGGATGTGGCTCTTTTTCGATTGGCCATTAGAGGATGCTTCTTCAGATTTTTGAGTCTTATCTTCTGGATTACAAGTTTATGGGGCTTGAGGCCTTTCCTCTAGCGCCAATTTGTTGCCGCGGAAATCCGTTCTCCGACTCGAGTGCGCTCTGGCTCTGGGTCCGGACGCCGATCTCATCGTTCGGGATGGAACCTGCAAGATAGTTCGCACACAGAGGGTGTTTCGGGGGTTGCCCTCTGTGGAGGACCCTCCGATGCCCAAGTTAGTGAAGATTTACAGCAAGCAGATATAAGGAGAAGACTCTCGCAGAAGAGTTCCCCTAGATGAGTGTTCTCTCAAGAGCTCTGAGTTTTGTTGGAGCTTCAATGGAGTTTTTCAGTATGAGTGCGGGTGAATGCATGCGTACTTGAGAGATTCGGGGATGTGATATTTTTAGGCGATCACCCGACTCCTTGGATGCGTCATGGGGGTTTGAAAGCTGTTGAGATTCGAAACGGATTCGAATCAAGTTTGTTACGAGGCCAGTAGGATCCGTATCTTGTCGATTAGAGGATCGACGGCCAGGAGAATTAGTTGGAGGATCGACGGCCAGGAGAGCTGGTTGATGTCTAGAGATTCCGCGATTATGTAGGTTCTAGGCCACTCCCATGGCCCTTAGGCTAATTCTAGCATGATTCTCCGTTTGGAATATTATTCATTTATCGTGAATTTGAACTCTCCCGTTCTGGATTCTGCAGAGGTATTCGAGTGCCTCGGTCCGGCCAAGGCGAGGGACAACTTGGTTTTCCGAGGTACAGGATGGCTCGGCTGATCGAGGTACGAGGATAGCTCCAGCTGCCGAGGTATGAGTATAGCTCGGATTGCCAAGGTACGAAAATGGCTTGAGTTGCCGAGGTACGAAAATGGCTCGGTTCTCGGGGCGACCTGACTCTGCTAAGGGCGATTCGGCTTCGCGATGTAATAGCTGTCCGACAGGATGTTGGGATTGGACTCGACCCAATTGTCGATGTGCACGTACATTAATGCAATGATAATTTTATCCCTTATCAGTGAGGAAATAGGTACTTGGGATTAGATCGTGCATAACAAATTTTTCTTGAGATTTTTGTATTCTATGTTTTCCTTACTGGGACAGAAAAAATGGTTGAGAAAGTATTTGTTCAAGCGGAGATCTGGGGACTTGTAAACAATCTTTGTAGCGAACATTTTTTAGGAGGGAACGAAGGACTTGGAAGCCATTTCATGCATGCTTGGCAGCAAAAGTTGATAACGGTTGTGGTTTCTGCTTCGAAGATTCAAGGTGAAATGTATCTTTATAGCTGATGATTTTTCTCATGTCTTGTAACAAAAAAAAAAAAGAAAGAAAGGGTAAAAAGGTTTTTCAGACGGACCCTTTTACGATTTATATTCGCGGGGGTGTGAAAATAGGTGAAACGACAGTTGTGAAATCCAAAATTACCTGTCAGGCATTTGTGTCGATAAATGTTTTCAGACTATTTATCTTTATAATATGGAAGACATCTGTCGATAATTTTCAGTCCATCGTGGCTTTAGTCATTACTAATGGGTGCATCTTGTGCAAATGGCTCGGTCATAATTCTTTCATTGGGAATGTTTTAAACCTTGGACTCTGCCCTGTTCCAGTTTGGCGGTGTTCATGGAGATTGTTCATCATTGCCATGATGATGGGAGCTTGGAAAGAAAAGAATTTTTCCGGACTGACGTGAATCCTTGTGGTGAATGGAGGAGAATTTGTTGGTTTTTTCTCCATTAAACGTATCGGTTAGTTACGATTAAGGTGGTCCTATATTCTGATCTTGAGGGATTGCGTGAATTTAAATTTTGAATTCACGATTGAGATAAGAATCCCTCAACCATATCCGTTTAAAGCGGCGCCCTCTGTGATGGACAGATAAGGCATACAGGTTTATAAAACGGATAGGTCCCTGCGCCTGATTTCATCGAGAGAGAAAAGTTTACACCATCGCTGAGAGAGACCGCAAGGCATGGAAGATCCTTACCCTCATCTAGAAGAAAATCAACAGCAATGGCTGGAGGTATTTATCGATCTTTTCTTAATTAATTAGGATAAATATATTGGTCCCATATTTATCCGCATATATGATAGGGATCAATATATTTAAATTTCAGTCTATCATTTGGTATCAGAGCGTATAAAATAATACCTCTGCTTTGATTATTAGGAATGATTGTTTTCATTAATATACGGATCTGATAAAATCCTTGTGAAACAATCATTATATGATTTATTTGATAAAGAGGGACAAGGATAGTCCAAAGGGGAGGCTACTGATAGTACCCTGGATTATTTGACCCAATGGACGTACGGTAGGGATATTAGGGATGTACCAATAAGGGAGGCTGTTGTAGTACCTTGGTGCGTTTGACCCAACTACCTGCGTACCGGGAGAGTTAATAGGTCATCAAGAATCATTTGAAAGGGCATTAGATCTTATGTACTCTTAATATTCAGTTTATTTAATTCAGTTTTATTTAAGAGATTGATCAGATTTATGCCATTCTTATCTATTCGCTCACCCTTTTGGATAGAGTTTAAATAAAAGATAAATCTAAATATCTCACGATTAAATCACCATGAGATGAGGAAGCATGGGTTTCCTTGCTTTGGATATGTGCACGGAACGAGGACAAATGAAAAATGCTTCTTACAGAAAAACGTGCAGGATATTAAAAAAAAAAAAAAAAAACGGCTGGCCAGCGCCATTTAGAATTAAAAAAAAAAAAGGCAAGCGCTGGCTAGCCCAGCGCTGGCCAACCGCTTGCTGGCCATTTAGTATTTAAAAAAAAAAAAAAGGGCAAGCGCTGGCTAGCCTAGCGCTGGCCAGCCGCTGGCTGGCCATTTAGAATTAAAAAAAAAAAAGGGCAGCGCTTGGGCCAGCCGCTGGCTGGCCCAGCGGCTTGGGCCAGCGCCCAGGCGCTGATAGCGCCTGGGCCAAGCGCAGGCCAGCAGCTGGCTGGCCCAGCCAGCTGCCCACTGGCTGGCCCAGCGGCCTGGGCCAGGCCAGCAGCTGGCTGGCCCAGCGCTTGGGCCAGGCGCTGGCCAGGCCTGGGTCCAGCGCCTGGCCAGACTGGCCCATTGCATGGCCCAGTAATCAGGGCTGGCCCACTGCCTGGCTAGCTTAGCCATCTGGACCAGCAATCAGGTTGGACCGTGTGCACAGCAGTTTGAGTCAGCCATAAAGCTGGGCCGTGTGCCCAGCTTGAATTGCAGCAGGCTGGATTGCAGCAGTCCAAGCATATCTGATCCAAAATTTTTTTTGAGGTGATTGAGAGATTTTTGGTTAAATTAAACTATTAGAATTGGGTGAGGATGACGGGCTGTTGGCTCGTTCATTAAGTGGTTGGACCATTAGTCTGGCCTATTTATGTTCAATTATATTTAGAATTTGTGTGTATAAATTTTGTGAATTATGCATGCATCTTAAGTGACATAATTGAACATAAAAATTAAATAATGTCTAAGTGATAAATACAATTGAATAATTGAGGAGTAGCCACAGCATCCTTAATTATAAAATTATATAATAAAGTTAGTAAATCACATAAATAATAGACATTAATTGTAATTAATTATATAAATATAATAAAATTTATTCCACAGGAATTTTTGTTATATTTATATAATTAATTAGGATAAAATATCAAATTATATTTTTCTAATCTACCCATAGGAATTAGAAAGAAGGAACATAATTTGATAGATTTATCATACAGACTTAAGTGAATCTAATTGAATTAAAGCTTTATCCCACAGGCAAGTTTTATGTCAGTAGATTTACTTTTATATTTATATAATTAATTAAGATAAAATATTAAATTATATTTTTCTAATCTACCCACAGGAATTAGAAAGAAGGAACATAATTTGATAGTTTTATCATACAGACTTAAGTGAATCTAATTGAATTAAAGCTTTAGCCCACAGGCAAGTTTTATGTCAGTAGATTCACTGGTTTCTAAATGCATAATTTACATTGGTAAAGCATTTTATTAGCCTCAATTTTTGATAATAAGCATGTATGTTTAAATTTTGCAGTTATGCAACCTGTAAATTTCTCTGAAATAAAATGTGACATACCTGAATTGAGGGGTGATAACTATAAGGTTTGGAAGGAGAGAATTCTCCTTCATCTGGGCTGGATGGACATTGATTATGCTATAAGGAAGGATGAACCTACCTTCAGTAACTGACCAGCACTCCTAATAAGATTGCGATTTATGAACGTTGGGAGTGATCCAATCGCTTGAGTACAATGTTCATAAAGACAAAAATCTCTGTTGGTATACATGGTTCAGTCGATAAGCATGAGAATGTCAGGAAGCTACTAAAGGCCATTGATGAGCAATTCAGTACTTCAGTTAAAGCTCTTGTCAGTTATGAATCTAATATGGCTGATGTTATTTATAACACATGGTGGATTGATTCTGGTTCTACAATCCACATTTGCAATACTTTGCAAGGTATGCAAAACTTAAGGAAGCCAGTGGGAAGTGAGCAGTATATCTCTTCAGGAAATAAGATGCGCTCACATGTGGAAGCTATAGGGACATGCACCTTAGTTCTTAGTAGTGGTTTTGTTTTAAATTTGGAAAGGACCTTTTATGTACCTAGTTTTTCTAGGAATTTAATTTCAGTTTCAAGACTTGTACCTTTGGGTTATTCTTTCAACTTTTCAGATACTTCTTCAGTTTATATTATAAATCTGAACTTGTTGGGAATGGTACTTTGTCTGATGGTCTTTTCTATATTATTTGCAAAATAATACCACTCATGATGTAATGCATGTTAGGGCTGGCATAAAAAGATGTGTTGTAAATGATAACTCTTCTATGTTGTGGCATCGGAGATTGGGACATATCTCCATAGATAGAATCAAGAGGTTAGTGAATGAAGGGTACTCAATACTTTGGACTTCACTGACTTTGATACTTGTGTGGACTGCATTAAAGGAAAGCAGACCAATAAGTCAAAGAAAGGTGCCAAGAGGAGTTCAGACCTATTAGAGATCATACACACGGACATTTGTTGTCCGGATATGGATTTTCATGGTCCGAAATACTTTATCTGCTTTATTGATGATTACTCACGATTTATGTATCTCTACTTGCTTCATAATAAGAACGAAGCATTAGATGCCTTTAAGGTATTCAAGGCAGAAGTAGAGACACAATGTGGAAAGCAAATCAAAATTGTGAGATCTGATAGAGGAGGTGAGTATTATGGGAGATACACAGAAGATGGACAAATGCCTGGTCCATTTGCGAAGTTCCTTCAAGAACATGGGATTGTTGCCCAATACAGTTTACCTGGCTCACCTGATCAGAATGGTGTAGCAGAAAGAAGGAACCGAACATTGATGGACATGGTGAGGAGCATGATTAGCAGCTCCAAACTACCTAAGTCCTTGTGGACAGAAGCTCTCAAGACAGCTGTGTACATATTAAATCGAGTTCCAACCAAGGCTGTTTCTAAAACGCCATTTGAATTATTTAAAGGTTGGAAGCCAAGTTTGCGACATGTACGCGTATGGGGATGCCCATGTGAAGTGAGAGTATACAATCACAAGAGAAAAAGCTGGACCCTAGGACCATTAGTGGGTATTTTATTGGATATGCCGAGAGGTCCAAGGGATATAGATTTTACTGTCCATCTCATACAACTAGGATTGTGGAATCGAGAAATGCCAAATTTCTTGAGAATGACTTGATTAGTGGGAGTGATCAATTGCAGAGCATGATTCCTGAAAGGGAACATTCTGATGCTCAACCTTCCACTTCAAGTGACAAACTGATTATCGTTCATAGTGCCCCTCAAGATCAAACGAGCATTATACAACCAGCCGTTGAAATTTCACAATTTGCTGATAATGAACTAGTAGATCCAGTCTCTCATGAGTTACCAGAGATAGTTGAACAATCAACTCCTCCAGAGGAGGTTGTTACAACATTAAGAAGATCTACAAGAGAAAGAAAATCAGCAATTTCTAGTGACTATATTGTGTATCTTCAAGAGTCGGACTATAACATTGGAGCTGAAAATGATCCTGAAATGTTTTCACAAGCCATGAATTGTAAGGAATCTAATTTATGGTATGATGCTATGAAAGATGAGATGAATTCTATGGCAGTTAATGGAGTCTGGGATCTTGTTAAGTTGCCTGATGGAGTAAAAGCCATTGGCTGTAAATGGGTCTTTAAGACCAAGAAAGACTCGTTAGGCAACATTGAGCGATATAAAGCAAGACTCGTTGCTAAGGGATTCACTCAAAGGGAGGGAATTGATTACAAGGAGACATTTTCTCCTGTATCTAAGAAAGATTCCTTCCGCATTATCATGGCACTTGTTGCGCATTTTGATTTAGAGTTGCAACAAATGGACGTGAAAACTGCATTTCTCAATGGAGATCTAGAGGAAGAAGTTTATATGAAACAACCATGAAGGTTTTTCCTCTAGTAATAGTGAGCAATTAGTATGCAAGCTCAAGAGATCTATATATGGATTGAAACAAGCCTCTCGGCAATGGTACTTAAAATTTCATGATGTGATTTCTTCATTTGGATTTGTAGAGAACATCATGGATCAATGTATATACCAGAAGGTCAGTGGGAGCAAAATTTATTTTCTAATCCTATATGTAGATGATATTTTACTTGCAACCAATAATAAAGGTATGTTACATGAGGTGAAACATTTCTCTCTGAGAATTTTGACATGAAAGATATGGGTGATGCCTCTTATGTCATTGGCATTAAAATTCAAAGAGACAGACTTCGAGGTGTTTTAGGTCTATCTCAAGAAACCTATATCAATAAAATTTTAGAGAGATTTCGGATGAAAAATTGTTCACCGAGTATAGCTCCCATAGTCAAGGGTGACAGATTCAATTTGAGTCAGTGCCCAAGGAATGACTTTGAGAGGGAGGAAATGAAAAACACTCCATATGCCTCAGCTGTTGGTAGCTTGATGTATGCTCAGGTCTGTACAAGGCCTGACATAGCATTTGCAGTTGGGATGTTGGGGAGATATCAGAGTAATCCAGGTTTAGACCACTGGAGAGCTGCTAAGAAGGTGATGAGGTATCTTCAGGGTACCAAGGACTATATGCTTATGTTCAGACGGACTAAAAATTTGGAAGTAATTGGCTACTCTGATGCTGACTTTGCTGGCTGTGTTGATTCTCGGAAGTCAACATCTGGATACATATTTATGTTTGCTGGTGGAGCTGTATCTTGGAGGAGCGCCAAGCAGACTTTGACTGCTACTTCCACCATGGAAGCCGAGTTCGTATCATGTTTTGAGGCTACCTCGCATGGTGTATGGTTGAAGAGTTTCATTTCTGGGCTTAGAATTGTGGATTCTATATCTAAGCCATTGAAGATTTTTTGTGACAATTCAGCTGCAGTGTTTATGGCTAAAAACAATAAGAGTGGTAGTCGAAGCAAGCACATCGACATCAAATATTTAGCCATACGAGAACGTGTTAAAGAAAAGACAGTGGTTATAGAGCACGTGAGCACTGAGTTGATGATAGCTGATCCCTTGACTAAAGGCATGCCACTACAGAAGTTTAGGGATCATATAGACCGTATGGGTCTTGGTTATTTTATTTAATTCATTGTAATGATGAATTTTATAATTAATGAAACTCTTTTATGATTGTGATGTTTTTCACATTCAGTTATTTAGTGTACACATTTATTTGTGATGAGCATCATTAAGTTGGACCTAGAATAAACATGGGGTTTATTCATTAAGTTATATGGGTTTATGTTTGGGAAATATAATACATAGTGATACATGGTAAATAATACTCGATTTTAAGAGGACCTATTGCCATGATTCATGTATTCTGTTTCTTACTATAGTAATAGAATATACGGACCAAGTGGGAGAATGTTGGTTTTTTCTCCATTAAGCGTATCGGTTAGTTACGATTAAGGTGGTCCTATATTCTGATCTTGAGGGATTGCGTGAATTCAAATTTTGAATTCACGATTGAGATAAGAATCCCTCAACTTTAAAGCGGCGCCCTCTGTGATAGACAGATAAGGCATACAGGTTTATAAAATGGGTAGGTCCCTGCGCCTGGTTTTATCGAAAGAGAAAAAGTTTACACCATCGCTGAGAGAGACCGCAAGGCGTGGAAGATCCTTACCCTCATCTAGAAGAAAATCAACAGCAATGGCTGGAAGTATTTATCGATCTTTTCTTAATTAATTAGGATAAATATATTGGTCCCATATTTATCCGCATATATGATAGGGATCAATATATTTAAATTTCAGTCTATAAGAATTGTCATGTACTGGTATTTGGCTAAGACGATTACTCCTTTTTTTTTTTTTTTCTAGAATTTGAGACATCTTTTTATCATCTCATATTTTCAGTTGTCCTAATTATCTTTCCTTTGTTGTTTTATATGGTGACTGCCTAGTCTTATCACCATACGGATGCATGAAATACTCAAACCTTCTCCACTCCATGGCTCTCAACTAAATTTTGTAAAATAAAATCACGGAGAAAATTAGTTGACGGAGAAAATTGATTGTTAAAAGTTAAACGGAAGTACAGAATTCAAAATTACGAATTGTTTGTCAAACATTAAAAAAAAGAAAAACTATATGCTGATTGGTTAATTTCCTTGCATGAGCGTACAGAATTCAAAATTACGAATTGTTTGTCAAACATTAAAAAAAAAAAGAAAAATTATATGCTGATTGGTTAATTTCTTTGCATGAGCAATACTGCATGGCTGATGAAGTTGGCATGCAGAAACATATCGTTAATTGATTTGTTTTTGGTTGGTGATCTTTAATCGATCCCTCGAACGACAGGAATCAGTTGTCATATGCATTAAACAGGGCAAATTTCGAAGCAAATTTCACAATTTACGGACGGTGTGGTGATTTCACGTCCACTTCCGAAAAAAAAAAAGAAGCAGCCTTCGACTCCGAACTCCCATAAAATGGTCATCAGCTTTCAGCTTGGGGAAGAGCTGGGTCTTGCATTGGGTAAAGCTAAGCCACAACAGAGCAATGATTGCTTGGTCGAAAGAATGGGGGTGATACAGTATGAAAGAATTGAAGGATGACTTCTGGATGACCCATGCACATTGGGTGATTGGAGAAGCTTCAGGACTTTGAGGCTTCCAATCTGACCAAAGGAACTAGGTGAGGCTAAAAGATTGTATGAGAGTAACTTGTATTTAAGGTTTCAAAGATTTAAGATGAATTTCATGAATCCTAGATTTTAGTAAACGGTGACCAGGATGAGGCAAAGTCTACAACGATATTATTCTGATTATCTAATCTCAAATAAGAAAGTTCTTGAGAAAACAAAGCAAGAGATCCATGTCAGATCAATGAATGGAAGGCCTGTTTGGTTTGTGATCCAAAAAATTATTTTAAAAAAATAAATTGTAACCAAATATCTAAGTTATATTATGTTGAATTTTAGTATTCGAGAATATGTTTGGTTGATATTTTTGAAAACTATTTTTTTGGAATAAGGCAATAAAGAATCACGTGAAGAAAGGTTGTGGGAAGAAGGAAGAAGGTGAATCTGTGAATTTTGGAGAGGAATGAAGGATAAAATTTGAAAAACATCTAAGATGAATTATAAGAAAATATTGCTGCAACATTTTTTAGATTCATTTAGATTTTTAGAATCATTTCGAATAACCATTTTAAAAAATGGTTCCGTCAAATACATTTTTTATATTATGAATTAAATTTTTTATTTTTAGAAATAAAAAATTTAACTCAAATCTACTGCCAAACGGGCTTGAAAGTTGAGTTGGAAGATCCTAAAAGCTAAGATTACAGGATGAGATGAATAAGATTGCATTGTTGCTTGTAAGAGAGTTGGAAAATACTAGTTCTAGAAACGCTGGCCTTGTAGCTGAAACAAAAGAAGAAAAAACAAGAAGAGCTCAGGAAAATGCTAAAGATGCCAAGAACCTTGTTATCAGGCCTGGATGTGGGAGGGACGGTTTGAAGAAGAGGTATGAAAGACTTGAAAATGAAGTGGCATATGCAAAAAATGAATACTATGACTGAGAGGGCTGTTAGTATCGACAAGGAATCTGCAAACGAGCACCCCCATTTACCGAGAGAGAGAAAGCAGGAGAAAGGGGGTGTCTCAAGGAAAAAAAAAAAAAATTCTCAGCAGATTAGTGAAATGAATCCCCTTCCCTCGGTTTAACAATTCAAATTACCACCAGCCTAAACCTCGTATTCACGTTGCCATAATCCTGTAATTGAGCAGGTGTAAGCAAAATACATTGTATAAATCTGGCCTTTAGCTAGAGGCTCTGGTCTTCTGGATGACATTATACGGTGTAAAAGGACACCGATCGAGCTGCGAGCAGAATTAGAGCTGTTTATTCATATTGTATATAGACAGGACTCGTAATTTTAAAGTGCTGTCACATTTTCAGTACTGTTCGTCTGCTCAAGAAATTCATAAATCAATTGTCTGCAGATAAGGCATGTATATTCCACAGAGTTCTACACTATATATATATATATATATATATATATATATATAGAGGTTAGGATGGGAAATCTGAAGTGGAAGAAATTTGCAGAACTTTTCATACCACAGTACTGAATTAGAAATGTTTAGTTGAAGAAAAGCATAGCTTTAAGCGTCTATTACCAATTTGTGGAATGAAATGTGTGGTCCTTGGCTGTCGTCATCGTCCTCTACTTTGTTGGGCCTGGTGTGGTGCTATCAAGGCCCAGGTGGGCTAACTTGTATTGGGCTGGGTTTGAGTCCAAGGGTTGAGATTAAATCAAGTCACGGGTGTACACGGGCTTGGGGATTAGTTTAATCTCATTGGATTAGTCCATGGGAGTTTTTGTTGAGTCGGGGCCTGGCCCACTTCGTGGATGTATTTAAACTCTAGTCTCTAGGGTTTGGATGGAATAGAGAACAGATTCTTTTCTCCCAAAAATTCCCTTCTCTCATCATAGGGCGGCAGCCCTTTCTTTCTCCTCCCCATCTTCCTCCTTTTTCAAGAAGTAAACCTAACAGGATTAGAAATCCTTAGTTCTAGTTCTTGTTGAACGGGGAATCCCATTGCTATTCATCAAGGTCTAAACCTAACAGGATTAGGAATCCTTAGTTCTAGTTCTTGTTCAACAGGGAATCCCATTGCTATTAATCACAGGTCTAAACCCTAACAAGTGGTATCAGAGCCTGGTTCAAGGAGTAATCTGGAGGCCTTCAAGGAGTTGAAATAATTTCAACAGAATCTCGTCAAGGTACTTCTCTATTTTATAAAATTTATTTTTGTGCTATTTTTTGGAATTGGCCATGGGGAGTAGCATAAAAATAGAGGTTGAGAAGTTTGATGGGAAGGAAGTTTCTCCATGTGGAAAGTCCGGGTAGAGGACCTCCTTGTGCAGCAGGGTTTAGATTTGGCTTTGGAGGAAAGGCCAGATGGGATGACAGACAAGCAGTGGATTTTATTGGAGAAGAAGACATGTTCAATGATCAGGGGCTGTCTGGCGGATTCAGTCCTCTATTCAGTGCTGGAGGAGAAGACCCCGAAGGGACTCTGGACGAAGTTGCACACCCTCTATATGGGGAAGAATATGTGCAACAAGTTGATGTTGAAGAAGCGCCTCTACAGCCTTCGGATGTCAGAAGGTGGAGATGTGCTGGGTCACATCCAAATATTCGACCAGATGAGCAATGAACTTCTGAATGTCGGGGTCAAGATGGAGGAAGAAGATAAAGCACTTCTGCTTTTATGTTCAATGCCCACGTCTTATGACTCATTGGTCACAACACTGCTCTATGGGAAGGAGACATTAATTTATGAAGATATTGTCTCGGTGCTTCGGACGAATGAGCAGAGGGAGAAGATGACCAAGGAAGCTGTTCCCCAGGAGGGTCTATCAGTTGGGGAAAGGACAGGCAGAGGTAGGGGCAGGGACAGAAGTAAGTCTGGAGGACGATCAAAGTCCAGGAAAGGCAAGAGAGAGCTGAAGTGCTATAAGTGTGGAGAGGTAGGACATTTTAAGAAGAATTGTCCTAAGTGGAAAAATCAGAAGGGAGAAAAAGGAGGATCTGAGTCTGTGAGTACAGTTGCAGATCAGGAGGTGGAGGATGATCTCTTGGTTGTATCAGATGATCACAGGCACAGCACAGAGATGTGGACCTTGGATTCAGCCTGTTCTCATCATTACACTCCCAACCGGTCGTGGTTCAGTACTTACATAGAGGTTGAGGAGGGGAATGTGACTCTTGGAGATAATCACCCTTGCAAGGTGGCAGGTATTGGCACAGTGAGGGTGAGGATGTTTGATGGTATAGTGCGCACTCTTACCAGTGTGAAGCATGTCCCAGAACTCAAGAAGAATCTGGTATCACTGGGGTACTTGGAGCGGACTGGATACAGCTTCAGCAGTCGTGCCAGGAGTGGAGTTCTGAACATCTCCAATGGAGCCATGGTGGTGATGAGAGGGAGGAGGCTGGAAAATAATCTATACAAGATGGAGGGCTCTGTGATGACTGTGAAATCTGAGGTGGCAGCTGTGGAGCAAGATCCCCAGGATGTGTACAGGATGTGGCATTACCGCCTGGGCCACATGGGAGACAAGGGGATGAAAGAACTGAGCAAGAGAGGTCTGCTTCCAGACTTGAGTAGCGGAGATATGGAGATCTGTGAGCCTTGTCAGATGGGAAAGCAGAGGAGAGTACAGTTCTCAGTCAGCACAGCTAGGAGTGCTGAACCCCTGGAGTTAGTACACACAGATGTCTGGGGACCAGCCCCAGTTCTGCAAGGAATGGGGCCAGATACTTTATGACCCTGATAGATGATTTCTCAAGGAAGCTGTGGATCTACTTTATGAAGGAGAAATCAGAGGTCTTCACCAAGTTCAAAATCTGGAAGGCTGAGGTGGAGAAGGAGCAGGGTAAAAGTGTGAAGTGTCTGAGGTCTGATAATGGCGGGGAATACACCAGCAGGGAGTTCCAGATTTTTTGTGAGGAGTGGGGCATCAGAAGGCACTTCTCGGTGATGGGAACTCCTCAACAGAATGGGGTGGCTGAGAGGATGAACAGAACACTATTGGAAAAGGCAAGATGCTTAAGGCTGCAGGCAGGGCTTCCAAAGATGTTCTGGGTTGACGCAGTAGATGCAGCTAGCTACTTGGTCAATCGGTCACCGCACACCAGGTTAGATGGAGACATTCCAGAGGAGATATGGTCTGGAAGGAAGACAAGCCTAAACCATCTAAGGGTGTTTGGATGCACAGCATATGTGCATGTTGGAGCTGGGGAGCGGAGTAAGTTGGATGCCAGGTCTAAGAAGATGGTGTTCCTAGGCTACCCGCGAGGAGTCAAGGGGTATCGGCTATGGGACCCCTTGGAGAAGAAGGTTGTCATCAGCAGAGATGTAACCTTTGATGAGAGCTCAATCCTCCAGAACAGAAGTGGCATGGATGCACAGCAGGGACTACAGGAGGTAGAACACGGTAACACTAGTCAGACAACCTCCTATACAGTTGTGCCATTTGCTAGTGGACCAGGAGGATTTGAGATTCAGGTGGAGAGGACTGACAGAGGGGGTAGAAGCCAGGGAGTTCAGCAGGATGCAGCTGACAGGGGACTGATACTGGGATCGCACAGCAAAGGCCCAGGAGGAACGTGCGACCACCAGTTCGATACGGCTTTGAGGATTCGTTGTCATATGCCCTGGTGACAGCGAATGGAGACCCTTTCACCTATGAGGAGGCTATGGAAAGTCAGGATAGAGATAGGTGGATCCATGCTATGGCAGAGGAAATGCAGTCTCTTCACAGCAATAATACGTGGCAGGTGGTCCAGCTGCCACAAGGAAAGAAACCCATTGGTTGTAAATGGGTTTATCAGCGCAAGGAAGGAGCTTCAGAACAAGAGGGTATCAGGTATAAGGCAAGACTAGTGGCCAAAGGATACTCTCAGAAAGAAGGCATCGATTATGGTGAGATATTTTCTCCAGTTGTCAGGCACACTTCCATCAGACTATTATTGAGTATTGTAGCAGCTCAGGACTTGGAGCTGGAGCAGATGGATGTGAAGACAGCATTCCTCCATGGTCATTTGGAGGAGAGCATCTACATGGAGCAGCCACCAGGGTTTAGAGAACCAAGATCAGATGGGAAAGTCTGTTTGCTGAAGAAATCTCTGTATGGGCTGAAGCAGTCGCCGAGGCAGTGGTACAAGAGATTTGACACTTATGTTAGGAGCATTGGACTTTCCAGGTGTGAGTATGATTCTTGTGTGTATGTTAAATCTCTGGATGATGGGTCTAGGATGTACTTACTCTTGTATGTAGATGACATGCTGATAGCATGCAAGAGTGAGAAGGCTGTACAGGAACTGAAGATAGCTTTGTCTCGGGAGTTTGAGATGAAGGATCTGGGGCCAGCCAGGAAGATCCTAGGGATGGAAATCATCAGAGATAGATCCAAAGGTGTGCTGCATCTGAGTCAGGGTGGCTACATTAAAAAGATTCTGGAGCGATATGGGATGAAGGATGCCAAACCGACAGCACTACCTTTGGCAGCACATTTTTCCTTATCGAAGACCATGTCACCACAGACTGAGGTGGAGGCTCAGGAGATGGAGAAGGTACCATATGCTTCTGGTGTTGGGAGCCTTATGTATGCCATGGTATGTTGTAGGCCAGACATAGCCCATGCAGTGAGCCAGGTGAGCAGGTTCATGGCGCAGCCTGGTAGGGAGCACTGGCGAGCACTGAAGGGAATCTTCAGGTACTTGGTAGGTACAGTTGGGGTTGGTATTTGCTATGGACAGCAAGAAGGTGCTGAGAGATCCAACTTATCCAAGGAGGCTCGTGGGCAGTTATATGGGTATGTGGATGCAGACTTTGGTGGAGATGTGGACACTAGGAGATCCACAACAGGCTTTGTGTTCAGCCTGTTTGGTGGTCCAGTATCGTGGAGATCATGTCTGCAGCCCATCACAGCCTTATCTACCACGGAGGCAGAATACATAGGTATCACAGAGGCAGCAAAGGAAGCTCTTTGGCTGAAGGGCTTGATGCTGGAGATGGGACTTGATCAGAAGGTTGTCCAGGTGCATAGTGACAGCCAGAGTGCTCTGATGCTTGCGCAGAATGCAGTCTATCATGCCAGGACGAAGCACATTGACCTCAGATACCACAGGATCAGAGAGCTGGTGGAAGATGGTGAGGTGGAGCTGGTGAAGGTATACACCAAAGAAAATCCAGCAGATGCACTGACTAAGGTTCTTCCACGGGACAGTTTTCAAAAGTGTATTTCGTTGTTAAAGCTGATGGACACAGTGGACGTGCTGAGGCCTTGAAAGCACCAAGGTGGAGATTGTTGGGCCTGGTGTGGTGCTATCAAGGCCCAGGTGGGCTAACTTGTATTGGGCTGGGTTTGAGTCCAAGGGTTGAGATTAAATCAAGTCACGGGTGTACACGGGCTTGGGGATTAGTTTAATCTCATTGGATTAGTCCATGGGAGTTTTTTGTTGAGTCTGGGCCTGGCCCACTTCGTGGATGTATTTAAACTCTAGTCTCTAGGGTTTGGATGGAATAGAGAACAGATTCTTTTCTCCCAAAAATTCCCTTCTCTCATCATAGGGCGGCAGCCCTTTCTTTCTCCTCCCCATCTTCCTCCTTTTTCAAGAAGTAAACCTAACAGGATTAGAAATCCTTAGTTCTAGTTCTTGTTGAACGGGGAATCCCATTGCTATTCATCAAGGTCTAAACCTAACAGGATTAGGAATCCTTAGTTCTAGTTCTTGTTCAACAGGGAATCCCATTGCTATTAATCACAGGTCTAAACCCTAACATACTTCTCATAACTTAAATATTAAATACTAATAAAATTTTGTCAAGTATACCCGAAATGCATCAATATCTAAGCGTAAAGATGGGATGTATTTTTTATTAAATATTCGCTGCAGAAGTTATAAACTTTTTTAACCGTCTTATACGCGTCACTCTAAAACCTCTAGAATCCAATTCGTCCAACGGGAAGCATGTCAAACTCTTGCATTGATTAGACGACAACTACTAAAAGAATCTGCCAGAAAAAAAAAAAAAAAAAAGAGAAACGGAGAGCCAAAAGCTTTAGTTAAATGGGGAAAGAGAGATGCTCCTTATTATATATATTTGCCAACATTAGAGAAGGACTTTCTGATGGTTTGGTCTTAATCTTGGACAGTGTAAGAAGTGTTGCAAGCGAGTCCAGTACTGATGTTCCTTAGAAATAAATCGTACTTATTTATTTATTTATCGAGCGAGAAGGTGGCAGTTTCATTTCTTTTCATTTCTTAAAAAGTAAAAGAACTCAATTTTATGATGAATTCATGGGGTTAAAAATTCAAGATCTGGAAGCATAGAGCAAAGAAACCCAAAGACTTGAACGCCGGTGCAGAATATCATGAAGCCAGGCTTGGCACACAAAAACTTCAGGCTATAGACCTTTTTCGTTGCAGTCTTATTTATTATTTAGAATATATGTATTTGTTTCATCACTAGTGAAATATCACATGGAGATTGATTTTGAAAAGAATTAATCTTCATTAATTAACAAAAGCACTAAAAGATTTTACAAATATTTTGAAAAAAAATAGAGAAGTTTCATCGCCCAAGTTATTCAGTCCAGTGCATTTCTCATCTTGTCTTTTTTTTTTTTTTTGGCAAACAAAGATATAAATTAAGTGTGAAGGTTACTGAAGATCCTATGGCTACACAGAAGGACTGCAAACTTACTGGTCGCTAGAAGTTGCTCAAATAATATTCTAATCATGTCAAGCACACGCTTCACTCTAAGAAGATTGTGTCAATGGCTACCACAATTTTTCACACAGTTATCTTTGATGTCTGCATCAATCATGTCAGGTAACGTGGATATGGATCGCGAAGCCTCAATCAGACCATTCACCTGCAATCATCAAGAAAATGATTTAGATAATGGCGTGGCATTGGCATGTGATTGAAGAGAGTGGTTGGATTCCCATTAAAGATTTTGCAATCTTCTTGGATTCCCATAAAAGCTTTTGCATCTTCTTTCTCCTAATACATCCTCATGATCTTTCTTATAAGAACAAGTTCTTATGATTTTAATCATTCATGGGAGAAGTTTTCTGCCCTCATAATTTCTTCAAAGAGAGAGAGAGAGAGAGAGAGAGTGATGGACCTTGGCCTTGCAATCATCTTCCCCGAACTTGTACTCGATTCCCATGAATCTGAAGAAAACCAAGAAGGTAGAGCAAGCTTGGGCGAAGCGTGCCAGCTCCATGGGGCCGGTGTCGGAAGTCAGCCTTCCTGCTAGGTCCTGGAAGGCTTCTGCCAGCTTCGTCAGGGACTTCTCATCTCCCTCCATTCTAAATGCGCGGCTGCCTCTCCTCTCCTTCACGAAGGCGCACGCACGAAACGCGCTGAGGGATCGAGGGTATACATAAGTGATCTAATCCTAAAATATAACAACCTGATTCAATCTGAATCTTCTACGTGATAATATGACCGTGCATCCGAATGACTCCTTTAAATGATCATAAAAATAAATAAAATTAAATATAATATATATATATATATATATATATATATATATATATATATATATATAAGACCTTCAACTTTTTAATAAGGATCAGATATCAGAATAGAAACACTCCAAGATAAAAATTTGTATTGCTTTTGATTCTATATCTTGAGATTAACTTAGCCTTTGTAGCCCATAAGCCGTTTCTTCAAATCAAGCAAATATGCTACATCATATATTCTTTATAGAAAAAAACGGACGTTTTTTCTAAATGCTCGCGCCTACGCTCATAGCAAACGTGCAAGCATTCACGAGGGTCGCTTGCAATGAACGTTCGCGAACGGAATGCTTACTCTGTTTTTATTATTATTATTATTAATTTTAAAAGGTCAACACCACAGTGCCATGGATCAAGAGTGGCATAAACATTACACGTATAACTACTCATTTAACTGAACATCAAAGACGTATGGTAATAACTTTGAATGGATAGGCAGGTAATATTCTAAAATAGTTCGGTGTGAAATAGAAAAGATAAATTTAAGAAGCTCTTATAATCCAAGTTGATCTGCTACAAATTAATTAGTACTTAAATTTGAAAAGCCAATTTTTCATTCAATCCACCTAATGTCATGAAGTGGGAAAGCAAGCCTTATAGTCTTTACATTTCAATCTAGTAGAGCTCCCCATATTACATAGGAAATGCTCTTCGAAACAGCCTGCAACTTGGCTATTAGAACAATATGGATACCTCTATAGCTCTTATGAGAGAGCTGTTACGGTTTGAGATAATAAATCTAGTTTCATCGGAAGTCTTATTACCAGCAAAATTAACCATGAGAAAGTAGGAGAATGATGTTTCTCATGTGAAGTAGAAAAGCTCAAGAGTCACAAATTCTATCGTATAGATGAACAAATTTTCTTTGGATATGTTGTAAGGAAGATGGGGACGTATCTTATTTGGCAATTGTAATGACCCGGGCCCACGGGCCCGTTTCGTTATACAAGAAAGCAAGATAGACAAGGCTCACACCAACTTGGGCCACCACAGCCCAAAAAGGAATCCAATTGGTGCATTGTCCTTCTTACTTTACTATATATATGTAGAGCCTGGTGTAGTACTCCAAAGCTTAAATCATGGGGTGGAGGTTTGTAGGCTCCACAGGGTTAAGACCCAGGTTGTTGGGTCTTGAGGGGGCTAGTCTATCATTGGGCTGGGTTTGGGCCCAAGGTGTGGGTTGGTCCAAGGGAGTTTTTTAGGGTTTATTATCCATATAATAAGGCACCGGTTCATGTGTGGTGCTGGTTTTATTTTGGTAGCCGTCATGGGGACGGGTTATATATAGTCATGTAACGATGATGATTATAGATGAATGAAAGAAATCCTTTTCTCCCTATAATAAGCTATCCCTTCTCTTCCTCCTCCTCTCTTTCTCACATATAGATGCCCTAGGTTTCTAGGGTTTTATTGTTGCCATCTTTGCCCTAGCCATCTTCTTGGAGCCGCCTCTCTCAAAGAAGGAGAAGGAAGAAACCCTAGCAGCACCTTCTTCTTGGGAACGTCTCTTGATTTTCTGGATCAGATCTGAAGGTTCATGTGAGGAAGAAGAGAGGCCACGACCCTCTCTTACAATCTTGGGGCGGAAGAAACCAAGGAAAATCCTAGTTGCTAATCAATCTGGGAAGATTACCAAGATTAAGATCCAAAATTCTGCTGCAGAAATTTTAGCAGGGATATCATCTCGCTTCCGCATCTCCACACGACTTGGGGCTGGTCGAATGCGTGCTATGCTCCAAGGTTAGAAAGAGGATGATCCACTCTTCATTTGGTATCAGAGCCTTGGTGATTTTGTGGAGAAAAGATTGGATCTTGGGCGTTTCTTGGTAAGATATCAAACCAGAAATTTCTGCAGCAAGTTTAATTTTCTGTTTTTGTTGTGTGCATTGTTTCTTGGTTGGATATGACATCTAGTAGCTTTAAATTTGATTTTGAAAAGTATGATGGCAAGGGAAACTTCACCCTATGGCAGCAAAGGGTGAAGGATTTATTGGTACAGCAAAGGATTTATAAGGTCTTGGTGAAACAAAGACCGGATAATGTAAGTCGTGAGGATTGGGAGGAGTTAGAGGAGATTGCATTTAACACAATCATGATGTGCTTGGCTGATCAAGTCTTGCCGAAGATTTGCACGCAGACCACGGCAAGGGGGCTCTGGGAAACTTTAGAGAATACTTACATGGGAAAGAGCATGACAAACAAGTTGTGGTTGAAGAAAAAGTTGTACAGCTTGAGAATGCCTGAGGGAGGAGATCTTGTGGCCCATATTCAGAAATTCAATCAAGTGTGCTCAGAGGTGATGAGCCTTGATGTGAAAATTGATGAAGAAGACAAGACCCTCATCTTGTTGTGTTCGCTACCCAGTTCCTATGATGGTCTGATTACAACCTTGGTGTATGGGAAGGAGACCCTGAATTATGAAGAGGTTGTGGGGGTGCTGAGATCAAACCAGCAAAGAGAAAAGATTCGCATGGGAAACTCTAACACGGAGGTACTTGCTGTGAATGAGAGGCAAGGAAGACCCTGGGAAAAGGTTAGAGGCAAGTCCAAAGGCAGATCTAAGTCTCGGGGCAAGCAGAAAGCATGGAAGTGTTACAAGTGTCATCAGATTGGTCACCTGAAGAGAAATTGCCCACTTCTGAAGAATGAGAAGGGGAAGGGCATTTCCAAGGGAGGTTCAACCAGCAATGGTGGTGCAAATTCATCTGAAGATAGTGAAGATGATGTACTGGTAGTTTCAGATGGGACCAAGAAGTGTGATAGTTGTTGGACACTTGACTCAGCATGTTCTCACCATTATACTTCGCATAGGGAGTGGTTTGCAACTTATGAAGAATCTGATGGAGGGAGTGTATGCCTTGGTGATAATCATCCTTGTAAGGTTGCTGGAGTTGGAAGCATAAGGGTGAGGATGTATGATGGGGTTATAAGGACTTTGACCAATGTCAAACATGTCCCGGAGTTGAAGAAGAATCTAATTTCTTTGGGCTACCTGGAGAAGCATGGGTATGCTTTTGGAAGCCAGCCAGGGAGTGGATGTTTGAGGATAACCAAGGGTGCATTAGTGGTGATGAAAGGGAGAAGGTTAAAAATAATCTCTATCAGATGGAAGGCTCAGTGGCCATAGATGGTGCAGAGGTGCTAGCAGCGGCACAGGAGGAACAGTTGGTCTATAAACTGTGGCACTATCGAATGGGACACATGAGTGATAAAGGGCTTATAGAACTCAGCAAAAGAGGTCTGATTCCATCACTTAAGAAGGAGGATAATGACATCTGTGAGCCCTGTATTTATGGCAAACAACATAGGGTAAGATTTGCCAGCAGTTCCAAGCAGAGTGAAGGTATTCTGGAACTAGTTCACTCAGATGTATGGGGACCGGCCCCTGTGTCAGCCAGAGGTGGGGCTAAGTATTTTTTGACCTTCATTGATGACTACTCCAGGAAGGTATGGGTATATCTGATAAGAGAAAAATCAGAGGTATTTTCCGGTTTAAAGCTTGGAGAGTTGGTGTTGAAAAGGAGACAGGAAAACCAGTGAAGTGTTTGAGATCTGACAATGGAGGGGAGTATACAAGCAATGAATTCAGAAGCTACTGTGAGGAAAATGGGATCCAACGCCATTACACAGTGAGGATGACTCCCCAGCAGAATGGTGTGGCAGAGAGGATGAATCGTACATTGACAGAGAAGGCTAGGAGTTTGAGGCTGCAGGCATCACTGCCCAAGGTCTTTTGGGGTGATGCAATTATGTTCTCTGGTTTTCTTGTTAACAGGTCCCCTAATAGAAAACTTGATGGAGGCATTCCAGAGGAGATCTGGAGTGGGAAGAAGGTGGAGCTTGGACACCTAAGGATTTTTGGTTGCCCAGCCTATGCACATGTGGAGGCAACTGAAAGGAGCAAGCTGGACCCAAAATCACAAAGGCTGATCTTCATCGGGTATCCACAGGGAGTTAAAGGCTATTTGCTATGGAGTTCAGATTCACAGAAGTGTATCATCAGTAGAGACATTATTTTTGATGAGAAGAGCATCTTGAAGAGGTCAGAGATTGCAGATGGAGCTGAAAAGGCTGAACAGGACAGCAGTGGACACATTGGCTGACAGGTGATGTACCTTCTACTTCTACTTCAAAACATGCTTCTTTTGAGGTGGAGTTTGGTATGAATGTTCCAATACATGTAAAGGATCAGCCAGAAGAGCCATCAATCCAAAAGGAGGTGCAGGTGGAGTCACACACTTCAGCTTTGAGAGATGATCAAAGGGGTGTGGCACTACACAAGGCAAAGCGTACCATCATCAAACCTGCTCGGTATCGCATTGATGACATGATTTCCTATGCTCTAATCACTGCAAATGAAGATCCAGAGACCTTCCAAGAAGCCATGGAAAGTTCAGAAAGAGACTCATGGATGCAGGCCATGATGGAGGAGATGGAGTCCCTGGAAAAGAACAAGACATGGCAGCTAGTGGATCTACCTAGAGATGCTCGGGCCATTGGTTCAAAATGGGTGTTCACAAAGAAGGAGGCACCTTCAGAGCAAGGTGGAGTCAGATACAAAGCAAGGCTTGTTGCTAAGGGGTTCTCACAGAGAGAGGGAGTGGACTACACAGAGGTATTCTCTCCAGTGGTACGTCATGCTTCAATTCGTGTGTTGTTATCTCTCGTAGCACAACATGGTATGGAGTTGCAGCAGATGGACGTGAAGACGCTTTCTTACATGGGAGTCTAGAGGAGAGGATATACATGAAGCAACCAGAGGGTTTCAAGGAATCTGGATTGGAAGAAAAAGTGTGTCTACTAAAGAAATCGCTCTATGGTTTGAAGCAGTCACCCCGTCAGTGGTACAAAAGGTTTGACACTTTTATTTTGGGCCTTGGATTTTCTAGATGTGAACATGATACTTGTGTCTATGTGAAAGATGTGGATGAGGATGATGCACTGTATCTCCTTCTGTATGTGGATGATATGCTCATTGCCAGCAGGAGTGTTGAAGCAGTGAATGGACTGAAATATGCATTATCAACAGAATTTGAAATGAAGGATTTGGGGTCAGCTAGGAAGATACTTGGGATGGAAATTTACAGAGATAGGACCAAGGGAATTCTACACTTGTCATTGGGTGGATATATTCACAAGGTGTTGGAGAGGTTTGGGATGGATAAGGCCAAACCAGTTGGAACACCTTTGGCTAGTCACATGTCTCTTTCTAAGTTACAGAACCCCCAGACAGATGAAGAGAAAGAGTACATGGAGAGAGTTCCATATGCCAGTGCGTGGGCAGCATTATGTATGCTATGGTGTGTTGCAGGCCTGACATAGCATATGCAGTGAGCCAGGTGAGCAGATTCATGGCGAACCCAGGGAAGGAGCACTGGAAGGCACTCAAGTGGATTTTGAGGTACCTTCAGGGAACTCGTGGACTTGGTCTAATTTTTGGGCAGCAAGATGGATCTAAGGAGAAATCTAATATCCCAAGTAAGTCATTAGGTCCATTGGAAGGATTTGTGGATGCAAATTTTGCAGGTGATCTGGATACAAGAAGGTCTACCACAGGGTATGTGTTCAGCATGTATGGTGGATTAATTTCTTGGAGATCAACCCTTCAACCTATTACAGCTTTGTCTACAACAGAAGCTGAGTATATAGGGATTACAGAGGCTGCCAAGGAGGCTCTTTGGTTGAAGAGACTCATCATGGAAATGGGGTGAAGCAGGGTACAGTATTGCTACATAGTGATAGTCAGAGTGCCCTGCAGTTGGCTCAGAACCCAATCTATCATGCACGCACAAAGCATATAGATGTGAGGTATCACAGGATCAGAGAATTGGTGGAAGAAGGTGAAGTGGAGCTGGTAAAAGTTCATACAAAGAAGAACCAGGCAGATGCACTTACGAAGACTCTTCCACGGGATAGCTTTCTCTCATGTGTGACACTGATGGGTCTGAGGGAATGTGCAGATTTTTCAGCAGCTTTGAAGCACCAAGGTGGAGATTGTAGAGCCTGGTGTGGTACTCCAAAGCTTAAATCCTAGGGTGGAGGTTTGTAGGCTCCATAGGGTTAAGGCCCAGGTTGTTGGGTCTTGAGGGGCTAGTCTATCATTGGGCTGGTTTGGGCCCAAGGTGTGGGTTGGTCCAAGAGAGTTTTTTAGGATTTATTATCCATATAATAAGGCACCGATTCATGTGTGGTGCTAGTTTTATTTTGGTGGCCGTCATGGGGACGGGTTATATATAGTCATGTAACGATGATGATTATAGATGAATGAAAGAAACCCTTTTCTCCCTAGAATAAGCTATCCCTTCTCTTCCTCCTCCTCTCTTTCTCACATATAGATGCCCTAGGTTTCTAGGATTTTATTGCTGCCATCTCTGCCCTAGCCATCTTCTTGGAGCCGCCTCTCTCAAAGAAGGAGAAGAAGAAACCATAGCAGCACCTTCTTCTTGGGCAATGTCTCTTGATTTTCTGGATCAGATCTGAAGGTTCACGTAAGGAAGAAGAGAGGCCACGACCCTCTCTTACAATCTTGGGGCGGAAGAAACCAAGGAAAATCCTAGTTGCTAATCAATCTGGGAAGATTACCAAGATCAAGATTCAAAATTCTGCTGCAGAAATTTCAGTAGGGATATCATCTCGCTTCCGCATCTCCACACGACTTGGGGCTGGTCGAATGCGTGCTATGCTCCAAGGTTAAAAAGAGGACGATCCACTCTTCAATATAAACCACTTAACCAACTCCCAATTATCCGATGTGGGACAATTGGGAGGGGCATCACAGCAATTATTCATGAACGTACCATATCAATTATCCGTGAATTGCATTTTTATCGATCATCATCTTACAGCTTTATATTTAGTCAGGCGATTTCATTGCGTCCCATGAAAGTTTAATTTATATAGAGATAAATGCATTATTTTTTTTTCCCTCTGTTTCTTAGCCGCCAGTCTGCTTTGTTAACAAAGTTAATAGGACTGTGAGCAAAGTCTAAGCTGGAAAATCAAAGGAAAATTGATTGCTTCGGTTTGTTACGCAAGGATTCTGCCCTGATATTGTTCCAATAGCATGTGTGTGCAAGGGAAAGAAATTGGTAATAAACGACTTGATTGTGTAGTATATCATGGGAAGGTGAATGTTTATCTTATTTATTGATGCCCTTCTTTTGTGATGATAAGAATAAGCCTCCTTGGAGGAATTGGATAGATCTAATGAAGTGCAACACTGGGACATTCTTCTTTCCATCTTGGTGAATGGATCGGCAAAATATTTTTTGGAAATAATAAGATCAAGTCAAACTTAGTTTGTCTTTGTCCTCTTACAATGATTTTGATAATTGATTTTGGGGTTCAGCCAGGGAGGAGATGTAAGGTATTATTACGAATCCTAATGTAATATCAGGATGTTGGATCAGTTTTCTTATTCTCAGTGTGGAATTGGTTTAAGAATAATGTGTATGACCCTGTGAATTGCCGTGTCATTCTTATTTGTCCGTGTTGATTATGAGTTTAAAACTGAATGCTCATTCTAGGTTCTGTACAGTTGATGACAGAATGAGGGTACCTTTGATATTGCCAACAGGCGTGATGTCTCTGTTCTAGGATTTTAGTATGATGATGCTTGAGAAGAGATGCTTAAGAAGAAATTGTTGAGTACTTATATGTCTTGAGAGGCCAGGAATAACTCAGCAAGATCAAATGTGGACATAAATGAATTTAACCAGGCAGACATTACATTGGTAAGCAGTAAGACTGCTTAGGGGGTACAAGACTAAATTGAACTGATCTTATTTTCCTGAAAACCACTTTGTAACTTGGTCTCAACTTTTTCTTCAAAATCTCTTCTTAGAAGAGCTCACCATATTGCCTGCTTATGAGCTGAAATTATGAGCTAAGCAATCACTAGTATGTAAGCTTGTTATTCCCTGCTTCAGATACCGAGCAACATTTAGTTGCTGTTTGACTTTCTTTGCTTCATAAGATGTTCTCTTGCTTTCTAGCTGAACTATTGTTCTATAGCCAGCACATGTGATCTAGGCTGGTCCTTGCGTGTGGAAGAGACTGCAGCAACAGCTTCCCCAACGGTCATATAAATGCACTCGGATCCAAATTGTTCCCAGAGCCCTGATCGATTCATCCTTTCTGTCACATCCCCCACTGGATTTGCTAGCACAAGCTACAACATTGGACAGGAGGAAGAAGAACTAATTATGCTAGCTCTGTTTCCCTTCTTAAATACATTGACAAGTTTTACTCTGCTAAATTGGGCATGGTGATCAGGGAATTTCCTTACCTCAAGAGATCTCTTATCCAGTATCTTCTTCAGCTCTGAGAGTGTGTCCATGCCACTTGTGTCTATTGTCGTCACAGCTGAGGAAATTTCGAGTTTTATAAATCAGTTGGGGGAAAAAAAAATTGTACAGATAGTTCTCTGTTGTAATTGCATTCAATTGATTAATTTGTATTCAGACTGGCTTTGGCAGGTGATTGCTTACCAGCCATGTCTAAAACAATGCATCTGATGGTGCTCTCATTCAATTTTAGGGCCCTCTCTTCCTCTTCTCGCACCCATCTCAAGATCCTGAGCATTGATTGAATTAGTACTGATACATTATAAGAGTTAGTCATTTCCAAATGATCATCCAGAAAACTTGTTTTCATGCTTGCACGCGTTATTTCCAAGTACATTAGTGATGTTCTGGGCATATTTACAGGCTATAATTTTTTTAATTGCATCTATGAAGTACTTAGATCAAGCCCAGCTTCACTAGCAGATCTGATCATTTTAGGGGGAAAAAAGAAAGAAATCTAGACTCCATTCTCAAGCTTGTTCCTTTGGTTTCAATCTGGTTCAGCATAAATTTTAGCTGATGAGGATGTTTTCTTATGCAGCCAGGATTTACAGACTTCAAAGGGCCACCATCTTGATCAAAAATTCATCTATTGGAATATTATCTTGGCTTAGAATTAGCCATCATAACAATTTCAACATTTCCAATCACATGTAAAATTTAAATCCTTCCACTTAGTTAAGAAATGTTATGTGTCTCCGTGTCGTTATTCTCTCTGTCAAAACAATTGTCTCTAGTTTCTCACGGTAACAATTAAGAACATCTATCATAACAGCAATAAATTTATTCCAAAAAAATCAATGACCAATTGGGTATATAATGATTATAATTTCCATTTGATATCACTGTTCCAATTCAATTTGTAGGTCTGCAGTCCGCCTTTAAAGTTTTTTAATGCAAACAAGACACGAAAACTAACCTTTCTTGGAGGTACGTTGAATTGGCGAAGTAGATGGGGGCCTCAATGCCCAGAACGAGGAAAGCAGGAACCCTTGTGGCCTCTTTGTAGTGCGCTAGATTTCTATAGCTTTGAGTCCCTGGAACATTCCCCATGATTACAGTGTTTGGCCGAGTGACATGCATCAAAATTTTAAATATGGAGATCCCCACCTGCAGATCAAATAGAAACAATCTCTCAGTCATTTGACGACCAAATTTGGTGCACTTTATAACCAATATTTCAGTGAGTCTATTATTCTGGATGGTCTCGAGTTCCTCTGATGGCGTATAAAGAGTGCTTACAGCGATGGCGAGGCCGATCTGGACTGAGATGAAGAGAACACCGAAGAAGGCACAAATGCAAGCGAGGAAGTCGAGCGTATCCACCTTCCAGAGCTGGATCATGCCAGGGACATCAATGAGCCCAACAACTGCTGTTATAATGATCGCAGCCAAGATAACATTCGGTGTGTAGTAAAACAGCGGCATGAGAAATAGCATCGTTATGAGCACTGCTGCTGCCATTACTACGTTGGAGAGTGCTGTCTTGCAACCCGCGTTATAGTTCACAGCCGAGCGAGAAAATGATCCTGTATTCAATCAGACAAAATACAGTAGATGACAAAGATTAGCATGAATTTTGCGGAAGTGTAATTATAAATAAATATTAAACATGATTATTAGATCTGCCTTGAATCATGAATTAGTTTTCTTATTGGTTTTTTTTAGTTATTTATTTATTTTATGAAGTACCTGTAGTGACATAGCATGATGCACAAGAGCCAGCCATGTTCATGACTCCAATGGCCATCATTTCTTTGTTTCCGTCAACCTGGTAGTTCTTTAGAGAAGCAAATGTTCTTCCAACAGCTATACCTTCCTGTCATGGCATGATAAAACTTATTCACTGATGATGATGCAAGACAGACACAAAAAAATCATGCTGTTCAGATCTATAGGTGAGATATTATTTTTCATATTGACTTACAGTGAGAGACAAGATGCCTGTGATAATTCCTGTCTTAATAGAAAGACCAAAGTAAGAGCCTCCAAAGGAAAGCATGTTGACCGAAGGAGGGTTGACCCCTTTTTGCAAGTGCCCAATCTGTTTGCCAGAAACACAAAGATGTGATTGATGAACTGCACTTAGAAAAGCACTTGGGATTTCAGCCTCTATTGGCAAAAGGAGTAATGAGAAGGAAAAAATATGCATCCAAAGTAGAGCACTTACTATGCTGATGCCATGGTCTTGAGCTTTAATGGAGAAGGAAATGATGGTGGAGAGAATCACGGAGGCTAAAGGTGCTGCTGCTGACACCCAGAATAGCTTCGGCTTCCTCAAGCTCTGTTACAGATTGCTCGGTTCATTATTTCAAACATAGCAAAACCAGAAGATTAATACATAAATTGGCTCAACTGATAGCTTTTCTCAGAAACTTTTGCCGTATAGGACTGTTGATGGACCTCTATTGCATGGCCCACTTTTGTTTGGTGGTGGGGCCTCGGCAAACCTTATTCGTTGCCGCTCTCTTGGCCCGTTATAGGTCTTGGCAGGAACAGTAACTAATTTGACGAAGTCCCCACCTAAGGGGAATTTCCTTTTTTTTCCCTTCTTTATGTTATTTTCAGTGGAAGGGGAATTTGATTACAGAACCAAAAAAAAAAGGAACTCTTGATTCCTTAGTTGTGGCAAGCAACTCGGACCCGCCACAATTTGGGATTTAAATCATAGCCATTCTTTTACAACTAAAGGCTTCAGTTTCCTCTCTAAAATTAATGAAAAAACCAAAGGGTTTTTTTTTTTTTTGGTGATTAAAAACAAAAAAACAAAAGGTTTGGTGGCTTACAATTTGCCTTGTTAACAATAGGAAAAACAGGAATGAGAAGCCCATCACAATTGTCTGCCAAGTCCACTGCAAATTAATATGTTATGTATTAGATGAGCCAGTCAAAACACCAGGATATCACATCTTTGTTTGTGTTAGTTCTGCTAAACTTTGCACTACCTCTGTCCTGTGCTCGAAAACTGAGAGCATCACAGGGACGAATCCCATCTTGGTAGTGAAGTGAGCTATCCCAAGCAATCCTTTAAGCTGTTGAAGCGACACGATGACCGCAGCCCCACCCATGAACCCAAGTAGGGTGGCTTTTGATAGAAAATCCACGATGAAGCCCAGCCTAGAAGGCAGGAGAGACATCAACAAAAGTTGGTCAAAAGAAATCGTTTGCT
This sequence comes from Calamus simplicifolius, assembly GCA_900491605.1. NCBI lineage: Eukaryota > Viridiplantae > Streptophyta > Magnoliopsida > Arecales > Arecaceae > Calamus > Calamus simplicifolius. Next base: position 233,954 of record UESW01001420.1, on the reverse strand, counting down.
TGCGTTGCACACCACTAAACAGAATTTTTCCTCTCCCTTACGTCAGGCATATTCCCAAGAGCACCGAATTAAGTGTGCTTAAATTAACGTTTATGTGGCAATATAGTGGCTTCGGAACAATTCGAAAGTAAGAGAATCTCCTACCTCAGAAGACCCAAGGAGGCCTGGAAGACACCAGCAAAGAAGGTAGCAGTGAAAGCCAGCTGAAGATATAGGCCAGGTTCCTTCTCAGGAGAGACCTCTTCTCTTAGCATCGATCCCATAACTAAAGACGCAATTGACACAGGGCCAACAGCAAGGTCTCTCGAGCTCCCAAGAAGAGAATAAATTAATGGTGGCACGAAGCTTGAGTCTGTTAAACCATATTCAGTATAAGAACATCAGCAAAGCTCTCAGCAATACATGGCTAAATTTGCTGAATAATTCTTGAAAGTCTTCACAGTGGACCACTGAAATAAAGAAGACTGTGACTGGTGCAAGGTAGTAAGCTGAATAGTTTTACTTGGCTCAGCCATTTGCTCTAGATCAGATAGCTTAGATTGAGACCATACACTGATCTCTAGAGGGAAGGGCAAAACGTAATAGCATATAGCCAAGAGTGTAGAAGTTTTAAGACTTACACAGGCCAATGATGGGGGGCAAATTTGCAAGCTTTGCATAGCTGATTCCCTGTTGAATCCAAAAGGAAGCACATTAAGGTTTCCATGCGAAAGAACTGATAGTATTCAGTCAGTGATCTCGAGAAAAATTAAATCAACAAAGCAAGTTAAAAGATTTTTTGTCTCATCAATGCTTTTACGCTTCACATCCTTGGGGAAGTAAAGCAGAAATGGTTCGGAATAGCTCCCCTTGTTTAATATAATTAAAACAACTCTCATTTCCAACGGAGAAACAGAGCAGAAGGCCCCTAGACTGTGTTCTTGTATCATGTAACGAACGAGTGCCTACTTTCACTTCTTAAACGGCTACAAAACCATGGAAGAAACTATAAACTTATTCAAATGTTTGACAGGAACACGCCTTCCCAAAACCATAACAATGATTAAAAAATGTACGGATTATATGGGCAGGTAAATGGAAAGAAAGGGTATTATGGTAAGTTTGCGTACTTGTGGAATTGCCAAGCTAGCGATGGTGAGGCCAGAGACCACATCAGCCCTGAGTAGATTGAGCCTGTAGTCGGAGCCCCACTGGAAGATTGGAAAGACATATTGGACACCCAGGATCACCTTCCTGAAGAAAGGTTGGTTTTTGAACTGGTGGAGGGGATCATCTGGGAAGAAGACCTCATTTAGCCTCTGCTTGAGAGTGAGAAGAGTGGACTTCTTCTGTGGCATGGAGACCCTGTGGATCTCCATAGGTGGTATGGTTGAAGGTGGCAGAGGTGACTCGACGTCAGCGACATCTGGGAGTGGGAAGCTTTCCACTCTGTTGTTGCCTCCAACCATTGCTGTTAGTGGAGGAACGAGAAACTAGATTAAAGGCTGGAGAAGCTGGATGGAATTAGGCGCACAGGCTTGAGGAAAGAGTGCGAGGGGAGTGTCAACTTATAGAGGGAAGGGGCGGTGCGAAAGAGGTGGGGTGTGGGGAGTCTGTCCGAGTTGGCAAAAAGTCTGGTGGTTGTTCCGAAGAGATCGATATTTAAATATTTTTCGTTAAAATACTGGACTAAGATATCAGAATGCCTTCTATTTGTCGAGTTGAGCTAAAAAGCCTTGGATGTTTGGTGGTTTGACCAAGGAGGAAAGCTGGAAAAATTAGCTAACCAATGGGAGAAAAAACTTGATGCGCCCGCTCGTTGAAGTACACAACACCACATCTTCTCACTGACGCGCCTGGGCGGGGCTCACTTATCAATGGAAGGGTATCAAGGGCTGTGTTTGGAACCAGGGACAAAAGTATATTTTAAATATTATTTATTTTTAAAAATTATAATTATAAAAAATAATTTTAAAAAAATATAATTAAAAAAAATAATTTATGTTTAATCATGATTTATTTTTTAATCTTATTTTTTAGGGATTCAAAAATAATTGATTATCCTTTCAGCTATCTTTTCAGAGCATATTTATCAATAAAAAAAAATAACTTTGCCTTAAAAATTTCTTTCATATCCTTTTATTTTTCTCCCTCTTGTCCAAGCAGCCGTTGCCCTCATCTCCCATCTCCCAATCTTCTGCTCCACATCTTCTACTCCCACTTTGCTCTTTCTTCTCTTCTCTTATAGATCTGGCCGAACCCTAGATTTCCTTCGATTTCAAGGTACTTGGCCTCGAAAAGCTATTCCTTTTTTTTTATTTGATTCGGCTTTCTATGCTATCAAGCCCTTACCTGACCGTGGCTTCTCCTCGCTCCTCTTCCGCCCTTCGATCCGAGCCGAAGCTCTCTCTCAACTTCCGCACAAAAGCTCCGATTCAGAGGCGAGTCTCACCTCTCCGCCTCTCGATTAGAAGAGACCGCGTCGAGAGGAGCTCAATGGTATATGCTTCCCTATCCTATCCCTGAAGGGAGAAATAATTTTCGAGGCATGCATGTTTTAAAAATTGATAACAATTATCAATGCGTAAATTTAAAGATTACATACTAATCTATCTAACATGCATCAAGATCATATCTTTGCCTTGTATATAGGATCGATTGATCCAAAATATGCATATAAATAAAACTATCAAGATCATATCTTGATCTTCAAGGCAAGAAGTCATACTTCTTATCTTGAAGCATGCCTTAAGATCTAGGGATCATATCACTTACCTTAAGGCAATTGGTAAATCCTTTTATGCTCTGCAGCCGTTCAATCGTCCGGCCTCTAGTATCGTCCACGCGAAGCCCCGAATGATCGGATTCCGGGAGTGCTAGCTCGCGGAAAACGACTTTGCTGATCTTGAATCCTCCCACTTGAATCTTCTTCTAGATCCTCCACACTTCCGTTAACACCAGAATCACCAGGATTTTCTATTCTAATTCTTTAGAAAATCAATTCACGACATATCGTGTGTTATTTTTCTCTTCTGTGTAATCTGGTGAGGGATGTCCTCTATTTATAGTCTCTTTTTAGCCAGCCCATTAAATTCTAACATTTAGAATTCCGCCGCTTGGCAAAACCAAAGAGACGCCGAACCGTAGCGCTTGGTTAATTCCGACGTTCGGTAAAAAACCAAAGAAACCGTTTGGTTAATTCCGACGTTCGGTAAAAACCAAAGAGAAACCGTAGCGCTTGGTTAATTCCGACGTTCGGTAAAAAACCAAAGAGTCGTCGAACCGTATAATTCCGACGTTCGGTAAAAACCAAAGAGTCGTTAGCGCTTGGTTAATACAAAGAGGCAATTCTAACACTTTAGAATTCTGACGAAATTGTTTGGAGAAGATTAATGCAAGACATTAAATTCTATATGTGAATTTAATCTCTCAGACTTATGCGAGAGGTTTGGGTTTAGTTTTTGGTTTAAGCTAATCTGAATTTATTGGACTGAACCCACATAGATCATGGTCCTAGCCCAAATCAAATTTGGCTAGTCCTGAATCTATTTAAATCCAAATCAAGTCTAATTTTAAATCAATATTTGAAATTGACTAGTCCTTCTAATAGACTTAAACCAAATTGAATCTTATTCAATTGTACTTAACCCAATTGAGATAATTCAATCAATCAAATTGATTAATTAAATCATATACGATTCTCAATCGTTGATCAGCAAACAGATCATCCTAGGAAACTTCTATGCGTGTGACTCTCTAGGTTCGAACCTAAGCCGGTAGCATAGAAACAACTTTCTATACTAATCGATGTGCCCATCTAGCAATGGAACCCGACGTCCGGATAGGTCGAAGAGTTGCCGAGCAAACTCCAAGAACCCTAAGAAACAGTTACCGTATAATTCATCCTCTTGACCACAAATGCTAAGGATGGCTTAAGAGCCTGTCAACTCTAAATAGCAAATCCATAAAGTGATTTCAATTTTAGTGATCATGTGACTTTCACATGAAGTGCCTTGGCCAAGGTCTTGCTAAATTGAAACACAAGCATTTCTCCTTTTAACGGGATAGGTCAAATTCCATCTTGATCCACAACTGACTACCACAAGTACTTGACTGCACCCAGTAACCTTTCGTAGCTGGATTAGAAATCCAGGTGGTCCGGCACCTAAGTACAATGAGTTGCTTGTAAGCCACTGGTTGTGATCTTCAGGTCTGAAGGATACTTATACCTATATCTTCTCGGATTAACTCTTGACAGTAGAGTATCCGAAAATGAGTCACGTTCGGTGAAATGTACTCCTACACTTTCACCTGTATGTCATACCAGTGTCTCTACACTCCTTGGTTAAGAGGACAACCAACAAATATGATATACAATGTCCTATAATTGATAGTACTATGGCCCTGTCATAGTATATCATTTGGTCGCGAACCTTTTTGAGGACCTTCAAAGATAAATCCTCCTTTATCGTGAAGGAAGATCCTAAGGGCTTCATTACAATCAGGAGTATTAAGAAGATGTTCTTGTAATGAATAAACTGCCAAATAACTTTTATTAATATATCAATTTATATACAATTTACATTAGCACAATCATCAAATGATTGGCTTTAGGATACAATTCCCAACAAACTCCCACTTAGCCTAAAGCCACTCATTACAGTATCTAATACCCATCTTCAACTTATAGTTGTCAAACTCCTTGATGCTGAGTGCTTTAGTAAATGGGTCACCTAGGTTTTCCTTTCCATCAATCTTCTGAAGATTTATGTCACCTCGGTCTACAATCTCTCGAATAAGATGAAACCGGCGCAGTATGTGCTTGGTGCGCTGATGTGCTCGTGGTTCCTTTGCTTGAGCTATGGCACCAGTGCTGTCACTGTACAACAGGACTGGTCCATCTATGGAAGGTGTCACTCCAAGCTCGGAGATGAACTTTCGCAGCCACACAGCTTCTTTCGCAGCATCTGATGCAGCGATGTACTCTGCCTCGCACATCGAATCTGCCACTGTATGTTGCTTGAACTTTTCCAGCAAACAGCTCCACCATTCAGGATAAACACGAAACCCGATACACTTTTGCTATCATCATGATCTGATTGGAAACTGAATCAGTATATCCAACAAGTTTCAAATCAGACTCTCCATAGACTAACCACTGGTCCTTAGTATTTCTCAAATACTTAAGGATTGTCTTAACAACTTGCCAGTATTTTTCTCCTGGATCAGATTGGTATCTACTCACTACTCCTAGTGAGTATGCCACATCTGGTCTTGTACATGTCATGGTGTACATAATCGATCCCACTGCCGAAGCATATGGAATTCGACTCATACGTTCTCTTTCATTAGGAGTTGTCGGACAATCCTTCTTAGAAAGATGAATTCCATGGCCTATCGGAAGATAGCCTTTCTTGGAATTCTCCATGCTAAACCTCTTTAGCACTGTGTCAATGTACGTAGATTGGGATAAACCAAGCATCCTCTTAGATCTATCTCTATAGATCTTCATCCCTAGGATGTATGATGCTTCTCCCAGATCTTTCATGGAGAATTGTGATGATAACCATGTCTTTATTCCTTGTAATGCAGGGATATCATTCCCGATTAAGAGAATATCATCCACATATAATACAAGAAATACAATAACGGAATCGTTAGCCCATTTATAAATGCAAGGTTCTTCTTTATTTTTAATAAAGCCATAAGATTTGATCACTTTATCAAATCGTATGTTCCAACTCCTTAGATGCTTGCTTAAGTCCATAAATGGACTTCTGTAGCCTGCACACTTTAGACTCGTCTTCAGATATAAAACCTTCAGGCTGTATCATATACACCTGTTCTTCTAAATCACCATTTAGAAAAGCGGTTTTAACATCCATCTGCCAAATCTCATAATCGAAGTGTGCTGCTATAGCTAGCATAATCCGAATGGATTTCAGCATTGCCACAGGAGAAAATGTTTCGTCATAGTCAATACCATAACGTTGACGATACCCCTTGGCAACCAGACGTGCTTTATAGGTCTCTACCTTTCCGTCTGCGCCTCTTTTCCTCTTGAAAACCCACTTACACCCTATGGGTTTTATCCCTTCGGGTGGGTCAACTAATGTCCATACATTATTGTCCTTCATGGAATCAAGTTCGGATTTCATGGCATCAAGCCATTTATTAGAGTCAGTCCTTTGCATAGCATCCATATAGGTGATCGGATCCTCGTTGTTCTCATCGAGTTCAACAGGATCATCATTCTGGACCAAGAAACCTAAGTATCTGTCCGGTTGATGTGGTACTCTACCAGATCGCCTTAATGGTGCATCTAAAATGGGTTTTGAGTTTGATCTAATCAACTCAGATTCTAAGGGTTCACTGGTTTGTGTTGTTCCTTCTACTTGATGAACTTCCTCAAGTTCAACATTAGAGCTATTTGTTCCTTCACTAAGGAACTCCTTTTCAAGAAAAACTGCTCTATTACTAATGAACAACTTTTGTTCTTCAGTATTGTAGAAGTAATATCCTTTGGTTTCTTTCGGATAGCCGATAAAAAAATATTTATCAGATTTGGGTTCAAGTTTGTCTGATTTTGCACGTTTCACATAAGCCGGACACCCCCAGACTCTCAGATAGGTAATAACCGGTTTATGTCCATACCACATCTCATGTGGAGTTTTAGAAACAGACTTACTTGGAACCTTATTAAGAATATGACAAGCTGATTCTAATGCATATCCCCAAAATGATATTGGCAAGCTTGCAAAACCCATCATGGACCGAACCATGTCTAACAGAGTTTGATTCCTTCTTTCCGACACACCGTTATGCTGCGGTGTTCCAGGAGGAGTCCATTGGGAGAGAATCTCATTCTCTCTTAAATATGTCACAAATTCATTGGAAAGGTATTCGCCTCCTCGATCTGATCGAAGGGTCTTAATACATTTTTCTGTTTGTTTTTCTACTTCTTTATGATATAGTTTGAACATTTCAAATGACTCAGATTTATGTCTCATAAGATAGACATAACCGAACCTAGAAAGGTCGTCTGTAAAAGTAATGAAGTAGTAATATCCACCTTTGGCACAAGTGCTCATTGGTCCACATACATCAGTATGTACTAGACTCAATAGCTCTTTGGCTCTTTCACCTTTTCCAGTAAAAGATGACTTGGTCATTTTACCAAGAAGACAGGATTCACAGGTAGTTAATGATTCACAATCATCAACTCGAAGGATGCCCTCCTGAGTTAACCTGTTTAATCTGTTCTTATTGATATGACCCAGCCGATGGTGCCAAAGATAAATGTCTGTGACATCAGTTGTTCTAGGGCGCTTACTTGAATTGTACACTACATTCACAGGCTGTGATAATATATAAATGCCATTAGATAAATGCCCAGTCATTACAGTGACTCCATTCATAATGATATTCAAAGTAACATCCTTTATTGAAATTTCATAATGACTTTTGGCCAGAAGGCCTACAGAAATTACGTTCAACAAGAACGTTGGGCAAAAATGATAATCATTTAGTATAATGACATTTCTATTGAAAACTATTTCAAGAACTCCTAATGCCAGAACTGGAACTAATCTTCCATCGCCGACATTAAGGAATCTTTCATTGTCCTCAAATCTTCTGGTGACCTGTAGTCCCTGCAATGAATTGCAAATGTTAAAAGGACTCCCGGTATCCAATACCCAGGTCTGATTATCATATACAGAAAAATTACAAGGTGTTATCATATAAATACCTTGTTGAGCAACATCTTGCTCCTTTTTCTTCTTTGGCCTGTTTTGATCAAGTGTGGCAATGTAAAGAGGACAGTTCCTCTTCCAGTGCCCTTGCATCTTGCAGTGAAAGCATTCAGCTTGACTTTTATCAACTTTCTTCTTCTGCATCTGACCCCTTATAGATGTCCTAGCATGTTGCACCTTTTTATTATTCTTTTTCTTCTTCCCTTTCCCAAAGGGTTTACGCCCTACCTTAGATCCTTCAACCACATTAACCAAACCCTTAGAGAGCTGGTTATCCTTCTCAAAGTTCTGTAACAACCCCAACAAACCATGGTAGTTGACTGCAGGCTTTGTCATTCGAAAATGAGTAAGGAAAGGTCGGAAGGATGGAGGCAAGGAATTCAGGATCGCATCTTTTCCCAACTGCTCATGTAAGGGAAAGCCGAGCTTGCTTAGGAGTTCTATCTTCTCGATCATGTACAATACATGATCAGTGACAGGAGATCCATCCCTCATTCGAGCATTAAAAATAGCACAACTAGTCTTGTGCCTTTCAACATCGTCGGTGTGCCGAAAGATTCATTCAACGCTTGAATGATTTCTTCTGGCTGAGCATTCTCGAACCGGCGACCGAATTCATCGTTCATTGCTGCTAGCATGATACAACGCACGCTAGTTCTATCATTGAGCCACTTCTGATAAGTGTCTCTCTCAGAACTTTGGGTGTTTGCATCAGGTATCTTTGGTGCAGGATTATTCAGAATATATAGAATCCTCTCATGCTCAAGGACGATCTTAAGTTTTCTGAACCAGCTATTGAAATTGGAACCATTCAACTTGTCACTATCCAATAGGGACCTTAATGATAAATTAGTGGCCATGTTCTGCATAAGGAAAAACTAAAGTTTATTAGTATATAAATTGATTCAGTCTAAAGACTTGGACTTTAGTCTAAAGATTCTCCACTATTTTGTTCAAATTGGCAGCCTCTACACCCCAATTCGAAGAATTATTCTTAATTCTTTAGCGGGCACTAAGATCTACATAAACTACATACAGGCCCAAGTGAAGCTTGGCTAACCCATATGCATCTAAGAGTAGGTTCAAAACCAATTGTTTCCCCAAATAATTCTTAGTGTTCAGTTTTGCCCCATGTACCTCTTCAGCAGGCATGAAGTGCCTCCACTGAAAGTTCTGGTTAGGTCCAACCATTAAATGATATAATCAGTGTAACCTATCAATAGACAACCAAGCCCGAGTGAAGCTCGGCTCACCTGACTGTCTATTTAATAGTTACGCTGACTTATCATATAATGAATGATAATTCGATGGTTGACAAGCACCAGGCATGGAGTGCCTCCAATGATTATCAAGACACATCGGACTCATTATCACCCACCTTAATGGGAGGCTATGATCTAGTTATCATATAACTATTTCATTTTAAGGACCTAATAATTTTAGAGGATTTAATAATCTGAAGATAAATTGACTAATCAAGTTCTCCCACTGAATCTATGAAATCAGTAGAATGAAACAAGATTAAGTCAGGTTAAGTGGCACCTAAATCAGTCAGACTGATTTCCTTACAGGCATGGGTCAACCCGAATCAGGTAAATGATCTGAATCATAAATGGTTCACCACATTGACCAGGTGAGTGAGATCGATGGGAGGGATATGCCATTAACTCGTTAAAGACGCATCAATACGAGTAGCTCCCAATTAAAAACCATTCGATCGTTGATCCTAGAGCAACTTGCCAACTCACCTTGACATCATATGGTTAACCAATTCTGATTTGACCATCTAAGAGATTCATGCTCAACCACGGAGCCTAATCTACTTCCATTTGGTTTAATCAAAGAGAAGGACATGATCAACTACAACTATTGTTTGATTTAGAGCATTCTTAACCTAATCTAATTAGATTTGATCAAATACTTTATAGTCCAGTTGATTTAAACCTTAGGGTCTAACCCTTTATGGACCCGATTTAGCTAACCCAAAGGATTAAATATATTTCATGTTTACATGTCATATATTTCAATCAAGCATCACATGTATTATGTTACTACTCATAATTCCTATATTTAGATCATATCTAAAGAGATTATGAATTAACATTTGACATTCAAATTAGACTCTCATAAATATTTGTATGTTTCATAACATAGACATCATGCCATCATATATCATATCTATATTTTATACTAAACATGCAAATATCATGTTTTATACAACATCAATATGTATCAAATATAAAACATTTTGAGAGTGTGTGTAATCAGTGTTTTGAAGCCAAAGATCAATTTAAATTATCACGGCAATATGTCACAGAATACCTCATTGAATGGGTAATTTGGATTTTCAATCCATCTGTGACCGAATAGACCTGTGATTTGTTTTAGCCTTGATTACATAATTAATAGGAGCATTAATTTACATGCAATAAATTAGATCAATATGAAACCATGCTCTGATACCATTTGTAGGGAGAAACAATCTCCGAGGCATGCATGTTTTAAAAATTGATAACAATTATCAATGCGGAAATTTAAAGATTACATACTAATCTATCTAACATGCATCAAGATCATATCTTTGCCTTATATAGGATCGATTGATCCAAAATATGCATATAAATAAAACTATCAAGATCATATCTTGATCTTCAAGGAAAAGTCATACTTCTTATCTTGAAGCATGCCTTAAGATCTAGGGATCATATCACTTACCTTAAGGCAATTGGTAAATCCTTTTATGCTCTGCAGCCGTTCAATCGTCCGGCCTCTAGTATCGTCCACGCGAAGCCCCGAATGATCGGATTCCCGGGAGTGCTAGCTTGCAGAAAATGACTTTGCTGATCTTGAATCCTCCACTTGAATCTTCTTCTAGATCCTCCACACTTCCATTAACACAGAATCACAGGATTTTCTATTCTAATTCTTTAGAAAATCAATTCATGATATCGTGTGTTGTTTTTCTCTTCTGTGTAATCTGGTGAGGGATGTCCTCTATTTATAGTCTCTTTTTAGCCAGCCCATTAAATTCTAACATTTAGAATTCTGCCGCTTGGCGAAAACCAAAGAGACGTCGAACCGTAGCGCTTGGTTAATTCCGATGTTCGGTAAAAAACCAAAGAGTTAATATAAAGAGGCGCATTTATTCTAACACTTTAGAATTCCGACGGAATTGTTTGGAGAAGATTAATGCAAGACATTAAATTCTATATGTGAATTTAATCTCTCAGACTTATGCGAGGTTTGGGTTTAGTTTTTGGTTTAAGCTAATCTGAATTTATTGGACTGAACCCACATAGATCATGGTCCTAGCCCAAATCAAATTTGGCTAGTCCTGAATCTATTTAAATCCAAATCAAGTCTAATTTCAAATCAATATTTGAAATTGACTAGTCCTTCTAATAGACTTAAACCAAATTGAATCTTATTCAATTGTACTTAACCCAATTGAGATAATTCAATCAATCAAATTGATTAATTAAATCATATACGATTCTCAATCCTTGATCAGCAAACAGATCATCCTAGGAAACTTCTATGCGTGTGACTCTCTAGGTTCGAACCTAAGCCGGTAGCATAGAAACAACTTTCTATACTAATCGATGTGCCCATCTAGCAATGGAACCCGACGTCCGGATAGGTCGAAGAGTTGCCGAGCAAACTCCAAGAACCCTAAGAAATAGTTACCGTATAATTCATCCTCTTGACCACAAATGCTAAGGATGGCTTAAGAGCCTGTCAACTCTAAATAGCAAATCCATAAAGTGATTTCAATTTTAGTGATCATGTGACTTTCACATGAAGTGCCTTGGCCAAGGTCTTGCTAAATTGAAACACAAGCATTTCTCCTTTTAACGGGATAGGTCAAATTCCATCTTGATCCATAACTGACTACCACAAGTACTTGACTGCACCCAGTAACCTTTCGTAGCTGGATTAGAAATCCAGGTGGTTCGGCACCTAAGTACAATGAGTTGCTTGTAAGCCACTAGTTGTGATCTTCAGGTCTGAAGGATACTTATACCTATATCTTCTTGGATTAACTCTTGACAGTAGAGTATCCGGAAATGAGTCACGTTCGGTGAAATGTACTCCTACACTTTCACCTGTATGTCATACCAGTGTCTCTACACTCCTTGGTTAAGAGGACAACCAACAAATATGATATACAACATCCTATAATTGATAGTACTATGGCCCTATCATAGTATATCATATGGTCGCAAACCTTTTGAGGACCTTCAAAGATAAATCCTTCTTATCGTGAAGGAAGATCCTAAGGGCTTCATTACAATCAGGAGTATTTAGAAGATGTTCTTGTAATGAATAAACTACCAAATAACTTTTATTAATATATCAATTTATATACAATTTACATTAGCACAATCATCAAATGATTGGCTTTAGGATACAATTCCCAACAATCCCTCCATCCTTCTCACTCAGTTCTTTCAGCGTGGTTTTTCATCCATTATTTAAAAAATAGAGCAGCTAAAATATTTTTAAAGATTACTTCTTTTTTGTTAGAAATTTGTGCTTTGATTTGAAGTGTTGATATGCTTTTGTTGTTATGTTCTTCTGAGTTTTTTAAGGAGTTTTCAATCTGAGTTTTTTAAAACAAGGAAACTAAAGAGAACCAACTCATTTCCAACCAGTACTGACATCATAAGAAGAACATTCACAACTTGTCTGTATACTATGGATTTCAAAATGTTTCATGTAGGCTATAGTTAGGTGAAAATGGGTTTTATATGTCTATTATTTGAATGATAAAAGCTAAGATGTGTTTGTTTTTTTTTTTAAAGTTAGCATTGTAAAATGAGTTTTATATGCCCATTATTTTAAATAAAAATTAATGATCTTTGATACCATATTAATCCTCTTTCCATGCTTATACATTGAGCGCGCACGTGCATGCACGGATGCATGTGCGAAGGGCAATAAGCGCACAATGGGCATTTTGAAGGTGTACTTTATACTTTGCATCATCGCGAGAAGCATGAAAAGCCTTAAAAATTTTTCTAATCATGAAGATCATACGGTCAAGAATGATTAAATCTGAATCGTACGATGAAAGGGTTAAGATAAAGCGATGAATTGGTTGATCGCGGTGATCAGAGCGGTGTTGATCGATCGGCTGATCATTACAAGCATCCGATCGCTGAAAAGGCATATCAAGGCCATCGGATCATACACTACTCAATCGACTGATCGTTATAAGCATCTGATCGCTGAAAAGGCGCATCAAGACAAATGGATCAATGTATCATCGTATCGCTAAAACAACATATTCATGAATCGATGTATCTAGAAGAAGTTAATCGCGTGATCATAAGATCACGATAATAAATCAACTTATCAAAGGCTGATAAATCCTTTTCTTCAAGTATTTTCATCACATTCGATCAAATCAAGTTTGATCATATGGTGTAGATTAAACCAATAAAGGTGCTTCCAATAGATACTTTGGATTATAAATATGACATTTCATCGGCATTTCAAGGCATCAAACAATTCCTGAGGCATTTGCATACTTTGAATTCAAGAGAATATAGCATTCTTGGTTCACTGTTCTGATGAATAGTAGTGCTACTTTCATTAGAAAAAAATCATTGTATTCTGGAAGACAATCGTCATACAAATCGTAAGCATTGGTGCAGAACAAAATTATTTTAAAAATATAGAGTATAACTTTAGACTTGATCTTTTAATCTAGTTAGCCACAAAAGATGGCACAGTAAATAATGTGAACTTTGGGAATTTAAAGGGATCATACGAGGAATGAGAGTATCATAGAGTGGGGACGAATAATGAAGGTCACGGTTCTATACTAAAAATAATAATTTTAAAAAAATGATAGTTGAGACCGAATCAGTCATTGGTGTAGCTTGCGTTTCTGCTTCGGGGTCCATTATCGAGTTGACAGCCAGTGAATTGCAGCGCTAGAATTGCATGAGAGGTGGTGATCAGCGGTAAAGATGAACATTTTCTCAACTCAACCCAACTTACCTAGGACATAAAACTATGTGAAAATCGATTTTAAGCCTGAACCCAAAAAAAAAAAAAAAATGTTAAATAGCTCACATCGCGCATAAACCTTCATCAGATTTTCTAAAATATATATCTACTAAAAATAAACAACTATAAGAATGATATTAAAAATATATACCTGCCCATAGCTTATAAACATTATGATTATTTTTTTAATTAAGAAAAATATGTTATGCTCCGAGCAAGTTGATCGTTCATGCGCATAAGAGACCCAATAAAAATTAATTTTTTATAAATAGGTCCCGCCATGTGCCGAATTTCTTGCATGCGATGCATATGTTCTGCATCATGGGCGGTGCACAAAGCATATTTCTTTAATTAATTACACACTATATATCTCACATGAGGGCCTTTTCATGCATGCTCCCTCCATGCACACGTGCATGGGTTGATGGGCTACACAGGAGCCATGTCCTCCGTTTGTGTACATGAGTAGGCGTCTAAAGACCTTAGCCATAAGCTAGCTATCATGAGAAATCATATGGGACGTATTACAAATATGATATAGAAACATGTGAAAACAAGAGAATATGGTAGGTAATTTCCATATTTCAAGTCCTGGGCTGAACTGGTCAAAATTTAAATTCAATCGAATTACTAGGCTAATTAATATACCAATTTCAAATCCAACCTATTGGCAGAGGACAACCTCATAAAGGCCTTCAATTTACATTATCTTAAAAAAAAAAAACTAGCTCAAGGATATTGATGTTTGAATTCTATGCTCTTCTATAATTATTCAAATCTATCTAATATATAATCAATGGAAAATTGAATATATATCAAAATAAGTTTTTTCTTTATTTATCAATGATTTAGATCTTGGCAGTTAAATTACTGTGCAAGCCTCCTGATCAGAAGCATTAGATTTCTCATACGTGGCATCCAGGACTGTAAAAAGTGTTCGTCATATATTTGTATCCCTGCATCATCTTTGCAAGAAAACTTTAACTAGCGTGGACAATAGAGGATACAATAAAAGGTTACATAATTTTTGCAACACGCCTCATGCCAATATACATGCTTTGTCACTGGACAATAAGAATCTATATCACTTTTTTTTTTGGGCATAAATCTTGTAATCCATTGTTCTTTATTGATGGCTAGTATAGATTCCTTTAAATGCTTATGACTTACACCTTATCGTGCAAATTGAACACCAACGCTAGGCCTATTTGGATTGATCGGTAAGATACGAAATATTAGCTATGCAAGGTAGCTATTGACCAACAACTATTCGAAATAGAACACGAGCAAGTCTTATCCAAATTTAAAGTATTAGAGGGATCTCTCATGCGTGGCGTCTCTGGACTGTGAAAAGGGTGCTCATTTGCGTCCGTCTTTTGATCACCTTTGCGAGAAATTTCTTAGCTGTACCGTAGATAAACAGGAAACAAAATAAAAGGTTTCAGAATTCATGCAAAACGCCAGATGCCAATGGACTTGATCATGGAACCATTATAATCTCCATTATGTTTTTTAGCATAAATCTTATAAACCAGCTGTTATTTGTTGATGACTAGTATAAATTCCTTTTGAATCTTCTTTTGAATTGTATGCTTGAGGTTACTTCTATATGCGGTTAAGATTGCAAACGGGTTGGATTAGATCATATATATATTTATAATCTCAATTTAGTTAGATTTTGTATTTGGATCATCATTTTTAATCTAAATCCAACCATTTATTAATTAGATCAAACCATATTAGATCTAAAAAAATTAGATCCAATGTGGTTTTCATGTTTATTTTATTTGAGATCAAGTATGATTTGGTCCAACTCAAAATGTTAAAATTTAGAATAAAATTAGATTGAATTGGATCGGATAGTGTTTGCATTTGAATCAAATATCTAACTATAACTAAATCTAATAATTGATAATCAAATATAAATTTATTAAAAAATTTAAATAAGGTAAAAAAAAAGCAACTTAAACTTAAATTTTATTCAATTTTTTTTAATTCTACCCAAGTAGATGATTATCATTTAAGTTTATAAATTATTATATTTAAAATATTTATTGATATACCTAAAAGGCACTGTAAATAATAAAGTATAAAATATTTTGATATAATTAAGTAAAAAGAGAGAGAAGAATTAATTGTTAAGATAAAAAGAAGAATTAGTTTTAATAAGGATTCATCTAATAAATAAATAAAGATAAATGGGGTGATAGAAAATAAGATTTATTTAATAAATATTTATAAGTTAAAATAAATCGGGTTAAGCCGAGCCCGAGTAAAAAAATAAATAATCTGAGTCAGCTTCAAAATTTAAATTAAATTTAATTTTTAAACTAAACTCTACCTATAATTTTTTAAATACGTATCAAATCAAATTATGGTTGACTAAATCTATTTGCAGCTAGCCTTAAACAACAGCTTTGCGACTCAAGGGGACTGTGGCCAACATGAAATTAAAATACCAGATGGCTGATGGAATTGGCCTAAAATGGTTAATACCGTAAAAAAAAACAACAACAACAACAACAATCATTTTTTGCACTTATTTCATTAATAAGTCTATATGGCAACTAAAATATATATAATTAGTAAAATAAGAAAAAATGATGAAAATTTTTGGCTAACATGTTGAAATATCATGTCAGCAATTATCTTGGCCTGAGTTAATCCGAGCTAATATTTATGCACATTACATAAATAACACCCAATAAACCAGCAAACTAACATCACGACCCAGAAGAATAGAGTTACATTCTGCGATGTTTAGCGGGCAAGCAGCGAACAAAGCAATATAAAGAAAGAAAGAGACATCCCAACGCACGGGGCACAAAAATTTGCAGTCTTATCCTACGTACAAAAATATTTTTTATATTTAAAATACGTGCCATTCTAGTCACAATAAAGCAGCTTTTTTGTTGCACAAAAATATATTATAAATTAAAAAAAATCTAAACTAAATTTTTTAAAAAAAAAAAAGATTGACGGAGGCCATGCACCATGTGGGTACGACACGTAATCTTAAAAGCATATTATTCTTTTGGAGTGATGTTGTAGTGACCGTCTTGATCAATAGCTTCACGTGATCGATAAGGACATGCATGATGAAAAATCAAGCCGTTGATCCATGCATGGTCCTGCGACATTGAAGCATCCTATCTGACATGATGTACGTGTCCACCTAAATGAGAATCCGATACATAACCAAATAAGCTTTTCTGGACGACACAATCCCGTACGAATGTCTAAGAACTAGTCCGATAATGGTCCTAGCTCCTAGAAACTTGAATTTTTTAAAACGTCGTTGATAAAAAAATGTTTTCTTGAGAGAAAATAAAGAGGCCCATGCACCTTATAAATTTTCAAGACTTTAGTTCCAAGGATGAAATGTTAAAAGTCGAACCTAAAATGCCAAATAGAAGGATGTGGCAACTAGAACGGTTCTTTACGACATGCCATGCTTTTGCTTTCAAACATGAAGTACTAATTAACAATGGATTGACGCGCCAGGTAGGAGGACGACACACTGAAGGAAAGAAAGCTCTGCCTCCTTGAGCTATAAGTCTTTATCCCCTCTAAAATAGCCATGGTGGTGATGCGCATGCCGAAAGTCCTCACCAATCATGCTGGAGGGCATCTACATCGCACTGGGTAGCAAAGGACCACTCTCTCTCTGCCCCTCCTTCACCACCAGTCTCAGCTGCTCTAATCAACTAGCTGATTATCCCCAATCAATGAGTTCAAGCCTTGAATGCAGTAGTTCATGAGCTGCAGAAGCAACACTCGTTAGCCACTCAGATCGCCCATGATAGCTGCACCAGTTAGCCAGCGATTCACCTGCGAGGAATCTCGTAATAGAGGAGCTTATCGCTATCAGGCTTCACCTAAACGCTGCCACTGCGAAACTTTCAAGAAGCTGCGGTCTCCTGCCCTTCGCTCATCTTCTGAGTCATCTTGGAAGGACCTTAATCAGGAGATGAGGAGGCGTCTGGATGAACAACACCGGCGGCTGGAAAAGCTTAGTCAAAGGCTCAACAATCAGCCAGAGGTGGACTGCAACATGGGTAGTAAAGTAATTTCAAAAAGGGATGAACTTGAGACATAGTCCATCACCTCAACATTTATGAGCATTTTAATTTCTGGCGATAGTGAGCCGAGAGGTGTTAGTGCAATTAATGCAAGGTGGAAGATGAGGACGAAAGGCTTTGACTATTGACTTCGCCTTCCCCCTCTCTCCCTTTCTCTCTTTCTCTCGACTGCACCCAAGAGCCAACTGAGCCCAGGACCTCCTACGGATTTCGTCTAGCTGCCCTCAGACTTCAGCACAAAGGATGACCAATCTCTTCAAAGAAAGAGTTCTCAAGCCTTTAATCGATGACGGCATCAAACAGGACACGAAGACAAAAAGCTACGAAAGCTAAGTATACTACACCAATAAAAACAAAAGAGAAAAATGAAGTTTTTATTCAATTTCTTAAAAATCACTCAGGTCGGCCAAGCGACCGCCAAGGTAGTTTTCTGGTAGCCACGCGATCGTAAGGACACCCTCGGACCGGTGCGAGAAACCTCCGATGCGGTTCAAGTCCTATAGTCTCGGCGGCCCCGAGTCAAACTCCTAGACCGGCCGAGCGACCCCAGAGATATTTTCTAAATGACTTTAGTGATCCCGAGATCGTAGGCACCCCGGACCGGTGCGGGAAGCCTCCGGTGGTTCAAGCCCCGTGATCTCGGCGGCCCCAAGTCAACGCCCGGGCCGGTCGCAAAACCCGTGAGGCAATTTTATTTTTGCCCCATCAATAAAGGCTACCCTTTGGGGTCTCAAAAAGGACCCTGAGTCAGGTCAAAGTGCCCTCAGGTCACCCTCCAGGGTTAAAGGCTCCCGAGCATGGTCCTTCCACAGCGACTCTCGGGTCACCCTTCGGGGTCTCAAAAAGGACCCTGAGCCAGGTCAAAGTGCCCTCAGGTCACCCTCCGGGGTTAAAGGCTTCCGAGCATGGTCCTTCCATAGCGACTCTCGGGTCGCCCTTCGGTGCTTCAAAAGGACATCGGCAGCCCAAAAGACACAGGCACCCCAGACCGACACAAGGAACCTCTGGAGGTTCAAGTCTGGTGCTCTAGGCGGCCCCGAGTCAAACTCCCGGATCGGCACGTGAAACCCCCAAGGCAAGTATGATAGGCCCCTAGCCGGCCCTCAAGCTGGTCCTAGGCGGCCACATATATGTTAGGCCCCTAGCCGGCCCTCGAGCTGGTCCTAGGCGGCCACATATATGTTAGGCCCCTAGCCAGCCCTCGGGCTGGCCTAGGCGGCCATAAGTATGTTAGGCCCCTAGCCGGCCCTCGAGCTGGTCCTAGGCAGCCACAAGTATGTTAGGCCCCTAGCCGGCCCTCGGGCTGGCCTAGGCGGCCACAAGTATGATAGGACCCTAGCCGGCCCTCGAGCTGGTCCTAGGCGGCCACATATATGTTAGGCCCCTAGCCAGCCCTCGAGCTGGCATAGGCGGCCACAAGTATGATAGGCCCCTAGCCGGCCCTCGAGCTGGTCCTAGGCGGCCACATATATGTTAGGCCCCTAGTCGGCCCTCGAGCTGGTCCTAGGTGGCCACATATGTTAGGCCCCTAGCCAGCCCTCGGGCTGGCCTAGGCGGCCACAAGTATGTTAGGCCCCTAGCCGGCCCTCGAGCTGGTCCTAGGCGGCCACAAGTATGTTAGGCCCCGAGCCGGCCCTCAGGCTGGCCTAGGCGGCCACAAGTATGATAGGCCCCTAGCCGGCCCTCGAGCTGGTCCTAGGCGGCCACATATATGTTAGGCCCCTAGCCAGCCCTCGGGCTGGCCTAGGCAGCCACAAGTATGATAGGCCCCTAGCCGGCCCTCGAGCTGGTCCTAGGCGGCCACATATATGCTAGGCCCCTATCCAGCCCTTGGGCTGGCCTAGGCGGCCACAAGTATGTTAGGCCCCTAGCCGGCCCTCGGGCTGGCCTACACGGCCACAAGTATGATAGGCCCCTAGCCGGCCCTCGAGCTGGTCCTAGGCGGCCACATATATGTTAGGCCCCTAGCCGGCCCTCGGACTGGCCTAGGCGGCCACAAGTATGTTAGGCCCCTAGCCGGCCCTCGGGCTGGCCTAGGCGGCCACAAGTATGATAGGCCCCTAGCCGGCCCTCGAGCTGATCCTAGGTGGCCACATATATGTTAGGCCCCTAGCCAGCCCTCGGGCTGGCCTAGGCGGCCACAAGTATGTTAGGCCCCTAGCCGGCCCTCGAGCTAGTCCTAGGCGGCCACATATATGTTAGGCCCCTAGCCGGCCCTCGGGCTGGCCTAGGCGGCCACAAGTATGTTAGGCCCCTAGCCGGCCCTCGAGCTGGTCCTAGGCGGCCACATATATGTTAGACCCTTAGCCAGCCCTCGGGCTGGCCTAGGTAGCCATAAGTATGATAGGCCCCTAGCCGGCCCTCGAGCTGGTCCTAGGCGGCCACATATATGTTAGGCCCCTAGCCAGCCCTCGGGCTGGCCTAGGCGGCCACAAGTATGTTAGGCCCCTAGCCGTCCCTCGGGCTGGCCTAGGCGGCCACAAGTATGATAGGCCCCTAGCCGGCCCTCGAGCTGGTCCTAGGCGGCCACATTTATGTTAGGCCCCTAGCCAGCCCTCGGGCTGGCCTAGGCGGCCACAAGTATGTTAGGCCCCTAGCCGGCCCTCGGGCTGGCCTAGGCGGCCACAAGTATAATAGGCCCCTAGCCGGCCCTCGAGCTGGTTCTAGGTGGCCACATATATGTTAGGCCCCTAGCCTGCCCTCGGGCTGGCCTAGGCGGCCACAAGTATGATAGGCCCCTAGCCGGCCCTCGAGCTGGTCCTAGGCGGCCACATATATGTTAGGCCCCTAGCCAGCCCTCGGGCTGGCCTAGGCGGCCACAAGTATGTTAGGCCCCTAGCCGGCCCTCGGGCTGGCCTAGGCGGCCACAAGTATGATAGGCCCCTAGCCGGCCCTCGAGCTGGTCCTAGGCTGCCACATATATGTTAGGCCCTAGCCAGCCCTCGGGCTGGCCTAGGTGGCTACAAGTATGATAGCCCCTAGCCGGCCCTCGAGCTGGTCCTAGGCGGCCATATATATGTTAGGCCCCTAGCCGGCCCTCGGGCTGGCCTAGGCGACCACAAGTATGTTAGGCCCCTAGCCGGCCCTCGGGTTGGCCTACTCGGCCACAAGTATGATAGGCCCCTAGCCGGCCCTCGGGCTGGCCTACTCGTTCACAAGTATGATAGGCCCCTAGTCGGCCCTTGAGCTGGTCCTAGGCGGCCACATATATGTTTGGCCCCTAGCCAGCCCTCGGGCTGGCCTAGGCGGCCACAAGTATGTTATGCCCCTAGCCGGCCCTTGGGCTGGCCTAGGCGGCCACAAGTATGATAGGCCCCTAGCCGACCCTCGAGCTGGTCCTAGGCGGCCACATATATGTTAGGCCCCTAGCCAGCCCTCGGGCTGGCCTAGGCAACCACAAGTATGTTAGGCCCCTAGCCGGCCCTCGGGCTGGCCTAGGCGGCCACAAGTATGTTAGGCCCCTAGCCGGCCCTTGGGCTGACCTAGGCGGCCACAAGTATGATAGGCCCCTAGCCGGCCCTCGAGCTGGGCCTAGGCGGCCACAAGTATGTTAGGCCCCTAGCCGGCCCTCGGGCTGGCCTAGGCGGCCACAAGTATGTTAGGCCCCTAGCCGGCCCTCGGACTGGTCCTAGGTGGCCACAAATGTGTTAGGCCCCTATCCGGCCCTCGGGCTGGTCCTCGGTGGCCACAGTCATGTTAGGCCTCAGCGGCTTTAGTGCAGCTCCATCAGCTCTATGTTTCTTAAAAAATTTTTACACTCCTTCAGCTTGGTTAGCGCAGGACCTACAAGCTCAAGAAGTGTAGGGGGCATTTGATACAACCAGTTAACAGGCCCATGGGCAGTAAAAACAGAAATTTTTAAACAATTTAATGGCCTCAAAAGTCACGCATACCCGACGCCTCCAAGGCCGACAGCTCCAAGGCCGACAGCTCCAAGGTCGACGCCTCCAAGGCCGACGCCTCCAAGGCCGACAGCTCCATGGCCGACGGCCCCGGCACCTTCCCAGCCGGCCCCGGCATGTCCCAGCCAGGCGGCCCCGGCACCTTCCCAGCTGGCTCCGGCGTGTCCAAGCCAGGCGGCCCTGGCACCTTTCCAGCCGGCCCCGGTATGTCCAAGCCAGGCGGCCCCGGCACCTTCCAAGTCGGCCCCAGCGTGTCCAAGCCAGGCGGCCCCAGCACCTTCCCAGCCGGCCCCGGCATGTCCAAGCGAGGCGGCCCCGGCACCTTCCAAGCCGGCCCCGGCATGTCCCAGCCAGGCGGTCCCGGCACCTTCCAGCCGGCCCCGGTATGTCCAAGCCAGGCGGCCCCGGCACCTTCCAAGCCGGCCCCGGCGTGTCCAAGCCAAGCGGCCCCGGCACCTTCCCAGCTGGTCCCGGATGTCCAAGCCAGGCGGCCTCGGCACCTTCCAGCCGGCCCTGGCATGTCCCAGCCAGGCGGCCCTGGCACCTTCAAGCCGGCCCCGGCGTGTCCAAGCCAGGCGGCCCCAGCACCTTTCCAGCCGGCCCCGGTATGTCTGTTGGCCCAGATGACAACCCAAGAGGGGGGGTGAATTGGGTTCTTTAAAAATTAGCCTTTTAAAAATATTTTGCTTAAGAAGAATGAAGGCAATAGCAATGCAAATACAAGTGCAGTGAATAAAATAGAGATAGAGGAAGAGTCAATGAAAGCACGGCAAACACAAAGATTTTATAGTGGTTCGGTGTATCCAACACCTACGTCCACTCCCAAGATTCACTTGGGTCCACACTATAATCACCCTAGATTACAGCGAGTTGTTTTACAAGCTCACAACTCAAACTTGTTGTTTTCCCGGCGCACAACGAACCCAGCTGGTTTTCAAGGGCTCACCAGCACAAAAACCCTAACCCAAGCTTTACCAAGCTTGTACCGAGGTAAGACTACCTCCACTAGTTCAATCCCCCAGATTGAACTAGAACAAAGAATAAAATATGTTTTTCAGTTACAAAAGCTCCTCAATGAGCAGATTAACAAATGTAAGAATAAAGTTTAGAAAAGCCTGATTTGCAGATGGTTGGCTTGAGCTTTTCTTCTTTTCCTCTTTTCCTCAACTCTTTGAAGTGTAGAATCAGGCCTCAGCTTGGATTCTTCACGGAATGAACTTTTGAGTTGATTTGAGCTTTTCCTCTTTTGAGGTTGAAAATCACTTGAAATGCTCTTGAATAGCTCTTGGATTTTCTTCTGAAGCTTCCTTGGATTGTTGAGCTTGACACAGAAGGAGCTTCCTTGGATTTCACACTCTTTCTTTCACTCTATTTTGAATCACGGATTTTTCAAATGAGCTCTTTTTTTCGATTTTTCCTTTCTTTTCTCTTGAAAAATATCTCTCTTTTTGTATATCTTTGATTTGAAAAGGCTTCTCTATTTATAGATTCTGCAAAAATATAGCCGTTAGAAACAAAGAAAAATAGCCGTTAAAAAATCTTACCGTTGAGCTGAGTTGGCATTCGGAAAAATTTCGCCCAGATTTGCTGGAGTCGACTCATGCTTTTCCCGAGTCGGCTCGAGCTCGTGATACAAAAATAGAAATGTTCAGAAAGTTAAGGGTCGACTCATCAAAAGTAAAGTGTCGACTCCTGAAAGTCGGGGGTCGACTCGCGAAGTGCTCAGAAAAAACACCTCTGGTGTCTGAGCGGAGTCGACTCGCACAGTCATGGAGTCGGCTCGACAGAATCGGGGGTCGACTCGAGAAATTCGTGGGTCGACTCGAGACAGATGACATTTCTGTACTCTGAGGGGAGTCGACTCTGAAACTCAAGAGTCGGCTCCGGAACGTATCAAAAATCAGAAAGTTTTCTGATTGACTTTAAATTCGTTCCAGATTCATTTTAAATCATTATTTTGACTTGAATATAATAAAATTGACATTAAGAATCAATTCAAGAAGTGTTCCAAAAACTCATTGATTAAATATGAAGTATTAAATTTCTTTTTGAAAACTTAAACATTGAGCTTGAAGTTACTTTCAAATTGATTAAAGTCATACTTTAACATTCTCATTCATTGTTCTAAATAAATTCATTGCTCATTAAATAAACTCATTACATCTTTTAATGTACTCATGGCTTTTGGTAATCATCAAAATCAATAAGATTGGGGCATATAATTTTTCAACAATCTCCCCTTTTTGATGATGACAAAAACATTGAGTTTATGCATGATTGATTTGTGAATTTATTTTGATTTCATAAATAGGCTTAGGCTCCCCCTGAATGAGGTAGCTCCCCCTATGAAACTTAAATAAATATCCCATCTCATTCATTCAATTAATTTAATATCATTTGATTAATTGATTTCTCCCATATGCATATACATAAAACTATAAAACTCTCCCCCTTTTTTGTTATCAACAAAAAGGTAGAGAAGCATCATTCTTCAAGATTTGATTTATCAAAATCATTCATTCATTGATAATAGGAAGAAATACATTGAGAATTCAAAAAGATAATTCATTTTCAAAAAATACATCAAAGTGTCTAATACATTAATACCAAAATGTAAAACATAACAAACTTCAATACATTGCAAGGACTGAAATCTAATACAAAATGAGTCCTAACAATCCTAGTCAAATGATCAACAATTTTTCATTCCATCAGTTGAATTTCACATAATCCTTTAGCCTCTCATCCACAAAGGTGCAAGCAGTCAAAATTTTATCTTAGCTCTGCGTTGCTTTTAGAATAAGTTTCTCATCTCCGCAAATATCTTTAAGTTCTTCAAATATGTTCTTGAGATCACCACTTAAAGACTTTGAAGAAGTGCTGAGAGTAGACTCAATTTTAGTGATTCGATCATCCAAAGAATAAGAGTTTCCTTGAGATTCATGAACTTATTTCAAACTCTGACTTTAATTTCTCTGACTGATCATCAAAAGGCCTTTGAGTTGCCTTAGCTGAAGATCTGTGAAGCCAACTGATGAAGATGAAGCTTGATTAAAATGGAACAGGGGTAGGAGCTGGAGCAGAAATAGGAGGGCTCGGAGGTGCAGGTGAAGATGTCTAACCGACGGTCCTGGTGCCTCAGCATCCTTAGCTCTATCTTCTACTAACCCTTTCCTTTCCCATTTTCCATTCTTCTTAATAAATCCCATCCTATGAATAGTGGCCAGCTATAAAAATCTGTGTGTCTCAAGTTTCTCATGGCTCACTATCAGAAATAACAATTCCTTGGCTTTGGAAAATCTTAGTGAGGATCATACCATAGGGCAAGCTAGATTTTCTCTTTCCTCCACAGTCAGCAATATACCATAGAATCATACTGGGAAGGTTAATTGGTTTGCCCGTTACAATAGCATCCATCAAAAATATCCCTTTCGACACATAATCAAATCTCCTATCTTTGGAAAAAGGATCCTACTACATATGTTGTGAAGCAATCTCAGTTCTAAAGATAATTGATTGGCAAATACTTCTTCAAAACCGACAACTTCCGGTTAAGTAATCTAGCAAGAGCTGGGCATCTGTCATCAGAAGAAAATGTAGAAGTTCCTGACATGGGTAGATCCAACAGTCTTGAAGAGCTCAACAGTCACTGAGATTCTTTCCTCTAACAATGCTTATAGACCATTATCTCCTCTAGATAGATTCTTATAAAATTCCTTACAAGAGCGGGATAAGTAGGACATCTAGGGAACAATCTTCTCCCAACCCATCTCTATTAATTGTCTTCCAAAAGAAATCCCTCTGCTCAAATAATTCAAAATCCACTTTTCTTCCCGTGGTAATGATTCTATCAGCTAATCTATCTACCTGAGAAGGAGCAGTGGCTGGAGAAGCATTTGGAGTTGAAGAAGATGAGAATCCGAGCTGGTGAGGCTCACGAACCGGACGCCTCACCGTCTTCCTCACGGCTCTCTTCCTCTTAACACCGGCCGCACAAAGGATGGAACCTCGAGTTTTGGGGGCCATTGGTTGATTGGAAGGGTTAATCAGGATTCTAGGAATTTGGAAGGTTTGGAAGTGTTTTGGAGAGAGTATTTTGAGAGATTGAGAAGTTTGAAATGAACGGCGAGTCGACTCTGCCCTAGATAAATCAACCTGGGACCACTTCGAGTCGGCTCCCGCAAAGCAAGGGGTCGACTCCGGACAGTCACAGAAAACATCCCGAAGTGGAGTCGACTCGCGCCGAGAAGGGGTCGACCCGAGAGTTTCAGTAGAAACCAGGAGTCGACTCCGATACTCACCGAGTCGGCTCCGAGACCATTTCAGAGCAAAAACATGAAATTTCTGAAATGTGTCCGGAAATTGATCATAAAAATTGATAAAATAATCATTGGATTTGATAGATCAATTAGATATGAATTCTAGATAAGATTTCCTTAAAGATCAAGGATTTGAAAGAATTTTAGATAAAATTTCCTTAGGGGTTTCAAATTCATTCTAATGGATCACAAATCCCTAACTCTCCTCTAAGATAACAAAATCTTTCTTCACTTAAGGGTTTTGTAAATATATCTGCTAATTGTTCTTCAGTGTTAACATAATCAAGACAATTTCATTATTTGCTACATGTTCTCTTATAAAATGATATCTAATTTCTATGTGTTTGTTCTTGAATGTTGAATTGGATTTTTAGTTAGATTAATTGCACTTGTGTTATCACATCTTATAGGTGTTTTATCAAGTGTGATACCATAGTCTTCAAGTTGTCGCTTAATCCATAGGATTTGAGCACAGCAACTTCCAGCTGCTACATATTCAGCTTCAGTAGTTGATAATGCAACTGAATTTTGCTTTTTGCTAAACCATGAGATTAAGTTACTTCCTAAGAATTGGCATGCACCACTTGTGCTTTTTCTATCTAACTTACATCCAGCATAATCAGAATCAGAATATGCAATCAGATTTAATGTTGAGTCTCTAGAATACCATAAACCTACATTTTTGTTCCACTTAGTATCTTAGTATTCTTTTAACAGCAATTAAATGTGATTCTTTAGGTTCAGACTGAAATCTAGCACATAAGCAAACAGCAAACATTATATCTGGTCTACTTGCAGTTAAGTAAAGTAGGGATCCGATTATACCTCGATAATATTTTGATCAACCTTCTTACCTTCTTCATCTTTGTCCAGCTTGCATGAAGGACTCATTGGTGTTCCGAGGGGTTTGATTGATTCCATACCAAACTTCTTTAGAATTTCTCTTGTGTACTTTGTTTGGTTGATAAAGATTCCCTCTTTGCTTTGTTTGATTTGGAGTCCAAGGAAGAAGTTGAGTTCTCCCATCATGCTCATTCAAATTCTCCCTGCATAACTTAGCAAACTCTTGACATAGAAATTGTTAGTAGCACCAAAAATAATATCATCAACATATATTTGAACTACTAATAAATCTTTACCTTTTCTTTTCAAAAACAATGTTTTATCAACATTTCCTCTTATAAAATCATTTTCAATTAAGAATTTACTTAATCTATCATACCAAGCTCTAGGTGCTTGTTTCAAACCATATAATGCTTTGTGCAATTTAAAAACGTGATTTGAAAATTCGTGATCTTCAAAACCTGGTGGTTGTTCTACATATACTTCTTCATTTATAAATCCATTTAAAAATGCACTTTTTACATCCATTTGAAATAAGTTAAAATTCATATGACATGCAAATGCAAGTAATAGTCTAATGGCTTCTAATCTAGCTACAGGTGCAAAGGTTTCATCAAAATCAATACCTTCTTCTTGATTATATCCTTTTGCAACTAATCTAGCTTTGTTTCTAATTACTATGCCATTTTCATCTAGTTTATTTCTAAATACCCATTTTGATCCTATAACAGAATGATTTTTAGGTCTTTCAACTAAGGTCCATACATTATTTCTAGTGAATTGATTTAATTCTTCTTGCATTGCTAACATCCAATTATTATCTTTTTCAGCTTCTTCAATAGTTTTAGGTTCAATTTGTGATACAAATGCAAGATGATTACTAATATTTCTCATAGATGATCTAGTTCTTATTCCTTGAGATGGATCACCTATAATCAATTCCTTAGGGATGACTATAAGCATATCTCCAATCTCTAGGTAGATCTACATCATTATGATTAGTATTAGTATCATCATCCTTAGGTGAATCATTATCTTTAGCTTCTTGTTCATGATCTGAAGATACATCAATATTTAATTTTTCAAGATCTTTTTCAATTATGTTTGTATCTTCCTCATCATCAAATTTTTCAGAATTGCTAAAGATTCATCAAAACTACATGAATGGATTCTTCAACAACTAAAGTTTTCTTGTTAAATACTCTATATGCTTTACTAGTTGTTGAATATCCTAAGAATATTCCTTCATCAGATTTAGCATCAAATTTCCTAAGTTATTTTTACCATTATTATGAATAAAACATTTACAACCAAATGCATGAAAATATTTTATATTGGGTTTTCTATCATGCCATAATTCATAAGGTGTTTTCTTTAAAATAGGTCTTATTAAAGCTCTATTTAGGATGTAACATGCTGTGTTAATAGCTTCCGCCCAAAAGTATTTGGGAGTTTACTTTCACATAGCATGGTACGGGCCATGTCTTCTAGAGTCCTATTTTTCCTTTCAACTACACCATTTTGTTGTGGGGTCCTAGGTGCTGAAAAATTATGATTAATACCATTTTCATTGCAAAAACTTTCAAATAAGTGATTTTCAAATTCAGTTCCATGATCACTTCTTAGAGACACTATGGTAGTGTTTTTCTCATTTGTGACTTTCTTGAAGAATTTCATGAATATCGAGAAAGTCTCATCTTTGTGAGCTAAAAACATTACCCAAGTGAATCTAGAATAATCATCTACTATCACAAGACCATATTTCTTTCCTCCTAGACTTGTGGTTCTAGTTGGTCCAAAAAGGTCCATGTGAAGTAGCTCTAATGGCCTAGAAGTTGAAACAATTTTTAGATTTGAAAGAACTTCTAGTTTGTTTTCCAAACTGACATGCATCACATATTTTGTTATTTTCAAAATCTTTAGGTAAACCTTTTACTAAATCCATTCTAATTAGTTTTGAAATTAGGTGTGTGCTTGCATGACCTAATCTACGATGCCACAACCAACCAATCTCATTCATATTAGCATTATTAGCAACTAAGCAATGATTATTAGTAGACAATTTGTCTAAATCAATCAAGTATACATTGCCATTTCTATTTCCAATAAAAACAATGCTATTATCAATGGGATTAGCTACAGTGCATAAGAAGATTCAAATGATACTTTAAAACCTTTGTCACATAATTGACTTATACTAATTAAGTTATGCTTTAAACCATCAACATAAAGTACATTTTCAATAAATGTGGAGGGAGTTATTTGAATTTACCAAACCCCAAGATTTGGCCTTTGCCATTGTCGCCAAATGTAACAACTCCTCCTTTCTTTTCTTCAAGGGTGATGAATTCTTCTTTGTCACCCGTCATATGTCTTGAGCAGCCACTATCAAGATACCACTTTCTCTTTGATCTTTGGCCACAAGACATTCCTGCAATGATATCAAACTTTATGTTTAGGTACCCAAGCTTTCTTGGGTCCTTCATGGTTAGTAGCAACAAAATTGTTCCTTTCGGAACCCATATTTTCTTTCCTTTAATATTTAAGTTTTTATTAGGTTTTAAAATTTTACATTCATAAGATTTATGTCCTTTTTGATTACATTTAAAGCATGTAAAATTACTTTGGCCAGCACTACAAAAATATTTTTAAGTGATTTTTGTTTTCTTAAAGTGTTATATCCTAATCCGGCTTTGTCAAAAACTGCTTTTTGACTATTTAATAACATGTTAGTTTAGTTGAGCTTAATGTAAATTTATCAACTATGTTCTTATGTTTTCAACCTCTTTCCTTAGTTTATCATTTTCATTAGAGATTGATTTTTTTCTTTTATTAAATTTTATTTTCAGATTTAAGTTTCTTAACTTCATTATTAAGATTTTCTTTTTCTTAATGAAAGTTAAGTTTTCATTTTTCAAAATCTTGTATTTCTTTTTCAAAACCTTAAAATCCCCAACAAGTTCATTAAAAGCATCAAAATTCATCAAAAGCAAATTCATCAAGGGTTTTCGGAACTTACCTCGTCGTCGTCCGCCATAAAATATTTGCAACTTCTTTTGTTCTTCTTCTTCGGAAGAAGATTCATCACTGTCACTCCAAGTTGCAACATAGCCTTCTTCTTTTTCTTGTAGGCTTTTTCAATTAGGACATTCATTCCTAAAGTGCCCCGGTTTATTACACTCATAACAAGTCAAGGGGTCTTTCTCTTTTTCTTTGTCCTTGTCCTTATTTTTATCCTTTTCTCCTTCCCACTTGCTCCAAATTTTTTCTTGTGGAAGGGTTTCTTTCTTCTCATGAATCTTTTAAACTTTTTGCTAAGAGAGCAGTCTCTTCATCATCATCATCATCATCGCTGCTGCTCTCTTCTTCTTTTGCAGCTTTGAGGGCAATACTTTCTTTTTCTTGTGTCCTCCTCTACATGCTGCCTCATGTCAGCTCATGGGTCATAAGAGATCCTAGAAGCTCCTCTAAGGGTAAAGTGTTGAGGTCCTTGGCTTCTTGGATTGCTGTCATTTTTGCTTCCCATGATCTTGGTAATGACCTAAGAATTTTTCGAACAAGTTCAGAGTTAGTATATGTCTTACCAAGACTTTTCAAACCATTTACAATATCAGTGAATCTAGTGTACATGCATGCAATGGTTTCAGATTGTTCCATGCTAAATAATTCATATTTATGAACAAGAATATTAATTTAGATTCTTTTACTTGGTTGGTTCCCTCATGGGTAACCTCTAATCTATCCCAAATCTCTTTGCGGAATTACATGTAGAGATTCGATTAAATTCATTAGCATCTAAGGAACAATATAAAACATTCATGGCTTTAGCATTAAGCTGTGCCATTTTCCTATCATTATCATTCCATCCCTTTCGGGCTTAGGAACAATAGTGCCATCTATAACATGTGTGGGTGTACTAGGTCCATTAATTATAACACCCCATAGCTCATAATCAGAAGCTTGAATGAATATCCTCATTCTAGCTTTCCAATAAGAATAATTTGAGCCATTAAAAGTGGAGGTCTATTCGTAGAATGACCTTCAGCAAATGAACCAACTTGTGTTGCCATTTGGATCTTTAGCTCTTGATCGTGTGATCAAAATCTAATGAGCACTAGCTCTGATACCAATTGTTGGCCCAGATGCAACCCAAGAGGGGGGGTGAATTGGGTTCTTTAAAAATTTAAGCCTTTTAAAAATGTTTTGCTTAAGAAGAATGAAGGCAATGCAATGCAAATACTAAGTGCAGTGAATAAACAGAGATAGAGAAGAGTCAATAAAGCACGGCAAACACAAAGATTTTATAGTGGTTCGGTGTATCCAACACCTACGTCCACTCCCAAGATTCACTTGGGTCCACACTATAATCACCCTAGATTACAGCGAGTTGTTTTACAAGCTCACAACTCAAACTTGTTGTTTTTCCGGGATCACAACGAACCCAGCTGGTTTTCAAGGGCTCACCAGCACAAAAACCCTAACCCAAGCTTTACCAAGCTTGTACCGAGGTAAGACTACCTCCACTAGTTCAATCCCCCAGATTGAACTAGATACAAAGAAAAAAATATGTTTTTCAGTTACAAAAGCTCCTCAATGAGCAGATTAACAAATGTAAGAATAAAGTTTAGAAAAGCCTGATTTGCAGATGGGTGGCTTGAGCTTTTCTTCTTTTCCTCTTTTCCTTAACTCTTTTGAAGTGTAGAATTTGGCCTCAGCTTGGATTCTTCACGGAATGAACTTTTGAGTTGATTTGAGCTTTTCCTCTTTTGAGCGTTGAAAATCACTTGAAATGCTCTTGAATAGCTCTTGGATTTTCTTTTGAAGCTTCCTTGGATTGTTGAGCTTGAACACAGAAGGAGCTTCCTTGGATTTCACACTCTTTCTTTCACTCTATTTTGAATCACGGATTTTTCAAATGATGCTCTGTTTTTCCGATTTTTCCTTTCTTTTCTCTTGAAATAAATATCTCTCTTTTTGTATATCTTTGATTTGAAAACGGCTTCTCTATTTATAGATTCTGCAAAAATATAGCCGTTAGAAACAAAGAAAAATAGCCGTTAAACGAAAATCTTACCGTTGACGCTGACTTGGCATTCGGAAAAATTTCGCCCAGATTTGCTGGAGTCGACTCATGCTTTTTCCGAGTCGGCTCGAGGTCGTGATACTAAAAATAGAAATGTTCAGAAAGTTATAGGGTCGACTCATCAAAAGTAAAGTGTCGACTCCTGAAAGTCGGGGTCGACTCATGAAAAGTTGGGGTCGACTCGTGAAGTGCTCAGAAAAACACACCTCTGGTGTCTGAGCGGAGTCGACTCGCACAGTCATGGAGTCGGCTCGACAGAATCGGGGGTCGACTCGAGAAATTACGTGGGTCGACTCGAGACAGATAGACATTTCTGTACTTTGAGGGGAGTCGACTCTGAAACTCAAGAGTCGGCTCCGGAACGTATCAAAAATCAGAAAGTTTTCTGATTTACTTTAAATTCGTTTCAGATTTATTTTAAATCATTATTTTGACTTGAATATAATAAAATTGACATTAAGAATCAATTCAAGAAGTGTTCCAAAAACTCATTGATTACAATATGAAGTATTAAATTTCTAATTGAAAGCTTAAACATTGAACATGAAGTTACTTTCAAATTGAATAAAGTCATACTTTAACATTCTCATTCATTGTTCTAAATAAATTCATTGCTCATATAAATAAACTCATTACATCATTTAATGTACACATGGCTTTTGGTAATCATCAAAATCAATAAGATTGGGGCATATAATTTTTCAACAATCTCCCCAACAATGTCCAAGCCAGGCGGCCCCGGCACCTTCCAAGCCGGCCCCGGCATGTCCCAGCAGGCGGCCCCGGCACCTTCCAAGCCGGCCCCGGTATGTCCAAGCAGGCAGCCCCGGCACCTTCCAAGTCGGCCCCGGCGTGTCCCAGTCAGGCGACCCTGACACCTTCCAAGCCGGCCCCGGCATGTCCCAGCCAGGCGGTCCCGGCACCTTCCAGCCGGCCCCGGCCTGTCCAAGCCAGGCGGCCATGGCGCTCTCCTGGCCGCCCCCGCCCCGGCACTTTCTGGCCGAGGAGGGCGGCCTGGGCGGCCTCTGCTTTCCCCTCTTCATTAGAACAGGACCCACCAAATAGCTCAGCCACCCACCTTGATGGGACTTGACCTGCAGCCCTGACATATCAAAGAAGGAAGCAAGCTCTGTCACTGCTGCCATCACCATAAAAGTCTTGACAAGTGGCAGTATTTTGGGCCTCACAGATGTCAGCCCTGACATTTCACCCCCCAAAAAAGTCCCTAGTCATCATGACACTTCAGCCACTCAGACTAAATGAGCTCCCAAAAGTCATGGTCCATCATGAGGCCTCATGTGACTCCTTCCCACTAGAGGACAAGAACCCAAACTTCTCAAGAAAGTTTACAGAGTATAAAGGTAAATAAATTAGGTAAGAACGGGTAACTCAAAACACTCGACACGCACATACTGAGCCTCTGGCTCTTTCTCTTTCGAGCTTCCTTAAGCTCACGGCTGTGATCTCGATTGCTGACTTGGACGTCGGAGGGTCCCATCGGAGACCCCCTCCGGTCCCGGGATTTTTTTGCAGACAACCCGGCGAAGCAAGGATTTGAGAAGCACTTCATTTCCGACGTTCAGGAGAGGTGGTTGAGCGTCAATAGGTATATTAGTATAAAATTGGTATGAATAGTTCAAATGATTCACCTTCTATACTGAATCAAGAGGCAAAATCGTTTCGGCTCTGAATCAGTTTGGTTTAATTCATCTTGAAAGATTTGGTTTGAAATGGTCTGATTAACCTTAAATATAAGAAAAAAAATTGAAAAAAAAATTTCTTATGCATAAATATTTTTATGTTCTTTTGCTTCTCTTTAGTGTTCGACCTCTAGTTATATCTTTAATGATAAATAAAATTTATTATATTAAAAATTAATACTATTTTAATGCCAAATCAGTATACTTTGATACGAAACATACCATATCAAATTAGTAATGAAGCAGAAGGTTTCAATTCCTGAATTGTGCCAAATCATGCTAAATTAAACAATTCGATTAATAGCTTGGTATACTAATATAAGGTTGATATGAATAATTTAGAACAATTCACCTTTCAAATTAAATTAAGAGATAAAATTATTTTAATTTTGAATTTGTTCGATTCGAATCCTCCTTAAAGATTTAGCTTGAAATGGTTTGACTAACCTTATATATTATAAAAAATCTTCCGCTTAAATGTTCCTACGTTCTTTTGTTTCCCCAATGATAAATGAAGTGCATTAGTCGCCTTTCTTCTCTTTGTTTATTCCATTTTCTATCTTTTGTTTATCAATGCATGGCAGCTGGATCACGTACCTTTAACGCAAGGATGGTAAAATTTTAAACCGTCTTGCTCGGCAGAACGTCCACTTAGTTCATCTGAAGGGACGTCAGCTGGAAAAAGATTTCGTCAACGGTTCCTTTCTTTTACCTGGACAATGACTGAGGAACAACTGATCGAAAGAATCGAGAGAAAGAGAGAGAGAGAGAGAGAGAGAGAGAGAGGGAGAGGTAGAAACCGGAGAAGAGGACGGGAAGGGGTAGGATTCGGAAGTACGCGGCGGGTGGCGAGCGCAGACGGACACGTAGCTATGCCCTTGAGGGGCGTTTGGAATCTCTAAACGGTGGCCGTCGGTTCGGCCATCCGCTTTTGCAATCATTGCAATTATTCCGCGAATCGGACGTGCGGCCCATCGTGGTCCATCGCATTGAATGGTGTTCCTTTTTCGCAGGCCCACCGCCGCCGACCACAACCGTCGGATCAGCACCTTCCATTCTAAGTGGCGTGGATGTGATGGGTGTCAGAGCTTGGATTTCAGGAAGGCTCAGATCTCAGGATTCCAGCCCGCATGCCATCAGTCAACGGTGCATTCTTGCTGCATCAAGGTGCGTTCTGATTTGGAACAGGCAACGCGGTGAACTTAACAACGCTGGTCAAAAGATGGCGTCTTGAGGTTGACGCTGGTCAAAAGAAGGGGTCTCGAGAAGGTAAGGGTGTCGGGGAGATCTTACCGACGTTATCGGATGCTACGGATGGACCGATTTAATTGACGCCGTCGTTAGGTCGTAGTTCATGTTGTCCATGCTTTATAAGACATGGCCGGTCGTGATTTTGTAAAATTGAATCCGGATCGATCAGCTCGGTAAGTTAGTTACGGCCGCCCCCCGCCCTTTTTTGTGTTGTTTTTTCTCCCCCTGAATCATTGTTATATAATGACTATATACATGGGGGATTAATCGCTTGCTTGCTTTTTCTTCTTCGATCACTTTCATAGTTTCATTCTTCAACTCAACTTTGACATAGGGCAATTCATGATATTTACTTTTTTTAAAAAAAAAAATATTTTTTAATAAAAAATATTTCTTTTATTGTTAGGCATTTCAAATCATAGCATATTTATTTTTTAATACTTAAAAATAATTTTACATCAAATATGAAAGAAAAAAATTAAATACATTGAATATTAAAAAAAAAATTAAGTACTTATAACTTGAATTCACTTTCTATCAATTAATTTTTACTTAAATTTTTAAATTATATAATTTTAATATACTAATAAATTAATTTAAATTAATAAATTAGTTTGAAACATTACAAATGGTATAATAGTTGAGTTAAATGTACAAAAGTTGATGGAAATGAGGTGATAAAGTTTGATCATAATGTTGAGCTTTCCTTATAGATTCAGCTCGGTGTAGATTATGCGTCACTTCGTATTATTAAAAGAGAAGATTGTAATATTTTAAAAATAGCTCCAATATCAAATATAAAAAAAATATTTAAGTACATCGAATATTAAAGAAAATATTTAAATATTTATAACTAAAGTTTATCTTCTACCAATTAACTTTTACTCAAAATGTTAGACTATATAGTTTATCAAATAACTTTTACTTAACTTTTTGGATAACATGATTTCTGACTGCTAATGAATTAGTTTAAATAAGTAGATAAGTTTAAAGTGTTATACTTTTATTGGTCTTTCTAAATGCCAAGCTGTTAATAGAAATTATTTATGGAGGAAAATCATCCTCCATGGGATCAGAAAAATTAAAAACCATAGTTGGAGAGAAGATAAACGTAAACATGAATAAAAAAATTAAAAATTAAAAATAAAAAATCCTCGGGCTAGTTGGTCCGGCGCGGCCTCGCTCTAAGGGCACCCCCATTCTTCTTCCTTTTTG
Organism: Calamus simplicifolius; assembly: GCA_900491605.1. Lineage (NCBI taxonomy): Eukaryota > Viridiplantae > Streptophyta > Magnoliopsida > Arecales > Arecaceae > Calamus > Calamus simplicifolius. The sequence goes on along the minus strand of UESW01001420.1, from coordinate 197,808 downwards.
TAGCTCATCATGACCCAAAGTATTATGCTAGCGGATATTCCATGGATATCCAGTGATAAAGGGTCGCTTCACCTTTGCGCTCTAATTTTCTGGGAGGCCATGATAGGGCAATTGACCCCCCCTTTGGCCGGCATCCTCTCCTTTACCCCTAGAGCTTAAGAGGTCAACTTTATGCGAAGCTTCACGGATGGCTAACCTTTTGACCCTTCAAATCAGGTATGGCAGGCTGTTAGCAATTTGTATCCCCTGTGCTCTTTTCATGAGTGCCCAAGCCACTTAGAAAGTGCTTCGCTTACTTAAATACATGATTGAGGGGGCATGTCTTATTAGGGGCCCACCGGTGGGATATCCCCCCCAACCCACACTGAATCTTGATCCCACGATAACACACTTTGGGTTAATCACGCTTTCCCATCAAGTAAACAGGAAACCACGGGAGCCACATAAAATTATTCAAGAATTCATTCTGAATTTATTGGAGGTGTAGAGGGTACTGCAAACCAACCGAGTTGTTTTGGGAAAATATGGTGGAGAAGCTCGGCTCCATTTGTCTCTAAAATTCAGTTCAAAGTTTAGCTGCAGCTGAGCTCGAGCAAGATCTATGAAGTATATATATATTTAATGAATCAAACTGTCAAAAATAATTTTCATAGACCCTGGTTGTTAGGGATGCCACAAGACAAGATTTCAGAGACGAGGACCGCCCCAAGTATCAACATCCAAGATAGATATTTGGGACAGGCTTTGAGTGGAAAATTTTCTGCATCAAATAGTAGACATGGCTAACAACATGGGTTGATTAATTGAAAAAGGTTAATTTTGAAATACTTCTCCGTTCCTTCCTCTCTATACCAACCATAGGACGTGGCCGACAAGGTTTTCTTTTTAATTAATTTCTTTGAGATATCTCTAAGAATTGGGATCTTCTAAGCATGCTGCACTGATTGAATATGCACCAAAACTCCCAAAATCCCTCCCATATTCTTCTAGACTTGCTACGCATAAAAATAGATGATTTAAAGTTTTAATGTCTTCTTTATATCATCTACATATCGGGTTAAAGGAGCTGATACAACTGACTAACAAGAAACATATTGAGAAACATCCTATAAAAAGTTTCTAAAAAAAGTAAAGAACTTTATGATGAGATTGGAGCTTCCAAATTTTGATGAAATTAATCATAGAATTATAGTCCTCAATAGCCACCCAACTATTGTAAACCTGTTTAACTGCAATCTTAGAGTTGTAACCTTATTTTCAGCAATGGGATATCCCCTTGTAAGGTACTGGCAATGGAAACTTGATTAACCTTCCAGCCTCAAGGGACACTTAGGTAGTGTTTGATAGCCCAAAAGCTATCCCTAGATAAATGTATGGGATAGCATTTATCCAGGGGATAGCTGAGGGAATAAGCATTTTTTTTAAATTTACAAGTTTGCCATCAAGGGATAACATTAGTTGTTCCTGGGTTCCCTAGGGAATAAGTTCAAGGGATAACTCATGGTTAACCATGGGTTATCCCCTCTGGTTAAATTTTTTCAGACATATCCCTTCTAACTATAGCATTTAAAATAAGAGGATATCCCCTCGATATCCCTCCTTATCCCCTATATCAAACACTACCTTAAGATAATGACTCCAAATCCTACATTCCTTCCTGATCAAGTAAACGGTCAATAGAAAAAAGTTATATGCTACATATTGCATATCATAAATGGTCAGAAGATGATTTAGAGGGATCGTTGAAAACCAAGCTTGAGCTACCATATCAATACTCTTCCACTCCTAATGGACCAAATAAACTTGTCGATAATACTTGTAGCTTTACATATATTTCTCTCTATATAGCTAAACAATTACTTGGAAGCTTAAAAAATTCAATTGCTATTAAAGTGGCATTTTGCTTGAAGCATTTGAGAAAGGAAACTATTTTGGTGTAATACTACTCCACTCAAAGTACTTACCATCCACCAAAGCTGAATATTGAGATTAAACAAACCACACTCCTTCCTTGACATATAGATATTCTTCATATACGGTGCAAAGAGCTCTACTTTCTTAGTCATGGCCTCAAAGAAAATTTTTGATAGTTCTATTAAATCATGTTAGGAAGCTGCTCGATACTATCGTATTAAAGATCAAGTGGATTAGTATAGCACAAAGCATTGATGAGATTAATGCAACTCTACTTGTGAAGGAAAGTAATTTCAAATTCAAATTAACTTCAAATTTTGCATTAATCCGTTCCTTCGTAATTCTAACATTTATTTATTTTAACTTGGCTCTTTAACCGAGACATCGGAGTAGAGATTAAACTCATCCACCTCTTAATTTGATGCTCAGAGTTGCAATTAATCTACATGCAACATTACTATTAATCTTTAGGTTAAATAATATCATAGACTTGCCAATATCAATAGCTTGGCCAAACCGTAAATAATAGTTCATAAACACAACCAGTAATAGTGGGTGGCACTAAAAATTAGAAAACAGTTAGCCATCTATAAAGAGAAAGTGGTTGATCCATTGGGCGATGACAACTGATTTGACTAGATTGCATAACTATATAGATTCCTCATGAAATCATTTAGCATATGAAATAAACAAATAACGAAAAAGGAGACAACTTTGCCAAAGTCTCATCTCGAAGGTAAAAAATCAGTAAGTACCCATTGACCAATATTGCAAAGGATGAAGCTCAAATGCAACCATCAATCCAATTGATCATCTTACCAAAAAACTTTAAGTAAAGTAGGACTACCCTTAACTCAACTCAACTCAACTCATCTAAGCTTTTTTTCAACTATATGAGATCGGTTACATGAATCTACTTTCTCCACTCTTAGATATTGCTAAATCACTATATTAGGAGCATGCTCTATGCTCAGCTTGATAATCATCGGTGTTTTTTTTTAAAAAAAATTTAGTTTTATAGAAATCATTAGTAGTTTGTTTGTTAGTTTTCTTTATAGAGAGTGAATAATAGTTTAGACTATAACAATGTTATTAGTGATGCTCCATCTTGAAATAAGGGAAACCGACTTGTTAATCACCTTCTTAATGCTCAAAATGATAATTTTAGCAATAATTTTATAGATTATTATTACATGAACCTATGGGTTTCCAGTGACTTAGTTAATAGGATTTATATGCTTTGGGACCAAGGTTATGAAAGTAACTTTCCAAATATTTGGTATGACAATAGCTTTCTAAGTATTTTGTATGGCACCAGAGTTATTTTAGTAGGATTTATATGCTTTGAGACCAAAGCTATGAAAGTAGCTTTCCAAATACTTGGTATGATATCAGAGACCCAAAAAAAAAAAACTCGTAGCTACGTTATAAATATCATTTATAATAATATGCCAATATTCTTTATAAAAATAAAGAGAAAGCCTATTCGGTCCCAGCGCTTTATTAGCATTCATGGATTTTAAAGCATTAATAAACTCTTCATTCAAAGGCTCTAAGAAAATTAGCGTTCTTCTCATTCAAAGTACTTCTAATCTGGGATAGGAGAAATATCCATATCTTGATTAGTCTGTCCAATGAACTTATCTTCATGTTAATTATCCGCTACCAAAATTTTGTTCCATCTCTTCCTGATGGTAATAGATGTATGAAAAATAAATTATATTCTGTTCTCCTTAATTCATTTCAATATGGATCGCCATAAGATCTACTGAAACCTAAATAACTTGTTGACCGTTTTTTTTTTTTTCCTGGGTAATTCCCTTGTGCTTCACAACGCGCAATTATATAAAAGGGTTGGCGTTGGTGGGATCTAGGTTGGGCTATGTTTGGAGGCACTATGCCATACCTCATGCGACAACATCAAAACACGGTGGCACTTCGGTGTGAAAGGGTTGCAGATAATTACCTTTAGTACATTGGATAGAGTTGAATAAAAGAAAAGATAAGGTTACACAAAGATAGGATTAAAAATTATTTTATTCTGTATTTGATAAAGAAAAGAATAAAAAATCAGATAAAATAATTATATTTTAAAAAATAGTAATCATTATTAAAGATAAAAATAAAAATTTAAAGTGATTTTTGGATAGAATAAATATAAAAACATTATAAGTAATTTCTTTCATGAAATTAGCTTGTAATAAAATTTTGTTCTATTTTTTAAAAAATAAATAAATAATATATTTAGATTGTTGACCTCCACTGTGTTAACGACCAAAAAAAAAAAAAAAAAAAAGCAGAGCTCAAGGAAGTGAGCTTTGTTATTATCTCCTAATCTATAAGGAGATCTTGACGGATACTGCGTTCCTTTTTGTGCTTATCTTCTCGTCTTTATAAAGGTTTCTGGAATGGAAGAACTGGGCCTCATAATTTTGATGTTATAGATAGCCAAAATCTTATCTTCTCTCATACCTTTCTTCGTGCGGCACTTTTAGTGAAAAGATGGCTCAATTATTATCACTTCCCGAGCTACCAATACCAAAACAAACTAATGGTTGAGTGGTGACCGATAATTTTTGCCAACCAAAACTCTCACTGTTCACTGACGACCTTCCAATGCTGGAAAGTGGCATACAGCGAGAGCCGCACTTTCGAAAGGGTTGTTATCTTTTTTATTTCTAAAATGTTACTCAAAGGCTGGTGCTTTACCTGGATTATCTTCTCAATCAAAAAAAAAAAAAACGCTTCATTCTCTGAGATAGTGTTTGAAATAAAGGATAAGAAGGGATATCCATAACTATAAGGGATAGCAGAGAATAAAGTTAATCAAAGGGATAATCCATGGTTAACCATGGGATATCCCCTCAATTTATTCCCTAGAAAATATAGAAATAGCTAGTTATCCCTTCAAATAAGAGTAAAAAATGTTATCCTATGAATTTATCTTTTTGCATTTGATATGATCAAAGGGATAGCCAAGGGATATCCCTAGGGATGGCCAGGAGATAAACTCTATCCCATACATTTATCTATGAATAATATTTTTCCTATCAAACACTACCTAAAGATGAAACTCTTTCTTTCTCTAAACTATCCTATAAGTTTATTCAGTATGGTGATATCATAATAGTTTTTTATGTGGTTGATCGTGATTCGATTACCTGATCAAACATGCATTGTTTCTATTTTACATCAACATATTATTATTATTGTTTTAATCTTTTAGGTAAGGATTTTGATAGATTCTTAGAATAAATTTTCAACCTTTTCTCTTATTCTTTATGCAATATATATATATATATATATTTCATTCAAATTATATATTATATGATATGATATGATGTTTACGGGAGTCTATTTTATTTATGCTGGTGGGTGAGGTGGCATTCCTAGTTCTAGCTAGTTCCAGATGCGCGTCGAAGCACGAGGCTGTACTATATTTCCTTTCATTGGCTTCCAGAACCTCGTTATAAAGGATTTAGCCGTTGATGAGACCAAATGTATAGCCGCACTTATATGGTAGATCCAACCAGATAATAAAACTTAAACTGAAATGTCTGTCTTCCTTTCTTGACGTGGCGTCCTCTTTTATACCAGGCGTTGTTGCAGACATTTATTCTTCAACTCGGATACGATTCAACTCCAGATCTAAATATTGATCTTTCTTTCGAATGAAATTTGTAAGATAGTTCTTACACAAAGAGTATCAGGGATGATTCTTTGCGAAAGACCCTTCGACGTTCAAGTCAGTAGAAATTCATAGCAAGCAGATATGAGGAGAAGGCTCTTGCAGAAGAGTCCCTTAAGAACAACTTTTTTGAAAGCCTAAGGAGCTTTACTCGAGCTTCAATGGAGTTTTTTTTTAGTGAAAGAGTGAGCATACCCGGAAGACTTCAAGATAGAGCATATATATAGGTTGCCAAGGTGATGGCAGACAACTACCTGATTCCTTGGACGTGTCATCGGGGGTCCGAAACCGTTATAATTCGAATCTGATTCGAATCAAGTTTATCACGAGATCGGTAGCTTTCGAATCTGGTTAGTTAGAGAATCAACGGTCAGAGAGGCTAGCTGGTACTTTGAGATTCGATGATTTATAGGCCCTAGGTGGAGTTTGGCACTATCTGGCTTTTTTCCTTTACTTAGGGTAACCGGAGACCCACGTGGCTAGAATCTTGCTGGATTGTCATGGATTTAAATTTTTCCATGCTTGGATCCACAGAGGTTCAGAGGTGCCTCGGTTCGGCCGAGGTATGAGGATAGCTCGGTCTTGTCGAGGCATGAGAATGGTTCGGTATGAGAATGGCTCGGTCTGAGAATGGCTTGGTCTCACCGAGTTGTATCGGCTCTGTTCTTTTCCAGATGTGACGGCTGGCGGATCAAAAATCAAAGATGATCTTGACCTTTTTGTCGTATGCACAAATATTGACGTGATGACGATTTTACCCCTTATCACATGCCCCCACTTCCTAGTCCGAAGCGTAGGCTCGGGCATAGGGAGTAGAATTCTAGGCGGCTTTACCCAAGTGGAGAAATTCAAACAGGCAGAGACGTGCCATGAGGCCCCCATAAATGCCAGGTTGTCGCTTCATCATTTTTTCTCATCATACGAGTAGGAAACCCTTCGCCTTCCGCTGTTGGCCATGGACGGAATGGCGCGTGGCAGGCCCAAGGTTTGGCGACGACGTATGGGGATTCTCGCCTCGCCAAAACAGTTTAAATAGAGGTGGGCAGAGTTATCTTCCGTTGCGCTTTCTCTCTATCTTCTTACTATGAACGTCTTCAACGCAGGATCAGACATGGTTGGTGTTTCTTTCGCTGATCTTGGAGATAAGGAATGCCCCATTGACTCAGCCTCGATGATGACCCCTGCAGATCTGGAGAGGATTCGCCGGGATTATTGGTTCACAAGCGATATTCGAATGTGAGTCCCTGGTCTTGAACAGAGGGTGCCTGATCAATTGGAGTCGGAGGTTTTTTTCTATGAGGAAAGCTTCAAAGTTGGACTCCACTTTTCTTTTAATCCACTGGTGAGCGGTATAATGAAGCATTACGGCATCTGCCCAACGATGATTACGCCTAATAGCTGGCGTTATATCATTGGGTTCATCTCCCTATGCGCGTTCATAGGGATAAAGGCGACGATTCCTTTGTTCCGGGCCTGTCACAGCCTCAAATCTTCTAAAGATTCTTCTTGGCATTATATTGGGTCATGGAAGAATTTTAAGAGGTTTTCGAAGGTTCCGACTTCCGTCAAAGGATGAAAGTCACAATTTTTGTTGTCGAATAGGATGATGCGTTTGACTTTCCTCGCCAATGGGGGCCTCTCCCCACGGAGTTGAACCAGCGTCCGACGCTGTCAAGAGCGGAGAAGGAGGACTTCAACATTCTCTATGGCAGCAAGATGGTCCCAATCGATGCTCTTTTGACTGAAGAGGCACTCTATAATGCTGGGCTGAGCCGAGTTGATCCCTTAAGTAAGTGCGACATCACCTTTTTCACGTTTGGATGTCTTTGTAGGGATGTAGCTGACCGTTCCATGATTTGCAGGGATCAGGTCTGAGTTTGGGGCTAAGATGAGAGGAGCGCTCGTGATCGACTATGGTGATTCGGGTAGAAAGAAGAGTACGAAGCGTCACCGTACTATCTCATCAACCCCTGCGAGAGGGAAGAGGGCTAGATTCGAGTGGAGGCCATCCTCTTCCTCTCCTTTCAGGCTGCATCTGGCACTGCCGAGCCATTCGCAAGGACTGACTGAACCCCAATCTTCGAGCCCGCTGAGGGGGGATGTCATAGGGGAGCCGATCCCCCGCTCCTACTCTAGCCCTAGAATTTGGGGGGCCGATACCCGATAATGAAGCCGAATAAGTAGCGGTCCGGGTAGAGCAGGAGCTTGGTCATTTGCCTGAGCCTGCGGATGATGATTTTTGGGTGACAGAATTTCTCTATCCTGTGGTTACCAACGTACCTTACCCTGAAGGGGAGGGTTCCATGAGTCAGCAGAGGTTGAGGGAATTATTCTTCGAAGATCGGGTGGCTGCACTTGCAGTGAGTGTTGTTCTGCCTCCAATAGGATCCCCTCCCCGTGGGATAGAAGAGGAAGGAGGAGAAAAAAGAGGTCCACCGGATGGAGAAGGGGTTCCCTCGATGGAGGAGCCAGGGCCTTCGGGGACGTCAGCAGATGACGAGGAAAGGATAAGTCGGCTTAGTCCCCTCCTTGATCCCTCGGGTGGCGCTACTGAAGAATCTCGGATTGACAACTTTTTAGCATTTTTTATGAGAAGTGACATGCCATTTACCCTAAAGTAGGAGAAGACAGTCGTCGAAGAATCGCTTTTCGATTGAGGGATTTGAGATGCCTTCTGACTTGGAAGACTGTGCATTGGTCCCTAGCCAATACATCCTAAGGGACGTGAATTCTTCTTGCATTTAAGTGAGTTTTCTTTCCTTCTATGCCTTCTTAAATGTTCTACACAGTTTTTCTGAATCTAACTGTTTGGCTCTATTGTAGGCGATTCTCCTTCAGCGGGTACTCTTTAAGCGCCTGATCTTGGCCGATAAATACAACAGAGAGATCTCGCATGAGGCTGAAGCACTTTGTGCCAAAATAAACTTGGCTGATCAACACTCAGAAGAGCTGATGAGGGTGCAAGCCGAGCTTGATGAGGTCAGGAGGTCGGGCGAAGATGCCCGATCCGAGGTGTTACGACTTCGGGCAGAGGTAGCTAAGCTTGGGGAGGCTCAAAAAATGGCCGATGAAGCTCGATCAGAACTGTCGAGGTTCTGAGGAGAGGCCCAAAGGGAAATCGACTTTTTTAATGGCAAGGCTATTGAAGAAAAGTACTAGTTTGAGGCTCGGCTCGAGTCATGCCAAAAACAGATTTCTGATCTTATGGCCGAGCTACGTCAAGCACGATTCGATGGTTCCAGAGACCGGATGGATCTTGAACATGCTTGGAAGGACATGAGAAAATATAGAAAAGAGAGGGAGAAGGCCCAAAAAAGAGCCAAGAAAGCAGAAGCCGAGGTTGCTCGAAATGCCAAAGAGGTACGTCCTCTTACCGCTTCTACGCAACGGTTCATCTCTTTTCCGTAGTTAGAGTTGACTTGACCATTTGTTTTATTTGCTATTTTTCCTTCTCTAGTAGATAAAGGCTCTGATCGAGGATAGTCTCGAGTCGGGAGAAGTACTCTGAGCTGGAGCGTCGGGCAGCGGAGGTAGACAATGAGATCGCTTTGGCAATTGAGAAATATAAAAGCTCAGAAGAATTTGCTCGTGGGCAAATTCAGTTTTCAAAGGAGGCATACCGAGTTGGAGCAAGCGAAGTCCAGGCGTGGGTGGTTCAGGAGTACCCAGACATTAACCTCTCATTTTTGGAGGATAAGAGGTATTGCTTTCCATCGTTGACAACTGAAGCATTGGCAGTGACCTCTCCATCCAATGATGGCAACGATGATGAAGATGCTCCTGGCATAGATTTTGAAGTGGTCTTAGAAGGAGATCCAATGGAGGCTCTTTCAGAAATTACTAAGGAAATAGAGGCCTCGAGACCTGCCATCAAGGAAGCCAGAGCTTTGCAGACAACTACCGAGGTGGACGTGGTCCTGAGGCCGAGTAACGGAGAGGGTCGGCCAGATCAGCGTGCTTCAGACGTTGCTGAAATTGCCTCTGAATATGAAGACGGGACTTAGAGATCCATCTTTCCATATTTTTTCTTCATTTTTGTAATATAAACAACATTATGATACGAATGAATCGTTTTGTCTTTCTCCATGTGTTTTCGTTGTTTCGGTATTAGCGTGTTAGACGGATTTTTAGCTCGTCCACGTCTTGTTTAAGCTTAGCTTACTACGAAGCCAAATGAATAGTCCAATTCTTTTATTTCTCAAAGAATTTCAGAATGACTTTGTCAAAATCGAAGAAGTCTCCCGGTCTTGTTGAGACCAACCCGGCCGAATCTGTTGAAGCGAGAGATAGCTTAGCTCTGCTGGAGCAAAAGGAATGGTTCAGCTTTGCCGAGATAGAGGAAATAATTCGGCTTCGCCAGAATAGAGAAAACTGTTCATCTTGGCCGAAGTGTAGAAAGTGGTTTGGATTTGCCGAGGAGGGGGATAGCTCGGCTGTGCCGAAGTATATCTTATTTTTTCTAGGGCATTCATCTCATATTTAATGCCTTATCTTTTTCGATACGGGCTTGCTTTTCGTATACGCCGAGCACTGGGTTGCTATTGGACCGCATCATTTTCCATAGGGGTCTTCCAAGTTTATTCGTATCTCGAGGATTCGCAAGCAACTCTTTACATTAAAAGCTTCCGATGTGAGATTGAGAGGAAATCCTCTGCCGTTTATTGTGGCATGGGGGATATCTCCAGCATACCTCGGGAAGTATCGAGTCCTGTTAGGGTATTGCCACATGGTCTTGGCGTGATTATGGCATCCTGAGTTCTGAAGTCCCTCCTTCATTAATAGTTGTTTTCAGTTTAGTGCCTATAAAAAGAGGGAGAGCAGAAGGGGGTCTAAGCATGCCCGGAAAAGTCTTCGAGCAGAAAGAAACTTTCATGGCTTTTCCCATGCTGCATTTGAGAGATGTGAAGTTGGCTTTTCCTTTCGATATTTGGCTTGACCCCAATAGCTGGGGTGATGAAGGAGTTGCTGGGAAGCAAGTCATCCTCAAGGGAGGAGTTATGGAGGTCATATGTGAAGCGCAAAAGGGGATAGAGGTCATATGGGAAGTGCACGCGAGCGCTCTCTATTTAGTCTCATCCATCCATTGTGGAACCATAAATTCCACTAAAAATGCAGTTTTTAATGGGCTATGGTTTCCACAAGCTTTCCGTCAACTATAGTAACCTTCATCGCCAAGCCTCTTCTAGGCTTTTCATCTTCCATGGTGGCGCCTAGCCATGTCCCTGCATCCTGAGGGACTTCACACTTTCGAAGAGTCGGAGGTAAGTTCCTTTAGGTTGCTTCTTTTTTCTACATGACTGCTCGAAAATTCGGGGATCGCAGCTCGACAGAGTTATCTTTTTCGACTTCTTTGAGTCATGGGCAGAAGCTATATTGAAGCAGCGTTGTGTGCCGAGCTTACTTGTTTGAGCATTTTCTTTTGCTTTTTGTGCATTTCTTATGTTGTAATGCACTTGTAATGCCTCAAAAGCTGTAAAGAATTTTTTGCAATGAAATAAAAGAACTTTTTCCTTCACACATGCAGCTATTTTTTGTTGTTTTGCTTTTATTTTGCAAAGCGCAAGTCTTTCCCAACGTATCGTTTTTGCATTTTTTCTGACGCGCAAATCTCTCGTATACGTTGGATTGGAGGATGCGGGATAAAGACTCGGTCTTGCTGAGACACGCCAATAGCCATTAGGGCATCCTTTTGCTAAGGAAAATGGTCGTATCCGATATTTACAGGTCAGGGAAACTTTTGATGGGAGTTCGGTCATACCTAGTATTTGTTGATATTTAGCTCGGCCCTCGGACATACCGAGAGTGCTCGGATATACCGAGTCTTTATTAATATTTAGCTCGGCCCTTGGATATACCGAGAGTGCTCAGACATACCGAGTCTTTATTGATATTTAGCTCGGCCCTCGGACATACCGAGAGTGCTCAGACATACCGAGTCTTTGTTGATATTTAGCTCAGCCCTCGGACATACCGAGAGTGCTCGGCATACCGAGTCTTTATTGGTATTTAGCTCGGTCCTCGGACATACCAAGAGTACTTGGACATACCGAGTCTTTGTTGGGGGACCCGTAGGCCAGTAGTCGGATGAAACCTGTCTCTTATCAAAGACTTTGGGAGAGATTGTTTAGAGCATAAACAACGTGAAATCTCATTATTGTAAATTGGGTGAGTTTGGTGAGAGCGTACTTTATTGATGATATTTCCGAAGATTGTCCTAATTTCAGGTTCGAGGAATAGATTTTTCGTCTAGATCCTGGAGCTTGTAAGTGCCGAGCCTGATGACTTCTGCAACTTGATAGGGACCTTCCTAATTTGGAGATAGCTTCCCTTGCTCTAATGATTTGGAGACGGACGCCTTGCGGAGCACAAGATCACCAGGAAGGAAAGACTTTCCTTTGACTCGGGAGGAATGATAGCGAGCTACTCTTTGTTGATAGGCTGTAATTTGGATTCGGCCCTTCACTCTGACTTCTTCTATCAAGTCGAGGTTGGTTCGGAGCTGCTCGTCCTTCGACTCCTCCGAATAACTCTCCACCCGTGGCGATGGTAGCCCTATCTCCACAAGAATGACAGCTTTCATACCGAAGGCCATTTTGAAAGGAGTCTCGCCCATGGGGGCCCTTTGGGTAGTCCGGTAGGCCCACAAGATATGATGAAGCTCCCCTGCCCATCTACCTCGAGCCCTGTTGAGCCGGGCTTCAATTCCCTGCAGCAAGGTTCGGTTGATCACTTTGGCTTCTCCATTGGCTTGAGGATGCCCAACCAAAATGAGACGGTGGCAGATGTTGTGATTCTTGCAGAACTCTCAGAATTTGGGATTGTCAAACTATCTCCTATTGTCGGTGATGATGGTGTGTAGAAGGCTGAATTGACAAATGATGAATCTCTATACAAAATCTCTAGCCCGAGCCTCAGTTATCTGGGCGACTGCCTCGGCCTCGACCCACTTGGTGAAATAGTCGATTGCTACAAACATAAACTTCCATAATGCATTGCTACGGCGTCGCAATAATTTTTTAATATTTATAAATGATAATATTTATAATTTATGATAATAATTGCGATGCACAAATTGCATCGCAATATTTTTTTAAAACTTTTTTCATTACATATATTTATAAAAAACATTGCGACGCAACTAATGCGTCGCAATATTATATTTCTTTTATATATTAATATTAATAATAATTATATTTACTAAAAATAATCGATCTCGGTCAGCGTCGACCTATCTCGGACCTTCGCGATCGATCAGATCGGCGACGATCCGACGGTTGTGATGGATCCAAGCCATGATCGATCCTGGTCGGCGATAATCCGACGATTGCGATCGATCCAAGCCATGATCGATCCCGGTCGGCGATGATCCGACGGTTGCAATCGATCCAAGCCATGATCGATCCCGGTCGGCAATGACCTATCTTGGACCGTGGCGATCGATCGGATCGTCGACGATCCGACGGTTGCGATCGATCCAAGCCATGATCGATCCCGGTCAGCGTCGACCTATCTCGGACCGTCATGATCGATCGGATCGGCGATGATCCGACGGTTGCGATCGATCGAAGCCATGATCGATCCCAGTCGGCGATAATCCGACGGTTGCGATCGATCCAAGCCATGATCGATCCCGGTCGGCAACGACCTATCTCGGACCGTGGCGATCGATCGGATCGGCGACGATCCGACGGTTGTGATCGATCCAAGCCATGATCGATCCCGGTGGCATCGACCTATCTCGGACCATCGCGATCGATCGGATCGGCGACGATCCGACGGTTGCGATCGATCGAAGCCATGATCGATCCCGATCGGCGATAATCCGACGGTTGCGATCGATCCAAGCCATGATCGATCCCAGTCGGCGAGTATGCGACGGTTGCGATCGATCCAAGCCATGATCAATCCTGGTTGGCAACGATCCGATGGTTGCGATCGATCCAAGCCGTGATCCCGATCGGCCACGACCGATCTTGGACCGTTGCAATCCGTCGAGATCGGCGACGATCCGATGGTTGCGATCGATCAAAGCCATGATCCCGATCGGCCATGACCGATCTCGGACCATGGAGATTGGTCCGATCGGCGACGATCCGATGGTTGTGATCGATCCAAGCCCTGATCCCGATCGGCCATGACCGATCCCAGACCGATGCGATCGGTCCGAGATCGCTGACGATCTGACGGTTGCGATCGATCCAAGCCGTGATCTCGATCGGCCATGATCGATCTCGGCCATTGCAATCCGTCCAAGATCGGCGACGATCCGACGATTGCGATCGATCGAAGCCATGATCCCGATCGGCCATGACCGATCCCATACCGATGCAATCGGTCCGAGATCGCTGACGATCCGATGGTTGCGATCGATCCAAGCCCTGATCCCGATCGGCCATGACCGATCTCAGACCATGGCGATCAGTCCGATCGGCGATGATCCGACGATTGCGATCGATCCAAGCCCTGATCCCGATCGTCCACGATCGATCTCGGACCGTGGTGATCAGACCGATCGGCATCGATCCGATGGTTGCCATCGATCCTAGCCCTAATCCTGATCCACCATGACCGATCTCAGACCACGGCGATCGATCCGATCGGCGACGATCCGACGATTGCGATCGATCCAAGCCCTGATCTCGATCGGCCACGACCGATCCCGGACCATTGCGATAGGTCCGAGATCGCTGATGATCCGATGGTTACGATCGATCCAAGCCCTGATCCTGATCGGCCATGACTGATCTCGGATCGTGGCGATCGGTCCGATTGGCGATGATCCAACGGTTGCGATCTATCCAAGCCCTGATCCTGATCGTCCATGACCGATCTCGGACTGTGGCGATCGCACTGATCGGCGTCGATCTGACGGTTGCCATCGATCCAAGCCCTAATCGATCACGGTCGGCGATGAACAATCTCGGACCATCGCGATCGATCCGATAGGCGACAATCCGACGGTTGCGATCGATCCAAGCCGTGATCCCGATCGGCCACGATCGATCTTGGATCGTTGCAATCTGTCCGAGATCAGCGACGATCCGACGATTGCGATCGATCGAAGACATGATCCCGATCGGCCACGACCGATCTTAGACCGTGGCTATCGGTCCGATCAGCGACGATCCGACGGTTGCAATCGATCCAAGCCCTCATCTCAATCGGCCATGACCGATCCCAAACCGATGCGATCGGTCCGAGATCACTGACGATCTGACGGTTGCCATCGATCCAAGCCCTGATCACGATCGGCCACGACCGATCCCGGACCATTGTGATCGGTCCGAGATCGCTGACGATCCGACGGTTATGATCGATCCAAGCCTTGATCCCGATCGGCCATGACCGATCTCGGACCGTGGCGATCTGTCCAATTCCCGATGATCCGACGGTTGCGATCGATCCAAGCCGTGATCCCGATCGGCCATGATCGATCTCGAACCATGGCGATCGGTCTGATCGGCAACGATCCGACGGTTGCGATCGATCCAAGCCCTGATCCCGATCGGCCACGATCGATCCCGGACTGTTGCGATCGGTCCGAGATCGCTGACGATCCGATGGTTATGATCGATCCAAGCTCTGATCCCGATCGGCCATGACCGATCTCGGACCGTGGCGATCTATCCAATCACCGATGATCCGATGATTACGATCGATCCAAGCCGTGATCCCGATCGGCCACGACCGATCTCGGACCATGGCGATCGGTCCGATCGGCGACGATCCGATGGTTGCGATCGATCCAAGCCCTGATTCCGATCTGTCACGAACGATTTTGGATCGATCACTATTTAACATAATTAATTTTTTAAAAAACATTGCGATGCAAAGGGTTGCATCGTAATTTTTAATATGATAATTATATTATATAAAAATTAATTTTATTTATAATAATTACGATGCAACAAGTGCGTTGCTAAATTAAAACATAATTTTCTTAATTTTTTGGTTTATTGCGTCGCTATTTAACATAATTAATTTTTTAAAAACATTGCGACGCACTATGTTGCATCGCAATTATTTTTTCTCATATTTATACTTTATAAAAATTAATTTTATTTAAAATAATTGCGATGCAGTTATTGCATCACTAAATTAAAAAATAATTTTTCTAATTTTTTGGTTTATTGCATCGCTATTTAATATATTTAATTTTTTAAAAACATTGCGACGCACTGAGTTGCGTCGCAATTTTTTTTCTAATATTTATACTTTATAAAATTTAATTTTATTTAAATTATTTGCGATGCAATTGGTGCGTCGCTAAATTAAAAATAATTTTTTTCTAATTTTTTAGTTTATTCCATCGCTAATGCGTCGCTATTTAATATATTTAATTTTTTAAAAAAATATTGCGACGCACTGAGTTGCATCGCAATATTTTTTCTAATATTTATAATTTATAAAATTTAATTTTGTTTAAATTATTTGCGATGCAATTGGTGCGTCGCTAAATTAAAAATAATTTTTCTAATTTTCTAGTTTATTGCGTCGCTAATGCGTCGCTATTTAATATATTTAATTTTTTTAAAAATATTGCGACGCACTGAGTTGCATCGCAATATTTTTTTCTAATATTTATATTTTATAAAATTTAATTTTATTTAAATTATTTGCAATGCAATTGGTGCGTCGCTAAATTAAAAATAATTTTTCTAATTTTCTGGTTTATTGCATCGCTAATGCGTCGCTATTTAACATATTTAATTCTTTTAAAAACATTGCGACGCACTGAGTTGCATCGCAATATTTTTTTTCTGATATTTATATTTTATAAAAAATTAATTTAAAATATTGCGATGCATTATTTGCATCGCTAAATAAAAAATTAATTTTTTTGATTTTCTGGTTTATTGAGTTGCTAATGCATCGCTAATTACGTCGTAATATTTTATTATCATAGAGGCGTCACAAAGTGGTCGCAATTTAGCGACGCATAATTGTGTCGCTAAATTTGCGTTGCTATTTCAGTATTTTCTTGTAGTGCTAGCCGTTGCAAATGCTTGAGAATTAGTCTAGCACAGAAGAGGAAAGAGCCATTGAAATCCGTTGAGGAAATGTCAGACTTTGAAGTCATTTCTAACACTTCTGAAATCCATCTCTGATAGGTTAGAGTCGGCTCTAGCAAGACTTGGAGTCGGCTCTAACATGGGATATATGAAACAAGAACATTCGCTCATCGCGGAGTCGGCTCTGGCTTTTCAAGGAGTCGATACCTTTTTGTGCGGGAGTTGATTCTAGTGAATATGGGAGCTGGCTCTACTGAAGTCCCAAAAAATCACTCTCTGTATAACCATTAGAGTCGACTCTAATTTTATGTAGGAGTCGACTCTAATTTGATGCAGAAATGAGACTTTCGGTCTTTCTGGTGGAGTCAGCTCTAATCTCTGTAGGAGTCAGCTCTAATCCGTGCTAAAAGTGTCAAACTATTTCGATACGCTCCAAAGTCAGCTCTAATACTTCTAGCGTCAGCTCTAATTACTGAAACTTGACACTTGACACTAGATATATGGTCAAACTCAATTTTTTTTAGATTTTGATTAATTAAATATTTTAAATTCCTAAAATACTTAATCAAAATTATTAGTAATATAAGAAATATACTCGTGTGATTTTTGTTATTCATCAAAATCAATAATTGGATCAATAATATTAAATTAATGATCAATCATGAAACTAATTTGACATGGTTAGTGATGCGAGGAAAAATCTAAGACCAATTCTGGCATCGGTACTAAGATCGACTTTGGCGTCGATGCCGAGACCAACTTTGGTATTGGTACTAAGACCGACTCTAGCATTGGTATTAAGACTTATTCTAGCATCGGTGCCGAGATCGACTTTGGCATCGATACTAAAACCGGCTAAGCTTGGTCACCAAGAAGTCTATGTAGACGGTTATTATACAGGGCCAGACGCTGCTCAAACCGCTAGTATGATTATCCCTTTGGAAGTAATAGTGTCACCGATGAACCCCATCAGAGTAGAGCCCACAGCCTGGAGATCCTCCATTCGTAGATTTATTTTTACAAAGGCATCAAAGTACAAAACATTAACTGATCTTCCATTATCAATCAAAAACCGATGTACATCGCAATTGTTCATATTAAGGGATACAACTAATGCATCATTGTAGGGATATTGTATCCGTCGAAGGTCTTTGTTCGAAAATGAGAATCCTTTGGATCAAACCCTCTTTACCCTCTTTGGCAAGTTTTCCTCCTTGCTTGGCCAACCTTGGGAAGATCCGATCATGGTAATCATATTAACGTTGCCAGCGACCGATGGGCTCGGCGGAGGCTGCTGTCGAAGCTCAGTCTGGCGCTCTTCTTGGTTGTCTGGCTCCGGAGCTCTTCTGAATCGCTCCAGCCTTCCTCGATGGATGAGTTGCTTGATCTCATTCCGAAGCTATCTAATCACTGTCATTGACGGTCAAAAATAAAACATACTCACTACTATAGCTAGTGGTGAATCGAGATCGTATTCTCAAAGATCAAGAGTAATTATTTCATAAAAAGAAATAAAAAAATTATTTGTAGAGGATTATATTTAGAATAATGGTTATTAAAAGATAAAAACTAATTAATTAATAAAATTAAGACAATAGGAGAAGCAACCCAAGAATCTGAATCCACTATGCACACATGTTTTATCTTCATTTCTTTATGTTGCAATAACAATAATTTTTACAAATCTAGAATTAGAATAATTTATCTCTTGTCAGGCACGGACCGTATCAGGAGATCATGGCATATCCGCTTAGAGTATAAACTATCTAATTATTTATAAAATTAGAGGTCTAAACTACTATACTATAATCTATCTCTCTTAGGCATGTACTGTATCCTGAGATTATTGTATGTCGATAGAGGCTATAGGCCGTGTATGCCATATCAAAACCTCAATCAAAAAAATAACTCAAAAGATATATGAAAAAAGAGCATAATTTTTATTTAATAGAAATTAGGAATAAAAAAGAAGATAGAACCTTATTACAAGCTTCTTCATCATCCCAAGTTGAAGGAATCTAGCCACGCATTGCTGCCGCCAGCATTTCCTCCATAATTTTCTTCTTCTAGGCCTAAATACAATGATCTAAATAAAAAAAAACTTTGGAGAAAACTCCTTCCTTAGACTACTGCCTGAGGTTCTTCTTTTATAGAGCTTGTCTAGAGCTTCTTCCCAGTCAAAGTTGGAGTCAATCGGGTTCAAGATCGTTTAGATATCATAAGAAAACTCTTCAACCATCCATTTTACATCACCTATCTTAGTTAGCATCGAGAATCATGTAAAATCATCTTTTTCTTTCTTTTTGGACAAACAGAGTTTTAATTTGAGTGTCGTCTGCATCGTTGGACTCCAAAAATTGAGCTCTTTCCATCTATAGGCTTCTTTTTTCTACAAACATCCATAAAATATCAATTCTTAATAAATTCAAAGTAATTAATATTTATTTTAATGGTTAAATTGAAATAATAAATAGATTTGTCGCTATCAGTATTCCTCGGTATCATGGTCGTAATCTCGGTGATACTGGCAGTATTTCATCATATCCCTTCGAGCTATGTTTCCTCGGAGGGGCGCCGACCGGGGGAATTGCCACTCGATCTCTATCATGATTTGTGCCTGGAGAGGAGTAAGCAGGGTGAACTAGTTAAATCTTCATGCCAGACTTTTGGTGTGATCCCTCGGCGGTGGAGGAGAAGCCCTTTGGCGGCGAAGCGGGCTTGTAGGGCGAGCGGGTTGGTTCTTTTCTGAGCCTTTCTTCTCTTTCTTTTTGGATTGTTCTACTCATGCTGACTATCTTGATTTTTCGACTCTGGCATACTTGTCTGCTAGGGCCATCATGTTGGAGAGGTTCTTCAGGTAATTAACTTTCATGGCTAAATAAAAGTTTCCCTTTTTTGACACTCCACCTGCTAGGGCAGACATGGCTACCTCATGTTGAGGTGGTCAACTTTTAGCATGACTGTCTTGAAATGACCAAGAAAACTTCTCAAAAACTCCCTTTCTCGCTGCTTGACTTTAGAGAGAGAGTCGAACCTTCGTCGGTAGCGTCAGTTACTGATAAAATGACTGGTGAATGAGTGATCCAGTTCGTCAAAGAAATCAGTGGACTTCGGCTTCATAGCATTGAACCATATCCTTACGGGCCCTCAAAGAGTAGAGAGGAAAGCCTAGCATAAGATCGAATCCAATGCTCCGTGGAATATCATGATGAACCAAAAACTACCCAGGTGGTCGTCAGGGTTGGTGGTCCTATGGTACGGCTCGATAGTAGGGAGCTTGATGTAGGTCGAGACCACCTCTTGCATAATTCTATCAGTGAACGACATACCTTGCTCCATCTTGGGCTGAGGATGCGATGCCTATCTAACAGCGTCTATCTCCTGGAGTTGTTGTTGCACCAGGGGATCTTGAGCAGTAGGAGAGGTGGGGCGGGGAGATCGCGGCCACGAAGTTAAGTCGTGGCGAGAGAATACTGGAGATAGGGAGCGAGCCCGACGGAATCTAGGCAGACTCCTATCTCCGCCCTTCTGTGGTGCTGGCTCTACACCTTCCTCATGGCTGGATTGGCGTGAGAGGTTCATGGCCTCAAGCGGATTGGGTGGAGGAGCAGTGGGTAAAACCGGAGTGGCTGTTCCATCAGAAAGCTGCTGAGTGGGCGCAGCTGGAAGAGGAACTCCATGAAGCCTCTGCACCAGTTGTGATAGGGCTTGGACTTATTGGACTAGCATGACAAACGGGTCTTGGGTGACCAGAGCTACTGGTGGTGGAGGAACCTTAGTCAGTGATTGCTATGCCGAATATTCTAGAGGGTGAACCGCCCTGATCATGAAAGTTTCGGAATAATCCTCCTCAAATGGAAACGGGAGCCAAATATGACCCTTTGATGGTGATTAACGAAGTTTTGAACTCCTGATAAGGCTGATCAGTTACTGATCCTTGTTATCAGTTATCGATCCCATAATTGATGGGATTCTAATCGAATCAGCTTCCTAAAATGTGCACAAAATATTAGATAATGACTTACCCCTTTAGCAGCGCGTAAATGCCACGTCCTAGGATGATCCAGGTATGTTTTTTCATATTCTCATAACTCTAGCAAAGGCAATTACTTCTGAGAAATCTGCTCAGAGAAAGAGAGATCATTTTGTCGAAGCATTCTCCTCTTATCTGATTGTTGAATATTTCTACTGACTTGGACATCGAAGGGTCTTCTACAGGGACCATCCTCCGTGATTCCTATGCGAGGACTATCTTATAGGTCAATCAGGAGGGAGATCACCGCCCAGGTCCTGACCAACTTCGTTCCCAAGCCGGAGAACAAAAATCAGCAACATCAATTAGTTAGAGAAAATAATTAATAACCTGCCCTGTTTGGCATTTTTGGTTTTCTTGTTTCACTCATGTTTCTCTACAAATTAGTGAAACTTTATATAGCAGTCGATATTCAAGATAGCATTTTCACCAAAGTTTCACTTTTTAATTCAACAAATTTCTGCTTCTCAAAAGTTTGGAAATATGACAGACAATTTTCTTCTTGGGTTTTGAAAAATGAAACAGAACCCCAAAAAAAAAAAAAAAAATCAAGGAGCAAGACTAAGCGAAGTCCTTGGTTTGGTCTTCAATTTTGTAACAGGCTAGGCCCACTTAGCTGTTCCACAAATAACGTTGGCTACATCTCGTGTCGGTTATTGGGTTGGAGGTTAGGCCCAGGATACAACTTGGACCGGGCCAGAACTGTTGGGCTTGTCCAGTTGGCATCAGGGCTCTCACCCACTTAACTTAAGGTTTAAGCATGCAATGGTCGTTGGCGTGCGTCGGGTATCGACAGCGACTAGCGTGAGACCAACCAGCAGGACGAAAGCCTAGCGTGTGGCCACAGTGCAAGGCTCGTATAATATCGACCGAAAACCCACCACGTTGCCCTGCTGTATGACCGTGGTGGACTCGCATATTACCTCGCATTAAGCCTTCTTTGAGCATGCAACCGCAAAAGGAGGGTTTTATTTTAATATTGGCGAACCAATCAAGACATCATGCATGCTTGTAGAATCATATACTTTCTATAAATTCACTGTTATTTAAAAATTCACCATCCGAGGCATTTCTCATTCCCATCCTTCCGCCACCACATCCTTTCCTCTTTTAGATAGTGTTAAAATAGAAAATAAGAGGAAATATCCCATGAATATCCCTTCTTATTCCTAAAAGTCATAACTATAAGGTAGTGTTTGAAATAGGGGATATCCCTTGGATATCCCCTCTTATTCCCAAAAGTCATAACTATAAGGGATAGATAGGAATAAAGTTAATCAAAGGGATAATCCATGGTTAACCATGGTTAACCATGGGATATCCCCTCAATTTATTCCCTAGAGAATGCAGGAATAGCTGGTTATCCCTTCAAATAAGAGTAAAAAAAAGTTATCCTATGGATTTACCTTTTTGCATTTGATATGATTAATGGGATAGCCAAGGGATATCCCTAGGGATAGCTAGGGGATAAACTCTATCCCGTACACTTATCCATGGATAATATTTTTTCTATCAAACACTACCTAAGGGATAGTTGGGAATAAAGTTAACCAAAGGGATAATCCATGGTTAACCATGGGATATCCCCTCAATTTATTTCCTAGAAAATGCAGGAATAGCTGGTTATCCCTCCAAATAAGAGTAAAAAAAAGTTATCCTATTGATTTACCTTTTTGCATTTGATACGATCAATGAGATAGTCAAGGAATATCCTAGAGATATCCATGGGACAAACTCTATCCCGTACACTTATCCATGGAAAATATTTTTTCTATCAAACACCACCTTACTGAATGACACCCATGGCATGCTGATGACGTATAAGTTTTGGTGAAGTTGATATGCTTTGATACCTGATGACGCTCAATCACTGATCCTGCACGTCGGGAACGGATGGATTCTCCAGGCTCCACTTCACCGGGTTACCTGCAAGGAAGTCCCGGGACCGGAGAGGATTCTCGGTGGGACCCTTCGACGCCTAAGTTAGTAATTAAGGTCACAGTCGAAGAGGAGCTCGAATGAGCTCCTTTTGGGTGAAAGGGTGCTCCAGAGAAGAAGGGATTTCTCTCTGGATCTCAAGATGGTGATTTTCCGGGGATTATTGCACATACCTGTTTACTGAGTGGGTTCACCTTTTTATAGGGGTTGACCCTGGCATGGTCATGTGGGATTCTGTGAGGAGGGAATGTCCACGGAGTTCTTGGGAGTTGCATGAATCTGCGCTGGTTGGTGGGTCCTGTCTCATCGGAAAGGGAAAAAGCGGCTGTTGGTGGGCTTTGTCCCATCAGCCAACGGGGCTATTGGGTAGTTGGGTCCAGTCCCATCAGCAGCGTGGCCAGCGGGTAGTTGGATCTAGCATTGTCAGGCGGTGCGGGTCAGAGAGGTGGCGTCCCGAGTTGCCAGGGCCGCGTTGGGGTAGATTTGAAGGAAACTGAGAGTCTCGACTCCCCCGGGGGAACCGAAGCTTATCTGGGTCGGCCAAAGGTGGTCGGGGCCGATCTTACCGACTAGGATGTGCCGGGGCGGGGCTGACTCGGCGGACTTGGAGGTGCTGGGGCCGAGAGGGGCCGACCAGGAAGGGTCGGGGCCAACTCGGCGGACTTGGAGGTGCCGGGGCCGAGAGGGGCCGATCAGGAAGGGTCGAGGCCGACTCAGCGGGCTTGGAGGTGCCGGGGCCGAGAGGGGCCGACCAGGAAGGATCGGGGCCGACTCGGCGACTTGGAGGTGCCGAGGCCGAGAGGGGCCAACCAGGAAGGGTTGGGGCCGACTCGGCGAGCTTGGAGGTGCTGGGGCCGAGATGGGCCGACCAGGAAGGGTCGGGGCCGACTCGGTGGACTTGGAGGTGCCGAGGCCAAGAGGGACCGACCAGGAAGGGTCGGGGCCGACTCGGCGGGCTTGGAGGTGCCGAGGCCGAGAGGGGCCGACCAGGAAGGGTCGGGGCTGACTCGGCGGACTTGGAGGTGCCGGGGCCAAGAAGGGCCGACCAGGAAGGGTCGGGGCTGACTCGGCAGGCTTGGAGGTGCCGGGGCGCACCCATGCTTTGATTTTACCGAAATTACCCTTGAGGCTACATTAGCCACATCAGATGCCCTCTCGCCCCTGAGCGCTAAGGGCCACGTGTCTGCAATCCTTTGGGCGAAAGGGGTGCGAAAATTCAAAAAGAATGATTGCCTCCTTTAGTGCACTTTAAATGGGCTGATGTGCTGGCGCTTTGTTTCGAGGCAGTGTCACTTCAAAGATCTCCCGTAATCATGCGTTAGGTGGTGATGACGTTAGCGCCGGACGCTCCAGAGAAGGAGCCATTGGGTGATGGAAAAAGGCGGAGGCATCATTACCACTCCGTTTTCTATGGCCTGCGATTGGCCGGGGATCACATCTCCTGGAGTGGATCGAGGCGGTACGCCTCGGGCGCAGGCGTGACTTTCGGTCGGCAGTCTGCAACGCAATGGGTGCGCGTCAGATGGCGAGATCTGGGGCGGTGTTAGCTGGAGATGGGGGGGGCTATAAAAACCCCCCCAAGGGTCTGTAGAAATCTTTATGCTGCCATTGCTTTCTTCTTCTACTTTCTTCTTCTTTGAATTCTTCTGCGACCTGAGTCTTTCCAACTCACAGGTTAGTTTCATCCCCTTTTTCACCTATGGACCGCCGTGCCATTAGGGAGGGCAAGAAACCCGTAGAGGAGTCTTCCCAGTCTAATAGTGAGGACCAGGCCCCCGTAGCCAGGAGTCGAATGCCTCAGTCGGTGGGCGGTATAGTCATCCGTGGTGAATCGGCGGCGGCAGGACCCCTGATCACCTTCGGCCCTCCTATTAAGGCAGTTCCCTTGTCCTCTCGCCGCCCGGTGCTTCCTCCGGCGGTGAGTTCCGATCCAGCGGGTCCAGCTGGGGTGGCTTCTACCATGACTTCTAAGGATATAGAGACCCTTAGGGCTAAATACAATGTCCCTGACTTTATTGACCTGTCAATGTCGGTGCCCGAGGATAGGGTGACCTCTGACCATCCGGGCCGGGTCACTCTGTACGAGGAGTTCTTCCGGTGCGGGCTGCGCCTTCCTTTCCATCCTTTTTTTCTTAACCTCTTAGATAGGTATAGGTTAGTGCCGGCACAGTTGACTCCGAACTCGATTCAGATCATTTGCGCCTTTGTAATCCTCTGCCACTTCGAGGGGGCCCGTCTAGGGCTGTCCCTGTTCCGAGCTTTTTATAAGCTCCGCCGCCAAGGTGAGGGTGCTTGGTGGGCGTTGACTGCCAGGCCGGGTAGAGCCTTCCCGTTGGGTCTCCCATCTAAAATCAGGGGGTGGAAACCTAGATTTCTCTTTGCCCACGTCGAGGGGGTTAGGGCCGACTAGAGGGAGCCCGAGACCAGCTCCAACGAAGATTCCTCCGTAGGGGATAGGGATAGGGAGTTATTCACCCGACTATCCAACTATCAAATTCCTAATTACAAGGAACTCCTATCCAAGGAGAACCTTGTAGAAGCCGAGTTAGCCCCGTCGACCGGTGAGCTTGGCGCCTGAATCTCCCTGTCCTTCCTTCGATTTATTGTATGCCGCTACTGATGCTTGTTACTCTTTTGTGCAGCAATGAGGGTTTCTGCCAGCGACTTTGAGGCCGTTCTGAGATGGAAGAGGCAGGCGACTGGAGAGTCATCCAGGCCGGCGAAGAAACCTCGAGAAAGGGAGCCGGCAAGGCCGGCCGCAGTCCCCACAGCCCCGACACCCGCGGGAGAGCCGGCCGATAAGAAGCCGGTTGAAAGGGCGGCCTGGAAGCTAGCGAGGGCCAAGACCGAAGAAAGGGAGATCCCGGCCACCACCGAGGCGATGGTGGTGGTTTTGGATGGAGAGGAGGAAGTTCCCGCCGCCGCCGATGTGACCGAGGCGGGGCGGGTCACTATTGCTGCTGGCCCCCCGGCCGCTGCTGAGCCGGAGAGGAAAAGTGCTCCCCAACCGCCAGTGAGGGGGAGCAGGTCTCCAGGGAGGCCCAGAGCGGGGCGGAGGCAATCAAGAAGCAAAGGGGTGAGTCGGGGAGCTCATCCCGCCAGTCGGTCCGGTGCCCAGCCCGCCCCCAGGCCGAAGGCCCGCATGTGGGATAGACAAGGCTAGTTCCCCCGTCAGTTCAGTGGTGGACGCCGCGCAGGCCTACCGCCTCCTGTCAGGGGTCCGGACCGCCGAGCTCGAAGAGGAGACACGGGGGATGAGTCACTCCGTGCTCATGGACATGGTAATGGTTTCTGTTGTCCAGGTAAATTTTGAGCACTTGTTACTTTCCCGTATTTCTTCTTCTTCTTGTGGCTGACATGCTTCTTTTGCTATAGTTGGTTACTGGAGCGTTGGGCCTTCGCGAGGCACTAGCCCACTCTTCCACCACAATCACCAAGGCCCTGGCGCGGGCCGACAGGTATAAGAAGGAGAGCATGGCGCAGGCTGAAAGCCTTGCTCGACTACATAAGGAAAACTCGGCCCGCGAGGAGAGCTGGGCCGGTCGCCTGAGGGATATGGAGAGCCGGGTCGAAGCCGAGAGCGGCTGGGCCTCCACGGCCAAGGCCAAGATGGAGCTGGCCTCAGAGAGATTGAGGGCCGGCGCGGTGCAAAACGAAGAGTTGACTCAGCGGCTCCAACGCGCTGAGGAGGAAACTCAGATCGCGGGGGAGAGAGTGGCCGCCGCAGAGAAGGCGGCGGCGGAGGCTGCGAAGAGGGCGGCCGCTACGGGAAAGGCGGCGATGGAGGCTGCGGAGAGGGCGGCTGCCGTGGAGAAGGCGGCGATAGAGGCGGGCCTGGAGAGGCCGGGGTGGTGGCCTGCGCTGACGAGGCCAGCGCCCGTGCCGCAGAGGCCAAGAGCAAGGCCTTGGAGGCCGAGACCAAGGTGCAGCGGGCCGAGACCGAGGCGAGGCAGGCCGTCTTCAACTATAAGGCCTCACCGGAGTTCAAGCAAGAAGTCGTCGAGGCCAGCCTCGACGCTTATATTCAGGGCTTCGAGATGTGCAAGGCCAGAGTATCCGCGGCCCTCAAGATCAACATGGCCGAACTTGAAGATATCCGGCCTGGGGATTCTGACGAGGAGCCGCGGAGAAGAGGGACGAAGGGCAGCCCGGCCCCGGCGGGCCTTGAGTTATTTTTCTTTTACTTTATTGTATGTAATCGGCCTCGGGCCCAATTTTGTACTCTTCCTCAATAGTCAATGAAAAAGACTTTAACTTCTTTGTGTTTCGATTCATCCCGTCTTCCTTCTGAGAAAAATGCCTTACTGTGTCTTACTCCTTGTGGCCAAACCATATACGCTGACGACGTTGAAGCTGAATATAGTGTCTTCTAAGATGTTCCGTGACTCCGAACTTAGCCAATATTCAAACGCCTCTCTAGGGTGTAGGCCGGCCATATGAACAGTCGTTTAAGATGTTTTGTACTGTCGCAGGCCGTTCGCAAGATGGCTTGCTTACGCATGAGCCCCCAAAGTCATAGAAAGATCTCCGAGCGGCTTGATGCCAAGCCTAACTTTGGAGGCGTCTGGATCGACCAGAGATGGTTGAGGTTGATTCCGCCATTGTGAGAGGTTTGCGTGTTGCCTGAAGGGTAGCTTGGCCGGGCACGGAGCTGCTAGGGTCTTAACCGACTCGGGGGCACCGCCGTGTCGGGACCGAGTGGTGTCCCGTTAGCCACGATGCCGGTGAGCTCCTTTTGAACCACTTCAGGGGTTTTTGTGCCCCCTGAAGGGCGACTCGACCGGATACGGAGCTGCCAGGGTCTTAACCGACTTGGGGGCACCGCCGTGCCGGGGTCGAGTGGTGTCCTATTAGCCGTTATGCTAACGAGCTCCTTTTAAACCACTTCAGGGGTTTGTGTGCCGCCTAAAGGGCGACTCGACCGGGTATGGAGCTGCTAGGGTCTTAACCGACTCGGGGGCACTACCGTGCCGGGGTCGAGTGGTGTCCTATTAGCCGCGATGTCGGTGAGCTCCTTTTGAACCACTTCAGAGGTTTATGTGCCGCCTGAAAGGTGACTCGATCGGGTACGGAGCTGCTAGGGTCTTAACTGACTTGGGGGCACCGCTGTGCCGGGGCCAAGTGGTGTCCCGTTAGCCGTGATGCCGACGAGCTCCTTTTAAACCACTTCAAGGGTTTGTGTACCGTCTGAAGGGCGACTCGACCGGGTACGAAGTTGCTAGGGTCTTAACCGACTCGGAGGCACCGCCGTGCTGGGGCCGAGTGGTGTCCCGTTAGCCACGATGCCAGCGAGCTCCTTTTGAACCACTTCAGAGATTTATGTGCCGCCTGAAGGGTGACTCGACCGGGTACGAAGCTGCTAGGGTCTTAACCGGCTCGGAGGCAGTGCCGTGCCGGGGCCGAGTGGTGTCCTATTAGCCGCAATGCCGGCGAGCTCCTTTTGAACCACTTCAGGGGTTTGTGTGCTGCCTAAAGGGCGACTCGATCGGGTACAGAGTTGCCAGGGTCTTAACCGACTCGGAGGCACTACCGTGCCGGGGCCGAGTGGTGTCCCGTTAGCCGCGATGTCGGCGAGCTCCTTTTGAACCACTTCAGGGGTTTGTGTGCCGCCTGAAGGGTGACTCGATTGGGTACGGAGCTGCTAGGGTCTTAACCAACTCGAGGGCACCGCCGTGCCGGGGCCGAGTGGTGTCCCGTTAGCCGCGATGCCGGCGAGCTCCTTTTGAACCACTTCAGGGGTTTGTGTGCCGCCTGAAGGGCAACTCGATCGGGTACAGAGTTGCTAGGGTCTTAACCGACTCGAGGGCACCGCCGTGCCGGGGCCAAGTGGTGTCCTGTTAGCCGCGATGCCAGCGAGCTCCTTTTGAACCACTTTAGGGGTTTGTGTGCCGCCTGAAGGGCGACTCGACCGGGTATGGAGCTGCTAGGGTTTTAACCGACTCGGAGGCACTGCTGTGCCGGGACCGAGTGGTGTCCCATTAGCCGCAACGCCGACGAGCTCCTTTTGAACCACTTCAGGGATTTGTGTGCCACTTGAAGGGCGACTCGACCGGGTACGGAGCTGCTAGGATCTTAACCAACTCGGGGGCACCGCAGTGCCAGGGCCAAGTGGTGTCCCGTTAGCCGCGATGCCGGCGAGCTCCTTTTAAGAGATTTGGTCCTTGGAGGCAAGGGAGAGTAGGCTGTTACGTCAGAAGGGACCCCCCTTTATTGCTCATGCCCTGGGGGAATACATTATTGGTAATATTGGAGAAGGTTATCGGCATTCCAGGTGCGTGGAATTGGTTGTCCATCGAGCCGCTCTAATTTGTATGCCCCTGGTGGAGTGCCTCGGCGATGCAATAAGGGCCCTTCCAGTTGGGGGATAGCTTGCCCCCCTCAGTAGGTTTTGAAACCTCAGCTTTTTTCAAAACCAAATATCCGCGGCAAAAAACCTTAAGGTGAACTCGAGCATTGTAGTACATAGCCGCTCGCTGACAGAAAGTCGCCATGCATAGCCTTGCCCGATCATGCGCCTCGTCGATGAAGTCCAAATTAGTCCGAATCTGCGCGGAGTTGCTTTCTTCACTGAAGGACTCCACGCATGGACTGGGTAGCCCAATCTCGACAGGAATGACGGCCTCGGATTCGAAGGCGAGACTGAAGGGAGTCTCGCTCGTCGGGGCTCTGGGGGTCGTGTGGTAGGCCCATATCACACTGGGGAGCTCCTCCACCCAACGACCTTTGGACCCGTCCAACCTAGTTCTGAGTCCTATAAGGATGGTGCGGTTCATAACCTCAGCCTCCCCGTTGGTTTGGGGGTGGCCAACGGAGGTGAATCGGTGATGAATGCCCAGCTCGTCGCAGAAGACTTTGAATGCTTCGTTGTTGAATTGGCGGCCGTTGTCCGTGACAAGGTGTGAGGCAGGCCAAAGCGGCATATGATTGACTTACAAAAGAAAGCTTTGACTTTGCCTTCAGTGATCTTGGCTAACGCTTCGACCTCGACCCATTTGGTGAAGTAATCAATGGCGACTAGCAAGAACTTCCGTTGCCCAGAAGCTGAGGGGAATGGCCCAAGAATGTCCATTCCCCACTGAGCGAAGGTCATGGAGCCGAGAGCGGGTTCATCGGGGTAGATGATTGATGTTGGATGTGTGCGTGGCACTGGCAACCATCGCATTTCTGAACTAGTTTAGCCGCATCCTCCCTCATAGTGGGCCAAAAGTATCCCTGACGGAGGGCCTTTTGGGCTAAGGATCTGCCCCCCAGATGATTTCTACAGATGCCCTCATGGATTTCTTTGAGGATGTAGTCGGCGTCGGTGGGTCCCACGCACTTGAGCAG
The DNA here is from genome assembly GCA_900491605.1 of Calamus simplicifolius. Lineage (NCBI taxonomy): Eukaryota > Viridiplantae > Streptophyta > Magnoliopsida > Arecales > Arecaceae > Calamus > Calamus simplicifolius. The sequence continues at coordinate 167,897 of UESW01001420.1, read as the reverse complement.
GGGATAGGAGAATGACCTTCTGTATAGATGCCCATCGAGGAGAATGAATTTGGAGGCTCTCCATTTGAGCAACCTGGCTTCATTGTGGTCATCAGGGAGTGTACCGTCCGTGAGATAACGAACGTATGCGTCCATCTATATGGGCTCTTGGGTGAGCGGGAGGATTTCCTCGCTATCCTCTATACTGGGTCTTTCCAAATATTCAATGTAAGCATCCCTTGCCATACCGCCGGTAGAGGTGGCCGGACGAGAGAGGATGTCGGCCTTGGCATTTACACTTCATGGAATATAACTGATATTGAAGTAAGCCAATGAGGAGGTCAGGAGCCGAACCTTGCCCAAGTATTGAGTCATAGCGGGGTCACGCGCCTCGTACTCCCCATTGACTTGCCCAGAGATGAGTTGCGAGTCCGTGAAAGCTCTGAGACGCTCTATTCCGAGTTCCTGGGCTAACCTTAGCCCGGCCAGCAGGGCCTCGTACTCAGCTTGATTGTTGGTGGCTTTGAATAGAAACCGCAGGGCGCATTCTGTTCTCTCTCCGCCTGGTCCGACGAGAATGAGGCCGGCGCCGCTTCCTTGAGAGTTCGATGCGCCGTCCACATGAAGGATCCAAGTTTCCCCATCGCCTGGGCCAGGCTCGCACTGTTCCTTGGCAATCTCTTCAGCCATCTCCTCCGCCCAGGTGCATTCAACTAGGAAGTCGGCCAGAACTTGAGACTTTAGAGCCAGTTGATCCTGGAAAGAGAGGTCAAATTCTTCCAGCTTGATGGCACACTTAGTGAGTCGGCCTGAGGTATCCAGACGAGCCAGGATGGCTCGCAGGGGTTGATCCGTGAGCACTACGATAGGATGGGCTTGAAAGTACGGGCGGAGACGCCGAGCGGAGACTATCAGGGCGAAGATGACCTTTTCCGCCTTGGAGTATCTGACTTCTGCATCATGGAGGACCTTACTCACATAGTAGATAGGCCATTGGATTCCATCAGTGTTGAGACGCACCAAAACTGAACTGACGACTTCCGAAGAAGCGGCTAAGTAGAGAAAAAGACTTTCTCCGTCTCTTGGCTTGGATAGGAGGGGAGGACAGAAACACCTTCAACCCATCGAAGGCCCTCTGGCAATCGTCAGTCCACTCGAAGCTATTCATCTTTCGCAAGGCCTTGAAGAAGGGCAAGCATCTCTCGGCAGATTTGGAGAGGAAACGACTTAGAGCTGCTATCTTCCCAGTTAATCGCTGCACTTCCTTCTTGCTGGACGGTGGCCTCATGTCAAGTATGGCGCTGATCTTCTCTGGGTTCGCCTCGATCCCCCGCTGGGTCACCATGAAGCCCAGGAACTTGCCTGTCGTGACCCCAAAAGCACATTTCTTGGGGTTCAGCTTAACTTGGAAATGACAAAGGTTGTTGAAGGTCTCCTCTAAATCGGAGACATGATCAGAGGCGCGAGTGCTCTTTGTCAGCATGTCGTCCACGTAGACTTCCATATTCGGCCTAGCTAGTCCTGGAACACTCTGTTCATCAACCTTTGGTAAGTTGCCCCCGCGTTCTTGAGGCCAAAAGGCATCACTTTGTAGCAATAAATGCCCTTTTCCATCATGAAGGAGGTGTGCTCTTCGTCGCTGGGGTCCATCCTTATCTGATTGTATCCTGAGAAGGCGTCCATGAAGCTAAGGAGTTCATGCCTGGAGGTGGAATCTACTAGCTAATTGATAAACGCATAAATAATTATCATTAAACCTATTAATTAATAATTTAACGTACCTATTATTATTTAATATTTTAATAATTTATATAATATTTTAGATAAAATCTTATCAACTTAAATAGCTCATTTTTAGGGATTTAAAGACGCAAACGACACCCAAATCGGATTTAAGATGAGCTCGAAATTGATTTATAAGGATTTAGCATGGATTTCAAAGCAAAAACGGCAAATACGTTGCAGACTTCATCGTTATCTCAGCCAGTTCCTCTGTTTCCGCCGATTCTTCTCTAAATCCAATCTAATCGTTTCCTTCATTAATTAAGGAATAGATTAGATTAGAAGTTATAAAATTAGACGAATTAAATTCCTTTTGAATGAATTTGAATTTTATTGAAGATTTCTTACGATTTTCTCACTTGATTTCATCGCTTCCGCACGGCTCTGTTTTCTTAAACGATTCTTCTCCAAATCAATTTCTAACCATTTCCTCCACCAATTAAACAATATATTAGATTGTAAGTTATCAAATTGAGTGAATTAAAATTCTCTAGAAGAAATTTGAATTTTATTGATTATTTATCTAGATTTATCTTGTTATTTTCCTTGCTTCCGTTGCGTTGTCTTTGTTTTGAAACAGACTCCTCGCCACGTCAAGGCCGCGTCCGGGGCCTCTACAAATAGCGCAAAGGGAGTCCAAGGAAGCATCGATTCAGCGCGCTACATCCGGGAGAGTTTTGGGGCGGTGTTCATTCGTGGATTGGAGTCCTAGATGCTCTGTTCCAGCCGTTTGAAGCTCTGTTCCAGCCACCGTTTGAAGAGCTATTCCAGCCGTTCCGTGGGAGGCCCCGTTCATCTATTCATCAGCAGGTGTGGAGTTCTTGGATGCTCTGCTTCGAGGCATATGCAGAAGAGGGCCTGGTTTGATTTAGGAATTTATTATAATCTGTTGCTTTCTTAATGTCATAACTCTTTACTTTTTATGAAATAAAATTTTTATTCATAATTAATTGTTATTAAATTATATTTAAGTAGAAATAATTTTAGACTGATCTATTCTTTAAAGGGACGGACCGTGATCTACATGTACGGACCGTGCTCTTATAAGATAGATCATATCTTGATTATTTTGCAATACTAATTATTTAATTAATTAAATTTATAAGTTTATTTCAAGATAATCGCTAAAGTCCCTGTGGAATCGATCCCTTACTCTCGCTATTCTAATAGTAAAATTAAGGTGTTTAAATCGTTGCGCTACGACACGCATCAGATTTTTGGCGCCGTTGCCGAGGACTTAAGTGTGTTATTTTGAAAAAAAAAAATTAAAAAAATTAAAAATAATAAAAACATATAAAAAAATTAGATTAATTTTCTCTTAATTTTTTTAATAGTTATTGCTGCTTTATTTTATTTCCTTAATTGTTAGAATTGCATATTTTCTTTTTAACATAAAAAAAAAATTATTACTTTCCTTTTTGCCACAAATCCAATTTTAACCTAATCAAAATTTTCTTTTAATTAACTTAAAAAAAACCTAAAAGAAAACCTTAAGACATCTTTCATAAAATATAATTAATTTAAGGAAATAAAAAAAATTATAAAAATAAAAATAAAATATATAAACAAAATAATTATTTTATTTTATAGATTGACTTAGGTGAATTTATTTTCTGCGAAACTCGAAATTTTTTTTTCATTGACATCTCATAATTTATTAGGAAATTAGAAACTTAATTACAAAAATTAAAGAAAAAAAATTAAATAAATAAATAAATAAAAATTGTTTGCTTTAGAATCATTGGTAGGTGTATGCTTGGTCGCCGATCATTGCAGCCCGACCTTATACCCTTAGATCCCGAGATAGAAAGAACTATTAGAGCAAACAGACTTAGAATTATGGATCTTAATAACGAAAATAATCAACCAAGACAGTTGAAAAAGTATTTTACTCCTTCAAGGTATACCTACTCTCCCTGCATTCAAGTGCCTCCAGTAGAGGCTGCCCAATATGAAATTAAGTCAAGTGTAATCCAAATGTTACCATCTTTCTATGGACTTACAAATGAGGATCCCTACAAACACTTAGATGAATTCTTAGAAATTTGCTCAACTGTCAAGATTCAAAATTTCTCCGATGATGCACTTAGGCTTAAGTTATTCCCTTTTTCCCTAAAAGATAAAGCCAAGTATTGGTTAAATTCATTAGACACGGTTATAATTTCAACTTGGGATCATCTTCAGAGAGAATTTCTTAAGAAATATTTTCCTATAGGAAAAACGAATCAAATTAGAAAAGCTATCACAAGTTTTTCCTAGACAGATGGAGAAATGTTCCATGAGACATGGGAGAGATTCAAAGAACTGATTAGAAAATGTCCACATCATGCTATACCCAAATGGCAACTGGTTCAGTGCTTTTATGATGGATTATCAGAAAAGCACCGGCAAATGGTTGATGCTTCATGTGGTGGGACATTTATGTTAAAAAATGAACATGAGGCTTGGCAACTCTTTGAGACATTGTGTGAGAATTCACTACACCACATGTCAGTTGCTCGTCGAGACCCTCCCGTAGAACCTAAAAGAGGTGGAATATATGAAATGGGTCACTCTACAGATATCTATACTAAGGTAGATGAATTATCCCATAAACTTGACCGGATTCTACAAGTTGGGAACATCTCTTCCCCATCTACTCAATTACATGAGGTCTGTATAATTTGTTCGAGTCCAACCCATTCTGTAGGTGAATGTCCAGCTGCATACCAATTTCCTGATCTTGTTCAAGAGCAAGCCCACCAAGCCCAAACCCGATTAGCTTCTAGAATAGGAAATGATCCATTTTCAAATACTTACAATCCTGGTTGGCGAAATCACCCAAATTTTTCTTGGAAACCTCAACTGTAGTTAATTCATCGATCAGACCTAATTACCAAGAAACCAATTTTAGAAACATGCCATACTCACAATATCCAAACATCCCACAACCTCCACCGAATAATCAGCCTACTTTTGAAGACAAAGTGTTACAAGCATTGAAAGGGCTAGAAATGAATACTCAAATCCTTCACTCACACACACAATCTATTGCAAAACTAGAAACTCAGATAGGTCAATTAGCCACAGCATTCAGTAGAAGGGAGAAGGGTAAGTTACCTAGTCAGCCTATCGATAACCCGAAAGGACAATTCATGGCTGAAGGTTCCAATAGTCCTGACAAATTCCCAGAACATGCTAAATCAGTCATGACTCTCAGAAGTGGAAAAGCATTGAACCCACCTGAACCAACCCAGAAATTAGAAGTGGCTAAACCAGAAGAGAGAAGAAATGAAAAAGAAAAGGAATTCAATGATCAAGCAATCATACCTAAAGCCCCATTCCCTAGTGCTTTAGAATCTCCTTTGCCTTCAGATAAGAAGAATATAAAAATGAATGAGATGCTTGAGTTATTTAAGCAAGTCCAAATAAACTTACCTCTTCTCGATGCTATCAAGCAAGTTCCAGCTTATGCCAAATTTTTGAAGGATTTATGCATACAAAAACGGAAAGCCAAGATACAAATTCCAAAAAAGATACATTTGACTGAGCAAGTCAGCTCAGTTGTTCAGCAAATAACCCCACCCAAACTAAAAGATCCTGGTACCCCGATTATATCATGTGTCATAGGAAACTTCACAATCAAGAAAGCATTATTAGATTTGGGTGCGAGTGTAAACCTTCTTCCAAGTTCAGTGTATGAGTTATTCGGATTTGGAGAGTTGAAACCCACGACAGTAACACTACAATTGGCAGATAGATCAGTCAAAGAACCTCGTGGAATATTGGAAGATGTATTAGTAAAGGTGGATGAATTTTATTTTCCTGTCGACTTCCTTGTGTTGGATATGGAATCTAGTAGTAATCCTAACCAAATTCCCATCATCCTTGGAAGACCTTTTCTAGCTACCACTAATGCATGCATAAATTGTAGAACAGGTGTGATGGATGTATCTTTTGGAAACAAAAAGATGAGATTAAATATTTTTAATGCTTCCCAAGGACCACCTATGTATGATTTAAATGAAGTAAACATGATAGAGGAAGTAGTAGATAAGAAATTCCAAAGCTTGATTGATTCGGATCCTTTACAAACATGTCTTACACATTTTGGAATAGATGACTTTGATGTTGATGAGCATACTAAAGAGATAAATTTGTTATTAGAACCACCTAAGATCGACACCATCCCGCCTTGGACTATAAAATATGAACCACTTCCAACTAAACCAAGTCCTTTAATACCATCCTTGGAAGAACCACCCCAATTAGAATTGAAACCTCTTCCAGATGACTTAAAATATTCATTCCTTGGACCCAATGACACCCTTCCAGTAATCATTGCATCTACCCTAACCTCTGAGCAAGAAGATAAATTGGTAGATGTACTTAAAGATCATAAAGAGGCAATTGGATGGACAATAGCTGATCTTAAGGGAATTGATCCTTCCGTTTGCATGCACCATATTCATAGTGAAATTGAAGCCAAACCACATAGAGACATGCAACGAAGGCTAAATCCAAATATGAGGGATGTTGTTAAGAAAGAGGTAGTAAAATGGCTTGATGCTGGTATTATTTATCCAATTTCAGATAGCCAATGGGTCAGTCCAATCCAAGTAGTACCTAAAAAATCGGGTATTACTGTGATTAAAAATGAAAAGGGCAAATCAATTCCTACTCGCACATCAACTAGTTGGAGAGTGTGTATAGATTATCGAAAATTGAATGCCGTGACTAGGAAAGACCACTTTCCTTTGCCTTTTATCGATCAAATTCTAGAACGGCTAGCGGGACAAAGTTTCTTTTGTTTCTTAGATGGATATTCAGGATACAATCAAGTCCCAGTATTTCCTGCAGATCAAGAAAAGATCACCTTCACTTGTCCCTTTGGAACATTTGCCTTTAGACGTATGCCATTTGGACTCTATAATGCACCAGCCACATTTCAACGATGTATGATGGCCATATTTTCTGATATGATTGGTCAATTTTTGGAAGTATTTATGGATGATTTTTCAATCTTTGGTGCATCATTTGATAGCTGCCTCGAAAACTTGACTAAGGTACTAAAACGATGTATGGAAATGAATTTAGTCCTAAGTTGGGAGAAGAGCCATTTTATGGTTCGTGAGGGAATTGTGCTTGGACACATTGTTTCAGAGAGAGGTATTGAGGTTGATAAAGCCAAGGTTGAATTGATCTCAAATCTACCACCCCCAACCTCAGTTAAACAAGTACGATCTTTCCTTGGTCATGCTGGTTTTTATAGACGTTTCATCAAAGATTTCAGTAAAATTTTCGACCATTGTGTAATTTATTGACCAAGATAGTTCTTTTAATTTTGATAAAGATTGTCTAACAGCCTATAACATCCTTCGAACTGCTTTGACCACTGCACCCATTATCAAGCCCCCAGATTGGACCATACCTTTTGAAATCATGTGTGATGCTTCTGATTATGCTGTAGGGGCAGTTCTAGGACAGAAACTCAATCGAGAACCCCATGTAATTTATTATGCTAGCAAAACTCTTTCAGATGCACAAATGAACTATACTACCACTGAAAAAGAATTACTAGCAGTTGTGTTTGCCCTAGAAAAGTTTAGATCATATCTGTTAGGGTCTAAAGTTTTAGTTTATTCAGATCATGCAGCGTTGAGGCATCTTATATCAAAAAAGGATACAAAACCCAGACTAATTAGATGGATCCTACTACTACAAGAATTTGATCTAGAAATCTTAGATAAGAAAGGTTCTGAAAATATGGTAGCAGATCATATCTCTAGGATCTTAGTGGAATACAATAAAGAAATAATCAGAGATAAGTTTTCTGATGAGCAATTATTCTCAATTTCCCATAGCAGTCTTCCCTGGTTTGCCCACATTGTGAATTATTTGGCAACAGGAAAAGTACCTTCCCACTGGACAAAACAAGAAAAAGATAGATTTTTCTCACAAATCAAATATTACTTTTGGGAAGACCCTGAATTATTTAAGTACTGTTCAGATCAGGTTATTAGGCGATGTGTTCCCGAAAGTGAATTCAAAAGTATACTTAACTTCTGTCATTCTCTTGCCTGTGGAGGACATTTTAGTGGAAAAAAACTACAGCAAAGGTACTACAAAGTGGGTTTTATTGGCCAACTCTTTTTAAAGATGCACATGAATTTAGCCGTAATTGTCTCCAATGTCAACAAACAGGAAATATATCTCGAAAAGACATGATGCCCCTAAACCCTATCTTGGTTGTCGAAATTTTTGATGTATGGGGTATTGATTTTATGGGTCCATTTCCTTCCTCTTTTGGATTCGAATACATTCTAGTGGCAGTTGATTATGTATCAAAATGGATTGAAGCCATGGCAACTCGAACCAATGATCATAAAGTGGTAATCAAGTTTATTCAGCATAATATCCTTAGTCGTTTTGGATGCCCAAGGGCTATAATTAGTGATGGAGGTACACATTTCACGAATAGACACTTTGAAGGATTAATGAGCAAATATGGAATTACTCATAAGGTAGCTACACCTTATCATCCCCAAACTAGTGGCCAAGTTGAAATATCAAATAGAGAAATTAAAAATATCCTTGAGAAAACAGTGAGACCTGATAGGAAAGATTGGTCAGAACGTTTGGATGATGCATTATGGGCTTATCGTACTGCATTTAAAACTCCCATAGGAATGTCTCCTTATAGGCTCGTATTTGGAAAAGCCTGTCATTTACCTGTAGAATTAGAACACCGTGCATTTTGGGCTATCAAGCAATTTAATTATGATATGAAGAATGCAGGTGTCAATAGAAAACTCCAATTGAATGAGTTAGAAGAGCTACGAAATGAGGCATATGAGAGCTCAAAAATTTATAAAGAACGAACCAAAGCATATCATGACAAATTTATTAGTAGAAAATTTTTTGAACCAAATCAAAATGTATGGCTTTACAATTCAAGATTACACCTTTTCCCTGGAAAACTTCGTTCACGATGGAATGGACCTTTTATAGTAACTCAAGTATTGCCCTATGGAGCTGTAGAGCTTAAAGACCCCAAGCAAGGAAATACATTCAAAGTAAATGGCCAACGTTTGAAACCATATATAGAAGAAATTAATGATAGAGAAGTTGTTGAATCAATTGATCTTGTGAACCCAATATTATCATAATAAGTAGCACAGTCTGGCTGAAGACTTTAAACTTAGCGCTCTTGGGAGGCAACCCAGCTTATTAGTTATTTTTAACTTTCTATTCTTTTAGTGTGTTCTTTTAGTATGACCAGAGAAAAGCAACAGAAGTAGATTGAAAGAAGATGGCAACAATGAAACTTCCAACCTTCAAATACTCTACCAGGTAGTATCTTTCCTTGAAATTATTATTATTATTATTGTTTTTCTTCCATTAGGGACAATGGAAATTAAGTTGGGGGGAGGAAAAAGAATTAATAAATAAATCTTCGAGTAAAACTATAATCAGATGTGTACCAAATTTTGTCTCAATTTGACATTAATCAAGCAGTCTACTAATGAATTAATGGTTAGATTATTTTTGAGATACTGAGGAATAAAGTAAACCTAATAAAAGGTAGGGTTTAGCCCAGAATAATTTTTAGAATAATTTTAGACCCTCCTGACCACTGATCTTAATAGTACAATCTACTTAATAAGGGTATGGGTGAAAATGTTATTCAAAAAAAAAAAAAATAAAGGAAAGAGAAAGAAAGAAAAAAAAAAATCTCTCTTAAAGTTAATAGATTAGGTTCTTAGCATTTTTCACTGAGTAACCGGGCCCCGTCATCTAAGAAAGTGATGTTGTTCGCGTAAAAAGGTGAGAATGTAAAAGAACCTAAGTAGAGTCAGTCCTACCTAAAGCCTTTTTAACTCGAGTAAGTAAGTTCGAGGGTTATTTTATACCTAATGCCCTAAAACCAACTGGTTTGGGAGCCATTGGCCTAAAGCTCGCTACAAGGGTTAATTAGAAAGCAAGGGGTTAGGACATTGCACTGACTTTACATATAAATAAATAAATAAAGAATCCAAAGGACAAAAGACATTACACCCAACCCAAATTAAGTTAGAAGACTTAATCAGAGAAGTGGAAAGTTGGTGAAGGAAGACTTCTATAAATTCTTATGGACTACACTTTATCACTAAAAAAAAAACTTAATAATCCAATGAAGTACTTCCCTTATGATCTTAAAAAATAAAAAAAAATTTAAGATAACTATTAATTCTTGAATTAGCTTGGTACATATTTTTAAATTTCTTATTTGCTCGAGGACGAGTAAGATTCAAGTTGGGGGGAGTGATAAATGCATAAATAATTATCATTAAACCTATTAATTAATAATTTAACGTACCTATTATTATTTAATATTTTAATAATTATATAATATTTTAGATAAAATCTTATCAACTTAAAGAGCTCATTTTAGGGATTTAACGACGCAAACGGCACCCAAATCGGATTTAAGATGAGCTCGGAATTGATTTTATAAGGATTTAGCACGGATTTCAAAGCAAAAACGGCAAATACGTTGCAGACTTCATCGTTATCTCAGCCAGTTCCTCTGTTTCCGCCGATTCTTCTCTAAATCCAATCTAATCGTTTCCTCCATTAATTAAGGAATAGATTAGATTAGAAGTTATAAAATTAGACGAATTAAATTTCTTTTGAATGAATTTGAATTTTATTGAAGATTTCTTACGATTTTCTCACTTGATTCATCGCTTCCGCACGGCTCTGTTTTCTTAAACGATTCTTCTCCAAATCAATTTCTAACCATTTCCTCCACCAATTAAAAATAGATTAGATTGTAAGTTATCAAATTGAGTGAATTAAATTCTCTAGAAGAAATTTGAATTTTATTGATTATTTATCTAGATTTATCTTGTTATTTTCCTTGCTTCCGTTGCGTTGTCTCTGTTTTGAAATAGACTCCTCGCCACGTCAAGGCCACGTCCGGGGCCTCTACAAATAGCGCAAAGGGAGTCCAAGGAAGCATCGATCCAGCGCGCTACATCCGGGAGAGTTTTGGGGCGGTGTTCATCCGTGGATTGGAGTCCTAGGTGCTCTGTTCCAGCCGTTTGAAGCTCCGTTTGAAGCTCTGTTCCAGCCACCGTTTGAAGAGCTGTTCCAGCCGTTCCGTGGGAGGCCCCGTTCATCTATTCATCAGCAGGTGTGGAGTTCTTGGATGCTCTGCTTTGAGGCGTATGCAGAAGAGGGCCTGGTTTGATTTAGGAATTTATTATAATCTGTTGCTTTCTTAATGTCATAACTCTTTACTTTTTATGAAATAAAATTTTTATTCATAATTAATTGTTATTAAATTATATTTAAGTAGAAATAATTTTAGACTGTTCTATTTTTTAAAGGGACGGACCGTGATCTACAGGTACGGACCGTGCTCTTATAAGATAGACCATATCTTGATTATTTTGCAATACTAATTATTTAATTAATTAAATTTATAAGTTTATTTCAAGATAATCGCTAAAGTCCCTGTGAAATCGATCCCTTACTCTCGCTATTCTAATAGTGAAATTAAGGTGTTTAAATCGTTGCGCTACGACACGCATCACTAATCAATCCTTGGCAGGGGAAAGCTGTCTTTTGGGCACGCCTTGTTAAGGTCGGTGAAGTCTATGCAAATCCTCCAGCTCCCATTTGCCTTACGCATCATGACCACATTGGCCAACCAACTGGTGTAGTGTGCCTCCCGGATGTGGCCAGCACTGAGTAGCTTGTTGACTTCCTCGTCAATAGCCTTTTGTCGATCGGGAGCAAAGCTTCTCTTCTTCTGGCGAATTGGACGGTGTCGCGGGTCAATGTTGAGCTTGTGGGTGATCACTTCCGAAGGGATGCCGGGCATATCAGATGCTGACCAGGCAAAGACGTCTGAATTAGCCTGCAAAAAGGCTAAGAGATGCTCCCGGTCCTCTGGAGGGAGGAGTTCGTCGACGCGGACGGTTCTTGCCGGGTCATCTCCAAGAGGGAAGGTCAAAAGATGTTCAGCTGGCTCTCCTCCCTTGTTAGAGTCTCTAGGGTCGGATGCTTCAAAGGTTGGTTCAGCTTCCAGAGGACTTGATGCCGCGTGATAGCAGGGCAGGACTGGGCTGACCTCACCGCACATCTCCCCGACTCCCCCGTCCATGGGGAACTGCACTAACAGACACCGGGTGGAAATAACTGCATCCAAAAGGTTCAAACCTGGATACCCCAGAATGGCGTTATACGCCAAGGGAACCCTTACAACCAGGAATTTTATTATTACTGTGCTTTGGCATGGTGGCATTCTGGCTGTCACAGGCAAAGGTATTTCGCCTTCAACCTTCACGGAGTCCCCAGTAAAACCGACCAAAGGGGTCACCACAGGCTGAAGGGAGTCCAAGGATAATCCCATCCGAACAAAAGCGTCGTAGGTAAGGATGTCAGCTGAGCTGCCACTATCAACTAATATCCTCTTTACAGGGTGCTTGGCGATCATCATAGAGACGACGATGCCTTCATTGTTTACATTATCTATGACAGCAGATCCCCCCCATGAATTACATTACTTGGTGCCTCCTCCGCCCTCGGCCGCTTAGGCGCGAAGGTTGATTTCCATGACACCATTCCGACCGTCCGCTGCATGGGGGCGTTGTCGACCGGGGCTTGAACAGGTGGAGGCACCATGAGGGTCGGCAGCGGCTGCTACACCTTTTGCACATATTTGCCTAGGTAGCCCCGCTGAATGAGCTCCTCGATGACCCATTTCAAGCTGTAGCAGCTGTCAGTGTCATGGCCATAGTCCCGATGGAATCGGCAGTAGCGGCTTTTGTCGCGGGGAGGACCTTTCTTCATGGGAGGAGGGCGTTGGAGGTAAGGCTCGCCCTCGATCTCCATCAGAATGTGAGATCGAGGGGCAAGGAACGGTGTGAGCTTACTCTCGTCGGGGACCGGGCTCCTACACCTGTTGTCGGGTCGACGAGGCGGGTCGGCTCACCGGTGTCGAGAAGGTCCGCTTGGTTCAGAGCGAGCAGGCTTGTGGCTAGAGCTCCTTGAAGATTCTCGGTGGGTGAAGTCGGCTTCATCCGCACGAATATACTTTTGAGCCCAAAGGAGGAGGTCGGAATAAAAGCCCGGGGGCTTCTTATCTAAAGAAAAGGTGAAGCGAGATGGGAGGAGTCCTTGCTTCAATGCCAGCGTTGCTACCGCGTCGTCGAGATGGTAGACCTCGAGGGCGGCAGCTTTGAACCGGGACACGAAGTCCCGCAGCGACTCTCCCTCCTTCTGGCGTATGGAGAAGAGGCTATCCGCTACCCTTGAAATTCGTTGGCAGGCATCGAAATGTGCCAGAAAAGCTTTCTCCAGCCCTCGGAAGGAGTCGATGCTGTGAGGGGGCAAGCGCGAGTGCCACGCGCGAGTGGCCTTCCGCAGAGTAACGGAAAAGGCCTTGCAGAGAAGGGCGTCTGAAGCGCCTTGAACCTGCATCATTGCTTTATAACTCTCGAGATGGTCGAGAGGATCCATCGTACCATCGTACGGGTCCACCTGGGGGAACCGAAACCTGGAGGGGACAAGCTCCTCCAATATTCGGCGGGTGTAAGGAGGTCGGGTGTCGAACTCTTCCTCCGGCTGATGGTTGATTTTTTTGGCGAGCTCGTCCAGCCGTCGGTTGTACTCTTCCAGGCGCTCTTCCGCCTGTCGGTTGATCATTGGGGCCCTCCGAGATGGCTCGGAGGAGGAAGAAGAAGATGAAGAAGACAGAGAGGGAGACGGAAGTCGGGGCTTCCACCTTGGCTCCTCCTGATGACGTGGTCCCGAAGGGATTTTGCTGGGGCCATGATCAGGGGACCGCGGCTGCTTGGAGGGCTCGCAGCGGGATTTCCTTGGGAAAGTTGGGCGACGACCGGCCTCCCACGGACCGGCTTCCCACCGGCCGGCCTCCCGCCTTGGAGAACCTCCCCTCGCCAACTGCTGACTGGCGGGGGAGCGGTTTGGTGCTGGGTGGCCACGGACTGCTGCTGCTGGAGCCCGTAGACCATAGCAGTGAGAGTTTGGACTTGTTGGGAGAGGGTCGCCAATTGCTCCGCCATTTGGGCGGATGCATTTAGTGGTGGGCTGGCGACTGGATGATCGGCAACAGGGGGGTTAGCTTCTTGTCGCTTATCCGGCAGGGGAAGCCCCGCTGGACAGCTGATGGAAGCGTCCTGAGCTCGCGTCACCACCATAACTCCAAAGAGAGAAGAGAGGGGGGGAGTAGAGTTTGGCCAGATGTAGCACAGGGAAGCCCTGGGATACTTGCTGCGTTCTACACCAACTTTTGCCCCCTACCTGGTGCGTCAATCTGATGACGCCCAATCACTGATCCTGCACATCGGGAACGGATGGATTCTCCAGGCTCCGCTTCACCGGGTTACCTGCAAGGAAGCCCGGGACCGGAGAGGATTCTCCGGTGGGACCCTCCGACGCCCAAGTTACTAATTGAGGTCACAGCTGAAGAGGAGCTCGAATGAGCTCCTTTTGGGTGAAAGGGTGCTCCAGAGAAGAAGGGATTTCTCTCTGGATCTCAAGATGGCAATTTTCCGGGGATTATCGCGCATACCTGTTTACTGAGTGGGTTCACCTTTTTATAGGGGTTGACCCTGGCATGGTCACGTGGGATTCCATGAGGAGGGAATGTCCGCGGAGTTCTTGGGAGTTGCGTGAATCTGCGCTGGTTGGTGGGTCCTGTCTCATCGGAAAGGAAGAAAGCGGCGATTGGTGGGCTTCGTCCCATCAGCCAGCGGAGCTGTTGGGTAGTTGGGTCCAGTCCCATCAGCAGCGTGGCCAGCTGGTAGTTGGATCTGGCGTTATCAGGCAGCGCGGGTCAGAGAGGTGGCGTCCCGAGCTGCCAAGGCCGTGTTGGGACAGATTTGGAGGAAACCGAGAGTCTCGACTCCCCCGGGGGAGCCGAAGCTTATCTGGGTCGGCCAAAGGTGGCCGGAGCCGATCTTACCGATTAGGATGTGCCGGGGCGGGGCTGACTCGGCGATCTTGGAGGTGCCGGGGCCGACTCGGCGGACTTGGAGGTGCCGGGGCCGAGAGGGGCCGACCAGGAAGGGTCGGGGCCGACTCGGCGGGCTTGGAGGTGCCGGGGCCGAGAGGGGCCGACCAGGAAGGATCGGGGCCAATTCGGCGGGCTTGAAGGTGCCGGGGCCGAGAGGGGCCGACCAGGAAGGGTCGGGGCCGACTCGGCGGACTTGAAGGTGCCGGGATCGAAATGGGCCGATCATGAAGGATCGGAGCCGACTCGGCGAGCTTAGAGGTGCCGAGGCTGAGAGGGGCCGACCAGAAAGGGTCGGGGCCGACTCGACGGGCTTGGAGGTGCCGGAGCGCACCCATGCTTTGATTTTATCGAAATTACCTGTGGGGCTACATTAGCCACATCAATACCAAAGTTTTAATCATTAATCCGAGAGTTACAATGAACGTTAGAAATGTTGACTTTTTAAAAAAAAAGTTTTAAATTTAAAATAATAATAATAATAATTTTAACACCTGCTAGCGCATGGAAGCGTTTCATTATGCTTTCATGAGCATCCACACGAAGCGATCGCTCACAAATATTTATTATTAATTTTTAAAAAAGTTATGAGGTTGAACCTTTAGGCAACCATGCTCATGATAAAAAATTTAAATCAAATTGGATCGTTTATAATTCCTATGTAGTTATTAAGATAGTATCTAGACGATGATTGACTTTTTTTAAAATTTTTATTTCTATATTTTACTTTTTAATTTAAATTTTGAATAAATTTTAAATAATTTAAACTTTAAAATCATAATTACTTTCCAACAAGAAATGCTTTGAATGTGCTCTCAGAAGAAGACATTGACGTTCGACTAGCTCCATCTCAAAGGTAAGCTGATGTGGTTACCGCGCCGATGGTCAGGTTTGGCGCTACGCTTGTCCTGTTCCAAGTTCCACGCATGGAGTCAAATTCCGAGCAAATTTCCGTTCCATTTTGCCGTAAGTGACGGACGGAGCGCGACAAGTCTAGACTTCTTGTCCTTATATAGGGTTTCGTTTAAGTTAAACACATCCCGAGGGACACTAATTGTAGTTACAAGTCAGCCAATCAGTTTCGGGGGCGATTTTGTAATTTCAGATAAATTATCAGTTGCTTTCCTGGATTTATTATCATTTTCTTTATAATAAAATTTAATAATTTAATTATCAATGAACTTTACTTTATATATCTACGCACATGTGACATTCCAAACCCCCCCTCCTCTCGCTTCCCCGCCTTATTTTTTTTACCTCTCTGCCGTCGTCGTCGTCGTCGTCAAGATTAACCGGATCGGGACTCTTCTCCGTTCTCATCGTTCTCGAGCCTCCCAAACCCTAGATTTCTAGGGTTTCGGCTTCTTGATCTGCGGATTTCTCAGCTGCCAAGTTTTCAAGCGTACGCCACCAGGTTTCAGTTGGAAACATGGTAGGGTTTTCCGATGTTTCTCTGTTCATTTTCTGTTATCAATCTTAGCGACAGTAGATCTTAGCAGCTTAGTAGATGATTTTCTTTGCTCGAATTCCCGGTGATCACACCAAGTTTTGTTACATTCTTGATATGTGATTCGATTGATAAATTCTAATACATTAGGATTTTGAATTCTCTCCAGATCTTTCTTTTTCCTTGGTAGCTGACGGATTTTTTTTGGTTTTTTTTTTTTTTTTTGGCTCGTCGCGATACTTGCAGCCTCTCAGACTAGAAATCAAGGTACTCCGCTGTGATGCTAGTGAAAATTTAGATTGCTATTGCTTGGATCTGACATTTTTCTTTCGATTTTTGCGTTCAAATCTCTCTAATTCTTGAATTTTTTTTATATTAAATTTGCCTTCAACGATCTTTGAACAGAGGAAACTTGCACAAAGGTCGGAAAGAGTAAAATCCGTAGATCTACATCCAACAGAGCCATGGTAATCCGATTCTTGATTTGATTTTTAAAATATATTTCAAACCTACCTGCATTGGTCTTTTCAAATAGCGTATATGAATATATAATCGTGCATTGATCTTCTTGTTGCAGGATTTTGACTAGTCTCTATTCTGGAAGTGTTTGCATCTGGAACTATCAATCACAGGCAAGTAACTGATGCTTAAGTTCTCTAATACCATGATTTGATACTAAAAACAAGTTCTCGAACAAATATGTTACATGAAAAGTAAGATAGTCTTTGACATTGATTCGCTAATTGAACCTAACATATCTTAGCGGTGAATAAATAATCATACTTATCATTACGATGGAAATCCATGCTAATTGCCCAAGTAAATTGTCTTAGCTAGATTAAATGCCATACTGATCAGGTATAATTTGTTATCATTCGAATTACGAAAAAAGGATTGCTATTGGTGGTCAATGGTGATGTCTATCATCGTATTTCATCTTCAGATGATCAAGAAAAATGGATTCAGTGCACTTCTTGAGTAAGAGTGGTTGGTGCATAGGATTTCAACTCACTTCTTGAGCAGGAGTGCAAGATTTGCAAATTTTGCACATGATGCTAAGGCCAGACAAGTTGGATACAGTGGGTTTGGCAATCTATAAGTAATATGGAAGAACAATCTTGATGTAAATGTTGGATTTTGACCTTAATGCACTGGAAATTTCTGCTGATTCATTGTGCTCATTTTTCAATAAGATTAATTTGGTGGTCTCACTAGGCATGTTGTACATGCACAATATTCTGTCAAAGATACTGAAAATGATTCAGCCTTTTTAGAGTTCAAATGACGATTTTCTTGAAGAGAGTAGTGGTATTTGTGATAATAAGAAACTGAGCTAGAGAATTCTGACCGCATGCTCTGACATGGTTGTGCGATGTTGGTTGGAACAAGCGTAATAGGATGCATAAACCATAACTTATAGCATATATCAAGCTTGCCTCTCCATATTCTCTCTCTTGAGGATACGTATCTTTTTCACAACCTTGTTGCACTAACTAAATTTATGGTTCTTTGTGTGGTGATCTCTATGGACATTCCATGCTTCTATCATCAATTTAATAATTGGGAAGGGACTACATAATTTGGTGGATGATTCTATAGCTATTGGATAATGGTTATAGGGTGCATAGCAGCTAGGTAGAATGGAGTGCAGGGGTGGGGAAGGTCAAAGGCATCAGTAACTAATATGTCCTTCCTAGTGTAGGGCTCCACACCTGCTTCTGAATCTTGTACACGCAAGCTCTTTTTTTTTTTATGCTTTCACTTTCATAAAGCATCTATTGTAAGTATCATATTGCTAGTGACACTATATTTGCTCCATTTCTTGGACCAATCTTTCAGTTTTTTTGTGCTTCCTTGCTTCCCTGTGGCGCAACCCCACGCCCCCCCCCCCCCCCCCCCCTCAAAAAAAAAAAAGGAAAAGAAAAAAATGCTAGGGAGAAAAAGTGAGGCACACTTTGTTTATGAAGTCAAATGGATGATAATGTTACCTACATTCCTTTTATAAATCATGAGACTTTTGTGATCATTCCCTCGTTGAACTTGAAATATTCTTGGCCATTGGCCAATTAGGTTAGAAGTACTAAAGGCAATTGACATGGTAGATGGAACCTTATGTGAAGTTAGAAACTGCTAGAGAGGCATTGGAGAACTGGTGGATGGATATGTTGTAACTTCTTGGCAAATGAGTAACATATGGTTCAAGACCAGACTAGTTTACTTGTTGAAAGTCTTACTTGATGCAACGACTTTGGCAAAGGACTCATGGGGAAAGTATGCTACTTTGATTTGGTTATTTTGGCATGTTTATTGCAATAAGCATGCCATTAAATACCAAACTAGAAATGTGCTCAAGCACTAGCTGAATTGAAACTGTGGCAAGGGGAGCTTAATTTTAGCGATTACAAGTGTATCTTATCAACCATTAGTTGAACTCATGGCATGAAGTGCATAATGTAATATAGGGCTTCATGGCATGAAGTGCATAATGTAATATAGGGCTTCATGGCATGAAGTGCATAATGTAATATCAAGGTGTAGAGTTCCAAATAAGCACCTTGGTCTTCATCTGCCCTGTTGCATGTGGTATAAAGGTTACCGAGGTTAATCCAAAATTGTGAAGCCTGTCTAGCAGTTGAAGATTTAGAATAAATAAATGTTCAAGTAGATTTGCTGATCCACCTGATGCCATTTAGTGTTGAATAAAGGTGAGTGAATAGAACCATACAACATCTGATGTTGCAGTAGTTGGGGTGTGAATCAGTGCCACCATGATAGCCTTCCAAATCATGGTCAATAATTTGTGCAACATTTCTAGTGGTACCAATTGTGCTCCTCATTTGTTGGACCGGCTAAGTTAAACATCCACAAGTCGAAACCAAAGTACTTTTGCATACTTATGTGCCTTTGACATATCTAATGCAATCCTTGACCCTGCTGTATAATATCTCCCAATTTAGCTTAGTTTGTTGTGAAGGCCCATAATTAGATCTCACATATTATGTCTTCTTGTATTGGCACATACAAATTTAAATGATAATCCGGTTGCAGATAATGCATGTATAATTACATATTTACATTATGATCTGGTTTAAATCCTTCTTCATTATAGTGTAACTACCAATATATAGAAGTTTATGCTATTCAGTTGGACAATACACGTTCTTTGCTGATCTTCCTGATCAAGTTTATTGAATTTGTTGATTCATTTTCAGACCATGGTGAAATCTTTTGAGGTCACGGATTTGCCTGGTATGCCACTCTATACTTCATCCATTGTACTTTTGCTATAGTTGGCAATGCATGCTAATGTTTACTCTTTAAATTTTCAGTACGGTCATCAAAATTTATAGCACGCAAACAGTGGGTTGTGGCTGGAGCAGATGATATGCTCATCCGGGTGTACAATTATAATACAATGGACAAGGTTAAAGTGTTTGAGGCACACACAGATTACATCAGGTGTGTGGCTGTCCATCCAACTCTTCCATATGTGTTATCATCATCTGATGACATGTTAATAAAGCTTTGGGACTGGGAGAAGGGTTGGATGTGTACTCAAATTTTTGAGGGACATTCCCACTATGTGATGCAAGTCACTTTTAATCCGAAAGACACCAATACATTTGCAAGCGCCTCCCTTGATCGCACAGTAAAGGTGATGCTGAATTATCTTTTGATTTGTGGCATGAATGCTACTGTTGGTTTATGACAATCCACTTCTTTTTTTGAACATTTGATCTGTCGTAAAAATGATTCTCCAGATCTGGAATCTTGGCTCTCCAGACCCAAATTTTACTTTAGATGCTCATTTGAAGGGAGTGAATTGTGTTGATTACTTTACTGGTGGTGATAGGCCATACTTGATTACTGGTTCTGATGATCACACAGCAAAGGTCTGCCTTCTGATTCTTTCTTGTTTAGTTATTCTACATGCTTTCTTTTACTGCATTCCATTAATAAATTTAATGGAATTCAGGTCTGGGATTACCAAACGAAGAGTTGTGTTCAAACTCTTGAAGGGCATACACACAATGTTTCTGCTGTCTGTTTTCATCCTGAACTCCCTATAATAATTACAGGTTCAGAGGATGGAACCGTTCGTATATGGCATGCAACTACATATAGGTCTGTTCTTTCTTTACTTGATCTAAATAATATGTGCATTTCTGGCAGTAAGGTCTTTTTCATTCATCCATATGAATTCTGAAGTCATAATTTTTACTTATGCGCATTTCAACTTGTTCTGATAGCATACTAGAGAATTGGTCAGGATATGTAATGGAGGACATGTTACAACACCTACAAGTTGGCACCATATTCCGTGCAATCAATAGCCTAGAACAACTTAATTTCTTTTTAAATCTATAAAGATAACATATTTGTTAATTCCATCAATTTTTACACATCAATACTCTTTAGCATTCTTTCTTTTTCCTAATGAACTGTACTGAATTTTTGGTTCTGGAGTGCAACTGCAGGACTTTCCTTGTGCTCTGATTATGTTTCAGATCCTTGTTACCTCTGTTGTTCTTTGTTTGTTCTGAAACTCTTTTGTTTGAGCAGCAACATAAAAAATCTACATTGTACGCAAGCTAGTCTATAAGGTGGAATGCATAACTTTTAAAAGAGTGAAATGTGCACTGTCTTGTTTGTACTTTCATATTCTTTTATATATTCTTAAATTACAGTTCTTGTGATGGTCTCTCCTTAATAAGAAAAACAAGTTTCATCTGATAGTTTGGCCCTTTAAATTGTATAAATTGATTTCTACCGAGAACCTTTCTTCAGGTTTAAAACTGTTGAAAATACAGTAAGAACTAGCAAGGTTGCCGATAGTGATATGGGTTGGGACATTGAGTATATAGGTTGATGAAGATTAATATAAATAAGATTATGAAGGAATAATACTAAAATATAAGGTATTAGCATAGTTGTCAGACTTGGATCTGACAGGCTGGTCCAATTAGTGAATTGGTGAACTAGACCCTTGATCGTTTTGGGTTTTTTTTTTAAATGAATTAGTTGAACAATTGATTCGATCAAAACTAGATGAACGGATCAGTTTTTTGATTGGTCCAGTGTGTATTGGTGAAACTGATCGGTTTTTTTATACATTTTAAAATTACTTTTTAATCAATATATTTTTAATATCAATGTTGCTTTTTAGATATTTTTTGTCTTTTACGCTTAAATCTCCCTTTCCCTCTTCTCTAATTGATGTGGCTCTCTCATCTAAACGACAACAACAATAACAATAATAAAGCCTTAATCCCAAACTAGTTAAGGTCAGCTACATGAATCTTTTTTCTCTATTGGATACATGTTCCTAGGATATAACTATAATTTTACATTAGCTTTAACCTGCTGCAACCCTCTTTTATCCGGGCTTGGGATTTGCTATGCATAAAACTTTATGTTGAGGCAATTTTATGGCTCTCACTCATCTCTCTTTTTATAATCGATTTAGAGGATTTCAAGTATTATTTTTTTTATAAAAATTAAGATTAATTTCAAGTATTAGTGTGGATATATTCTATTTTAGTTTAAATAACTTAACTTTAAAAATTTAAATTTTAAAGCTATCATATTAGTTGAATTTTGCATGAAAATTTATCTTTATTTATTATAATGGATCATGTTTTTTAAATTTAATTGTATTCTAGTAATTCATACAGTTTGACTATTGACCCATTGTTTGGACCATTGACCCATTAACCCAGTCCCTCGATTGGGTCCATGTCCGGTTTGGTTCCGATAACTATAGCTCTTAGAGAGTGGGTGTTCTGGTATATTTTGCATCCATTGCATGCTGTAAAATGTTTATTGCTACTTGTGGATATTTTTGCATCTAAGAGATCCATTTGGTAGCAGTCACGGTGAAGTGTAGCATCTTCTGTTTGCAATAATTAATGGTTATGTCTAAAGAAACTTCTGATTTTGGTTTGCATGTCTTGTGGCTATGGAACCAACCATCTAGTTAGTATATTAATGGACCACTATAAAAATAAGAGAAAATAGCTTAGAGGCAATTTGGAGAGATTCTCATTCTAAGTTGAATTATGTAAAAGAAAGCAGAACTGTCACCTAGAGTAATAAACGAACCCAACAACAACAACAAATCCTTAGTCCCAAACTAGCTGGGTCGGCTACATGAATCCTTTTTCTCCATGTAGCTCTATTCTGAATCAATTTTTTTTTGTAAGATGTAAAGATTCTAAGTCTTTCTTTATCACTTCCTTTTATGTGATTTTCAGTCTATCTCTGTCTCTTTTTTCTTTTATATGTATTAAGTCACTCCTTTATACATATGCATCTCTAAGTCTATGTTGCATATGTCCAAAATATTTAAGTCATCCTTTCCTTAATTTATCCTCGATTGGAGCTTATCTCTACCTTTTTACGAATGGTTTCATTTTTATCTTATTTTTTCTCTTATTTTTTCTTGCATTACTATACATCTATCTTAACATTCTCATTTTCATTGTATTCATCTTATATACGTGCACTTTTCTAATAGTCCAACATTCCAGCCATAAAGCATAACTAGTCTTATGGCGGCAACTTTATATTTGAAAGACAAGAATGGGGATTTGGGTTTAATACTTGGGCTTTTGACTATTAGATTGTCCAAAGAGATTGATTATGAATTATTGGGTCACTTTAAATTGCAGCAGCAAAGGAGAAATTTTCAAGACTTGATTTTATTGTAGTTGACCTGCTGGATGTTTCAAATACAATTTTGAATGAGACAACAGGCCCGTTCTTCTAAACTCTGATGGAGCAATTGATCTGGAGTTATCTAGATT
This sequence comes from Calamus simplicifolius, assembly GCA_900491605.1. Classification (NCBI taxonomy): domain Eukaryota; kingdom Viridiplantae; phylum Streptophyta; class Magnoliopsida; order Arecales; family Arecaceae; genus Calamus; species Calamus simplicifolius. Next base: position 144,877 of record UESW01001420.1, on the reverse strand, counting down.
TGTCTGGAAACTCAACTTTTCCTCACAGAAGAAGTTGATTAGGTGGGCTCTTTCCTATTCCTGTTTTCTTTTCAATAATGTGGTCAAGATGTTTTTTTTTTTTTTTTGCCATTTTTTGAGAACTAGCCTGGATAAAATCCATAGTGAAGGTTGGATTCAATCCTAGTTTTCTAGTGTCAATTGCCCAGTGACTTTACCAACTGAGGAAATCGGCATTCTCAACATGACTTTACCAGGTGGACATGTCATTCTTTATCCTATGTTAATTTTCAATGCTTGGGAGAAAGGGTTCAGCAAATTTATGTTTGTTGGTCAGCCTTTTTTTGCTGTGAAAAAGTTGTTTCTCCCTTGGTATTTGTGATGTCAACCAGACTATGAAAATTACTTTGATGCTTACAAACTTATAGGTTTGCTTGTATGCACAAGAAACAAGTATAAAGGGAGTAGGCAATTCTGGGGAGATACTGTCCTAATAATCATCTTAAATTTCAAAAAGCTGTATTTAAATTGAAGATTTTCAGCTACAAAGTTCATCAAGAATATTTGAGTTGCCATTAGCTAGAAAACTTCAGCCAAATTGGTCTTTTTGCCGACTGCTCTTTGCTGTCAGTTTCTTATCTGGATTATGGGTATTACTTCCTACTGAATGACTTGTGAAATGGTGGTTTCCGGCATCAAGCATTTCTTGTGGCTTTGAAATAAGGATGCCCATAATTTGCTAACTTTCATTGAGCCAACATTACTGGGAAATGATGATAGACATTATAAATATGGTTTATTATCCTATTGTTATTTCTAAAGTCGGGCTCTTTTTTTTTTGTGAAAGAAAGAAAAATTTTCACTTTATTAAGTCTATCATGCTTTTATTAAGTCTATCATGTTTGCTGCTGCACTGTTGATGCAGACTGCTCTACCCAGGCTGGTACGTAGACAATTTTGTGAATATTGTAACCTTTGTTTACTTACCTAATTGTGAAATTATAATATCAGTAGTGCACTGTATGAGCACATCATTCTGTTGTCTCTGCAAGTTATGCAAATCAACAGGAGCTAAGCTGTTTGTATAGCCAGGATATCGGGAAATTGAGTACCACCATTTTTGGGAGAATATGTTCCTCTCATTTGCTTTGCGTTATTTACTACATTACACATACGTGTAAAACATGCATCTAGTAGCTGTGCTTCAGTCATAATCTCAAACCTGGTCCAGACCAACTGATGGTTATTATGTTATACATTTCCTCCAAGAAGTCATCAATATTATGTTCAGTTTAATGTTTTATGGGAGGAAATTAAAATTTTGGTGTATCTTTGATTAGAGATGCACTTACCTTCTTTATGCTTCTGCAGACTGGAGAACACGTTAAATTATGGTCTTGAACGAGTTTGGGCTATGGGATACATGAAAGGATCAAGGAGGTATAAAAATAGCTGTCATTGTTTCACCTTTTTTCTCATGATATGGAAACAGAAATATTTTGTTGCTGATTCCTAACTTATTTGAAAAATGATATTGTCAAACTAAATCATTTTTTGGGAAAAAAAATCAATAGAACTTCTATTAATTTTAATTAGCTTTGGCACCTGTGAAGTTGAAATTAAAGCTCCTAGAAATGTTTTGGGAAAAGCTAGCAGGGAGTACGTAGTATGCTTTTGGTTTTATTTTTTATTTTTGCTTAAATTTGGCAGTGGTTTTCTTCAGGGTTGTAATTGGATATGATGAAGGAACCATTATGATAAAACTTGGTCGTGAAGAACCAGTTGCCAGTATGGATAGCAGTGGAAAAATTATATGGGCAAAACATAATGAAATACAGACGGTGAATATCAAGACTGTTGGAGCAGACATTGAGGTTCGTTAGCTCTGACTTGCTGTCAAGAAAGTTAAGCATAATTCAATGAAAGTTTATTTGAAATTTTCTACCTGTCAGGTCACAGATGGAGAAAGATTGCCTTTAGTTGTGAAGGAGTTGGGAAGCTGTGATCTCTACCCGCAAGTAAGCTTTTTTAAATGTGACCAGTTGCAAATGCATTTGCTGTGGTTTCATGGTTGACCCTATGCTGTAAACCTATGATAGAGCATGCATTCACTTGCGGGCATGTTTGTGCCCATGCATGTGCATGTGAATGTGCACTTGTTTCAACTAATGCACCAAACAACATATGGAAGAACTCTATGCTCCACTATTTCTCTGCTGAAGCAAGAGCAAATAAAAGAGTATTTGTTAAGTGTGAAAAAGAATCTATGGCATTTGATCCACAGACTTTGTATAGCCTTCCTGTGAGACATATCTTGGAGAATAAGTTTCAAGACCTTGCTTTAGAGCTGTAGGATTGGAGTAATTGCTTCTGTTATTTATAGAGATCTTGGGTTTCATCCGCATTTTCATTTTGTCCTATTATGTTATGGAATAGAACTTCAATATATTTTAGCTACCACTTTCCAAACTATCAGTCAATTAGAGTATGATGGTTATTTGAAAGAAAAAAGTGATGCTTTTAAAGTTTTTAAAACTTTAAGTTTGGACTTGCTGAATTAAAATATTGAGGAAGTGCAACTGGCAAAGAATGGATGAACTTGGATGCTGTGATAAGACATATCATTAATCTTATATACGTAAATGCTCTGTTTTGGGGAATCAAAAAAATGGATGAACTTGGATGCTGTGACAAGACATATCATGTAAATGCTCTGTTTTGGATAATCAAGTAATTATTTCTTCTACCTGAAACTATGTTTCCTAATCTGTTTTATGTCAGTTGATGCCGTATTCTTTGTTTTGTGTTTACTAGTTTTTGAATTGCTTCTTTTATTAAGCATTGACCAAAGTTACTCTTCCTTTTTTGTTCAGAGCTTGCAACATAACCCAAATGGAAGATTCGTCGTTGTTTGTGGAGATGGAGAATACATAATATATACTGCATTGGCATGGAGAAATAGATCCTTTGGATCTGCTTTGGAATTTGTTTGGTCATCTGATGGAGAATATGCAGTCAGGGAAAGTACATCGAGAATAAAGATTTTTAGTAAAACATTCCAGGTCTGCTTCTAGGTCTAATTATCTCTGTTCATTTTTTGGCTCCCACTTCGTGGCACCAGCCTCTATTTTCTTTTCTTTTTCTTTTCTTTTCTTTGCTTTTTCCTTTTTTTTTTGGGTGGGGGGCTAATTTTGCAACTATATTTAGAATAATTTAATTGTATGATTTTTCCAGATAGTAAGTGTAAAGACCATTCTAGATCCATTTTTAGGTTATTTTTATGTATGGGCAAATAATGTTTAGATTCTGCATCCCACAGATGCATTAAGCTTGTTCTCTTTTGCAGCTCATATTAAATGTTTTGGTGTTACAATTTGTTGACTTATGTGTAGTCAATGTGAAAAGGAAGCATAACTTGCTGTGATTTCTCTATGTCCTGATTGTTCATTGATGATCTGCTGTAAATACTTCTGTTTTTATTATATTTTAGTTATAGTTGTAATCATTATTTTAGAACTGTTAACAGATGCTCCTGGATGCTTCATTGGTCTTAATGAGCATATGGTGATATTGGAAATCAATTAAAAGTTTACCTTTTCTGCCTCTAATCTTTGTTTGAGCACTTTATGCTGGCTATTCATGCTTACCAAATATGTGGTGTCGCAATTCACATGCTAAGTGTTTCATAATAGGTCTCCTGTCAGTGTAAAATGCAGGCTAGCAGACCTGGAAAAGAATTGTATTATGTAGATGCTGATGTCTTGTCACTTTGTCACATGTCAGATCCTCATGTTTTGTCATCATATTTGTTATAGTCTTTAGTTATGTTTTGCAACAACCAGAAAAATTTGTCTTATGACAACTTGGAACTTGATATGAAGGCTATGACATCTTTCAGGAGAAAAAAGTATCCGACCAACGTTTTCTGCTGAGCGAATCTTTGGGGGAACATTACTGTCAATGTGCTCGAATGATTTTATTTGCTTTTACGATTGGGCAGAATGCAGATTGATACGCCGGATTGATGTGAATGTTAAAGTGAGTTTGTTCTCTGTTCTATAAATATTCTATAGTATGTTGTCATGCTTCAGCTCGATGTTTATCATATTTTTGTCCGTTATCATTTGTCATGGTGGTGTCTTGCAGAATCTCTATTGGGCTGATAGTGGTGACCTAGTGGCAATTGTTAGCGATACATCATTTTACATCCTAAAGTACAATGTAAGCTGACTCAGTCATCCTTTTTCTTTTTATGTTTTATTGTTGCATGATTTCATTCAGGCACCTCTGCTAACTGTGAAACTTATACCAGTAACAGGCTCATATGTATTTGACACTTGCATATGTTATTGTGTGCATGCATGTCTTTTAAGGTTAAAGTTGAAAAGTTTGTTCTTTTGCCTACAGAGAGAGATTGTTTCTTCCTATATAGAATCTGGAAAGTCAGTGGATGAGCAAGGTGTTGAGGATGCATTTGAGCTTCTTCATGAAGTGAGTGAGCGTGTACGAACAGGGATATGGGTTGGAGACTGTTTTATTTACAATAATTCTACATGGCGTTTAAATTATTGTGTTGGAGGGGAGGTAAGTTCGTGTAAATACTCTTTAGATTTAGCATATGCACGCTTATAGTCACATGACTATTTTTTTGAAAGGTCACCGCTGACTGCCTTTTTTTTGAAAGGTCACCACCATGTTTCACTTGGATCGGCCAATGTACTTGCTGGGATATCTTGCTAGTCAAAGTCGAGTATATCTCATTGACAAGGAGTTCAAGTGAGTTCACTTGAGAGATTCTCTCTTAATCTCTTGTTGTTCCCATCATTGATTTTTGTGGCTAATAATTTGTCCTTTTGCAGTATTATGGGCTTTACCTTGCTCCTTAGTTTGATTGAGTACAAAACTCTTGTGATGCGAGGGGATCTGGATCGTGCAAATGAAGTCTTGCAATCGATACCAAAGGAGCACCACAATAGGTACATCCTTGTTTCTACTCAATAAGTTAGTCTTGCACTTTGTAGACTTGTTCTCTCAAGACCAGGAATTCTGATAGAATTCAATTAACCAATAAGAAATCACCGTTGTCAATTTAACTCAGTTCAGAAAATTGAGTTGGCTCTATTCATGGTTGAATGGTTGATTTCACTCTTGTCATTGGGCATCTTCTCTAAGATTGTTGATTTGAAACATGGATCAATTGGAGGCTTTGAAAGTTGGACCTATATGAAAGGGATGATTTTCTGGTACTCCCCTTTCTCCCACAAGAAAGTATAGGGGAGTAGACAGGACTAGGTTGTCTATGCTGTATGGTTGTTTCTTCTAATCTTGATTGCAGAATCCTTCTCCATTTCCTTTAATATTGCAACCCATTCACTAAGCTTCCCTTGGACTGTATCTCATGACTTGCCAGTGTGGCTCATTTCTTGGAGTCTCGGGGCATGCTAGAAGATGCTCTTGAAGTAGCTACAGATCCTAATTACAGATTCGATCTAGCTGTGCAGCTTGGGAGACTAGAGGTTGCAAAGGTATTCCTTAGTAATGATATAACAACATGATATTCATACAAATTTTGGTCATCTTAGTTGTACCTTTGATTGAATATTTTCTTGTAATCATTTGTTTCCCATTTGATGGATAGAAAATTGCTTTGCAGGCAATTGCTGTTGAAGTTCAAAGCAAGTCTAAGTGGAAGCAGTTGGGAGAACTAGCTATGTCTATGGGGAAGGTGTAGTAAGAACTTTTAAGAGAATCATAATTGGTGCCATCTGGCATTTTAAAATGCCATGAAATTAATTCTTTGTTATTCTATAATACACTAAACAACTTGTTAGTCTTTCAAACAAAGGCATGATTTAAGCATAAGGAATCAATATAGCAAGCACAATAGTCCACAAGTCGGCAAGGTTTGAAGACCAAATTCTGAGAATGGTGAAACTTTGAATAAATAATTAGGAAAGGTCATAAAGGGAGAAATATGATTTGAAACATGGAAGCCAAAGAAGATGTATGATAGCATCACAGACTGGAAATTAAATTTGGTGGGCTTATTACAATTTTTTAAGCAGCAGTGGTCATAAAAGCTAATATATACATGATATGGATTTATAGTGATGAAATATTTCGATGTTTCTGTTAATATGTAACAACATCTGGTGCATGTTGGGGTGGGAGAAGTCACCTCTCCGAAATGTCATCGTGAATCCTGCTTTGAAGTAATTGTGAAATAAGTATAATGGAATTGTGAAATAAGTAATTGTGAAATAATATATCTACTTGATGGTTATTTTGCATCTTGTTCATGCAGTTAGAAATGGCTGAGGAGTGTCTATCACATGCTATGGATTTGAGTGGCATGCTTCTTCTTTACTCAGCTCTTGGTGATGCTGAAGGGATAACAAAACTCGCAACTGTTGCTAAAGAGCAAGGGAAGAATAATGTTGCTTTCCTTTGTCTATTTATGCTAGGTAAATTGGAGGATTGCCTTCAATTGTTGGTGGAGAGGTACTTATGGTTAATGCACTATACCCCTTATTTCTTTAAATATCATTTTTCTTCAAGGAACAGATGATGCTGCAGCAACTGCATCTGTCAGTAACTTTTCCTTCTTTATAGTAATCGCATACCAGAAGCTGCACTGATGGCACGTTCCTATCTTCCAAGCAAAGTTTCTGAGATTGTAGGAATATGGAAAAATGACCTCAATAAGGTATTTTTTTGTTTGTTCCTTTAAGATTTGCTCAAAGTCTTATCATGGGTTTGAAAAGATTGTGTGATATTTAGACTCAGGACTACTTTTTTTTTTCAGTTGATTTTTCCTATTAGTGAGAGGCTGTCTCTGCTTTGTTCGATTTTCTTCCTTTCTTTGTTGAAACCATCTAAGAGATCTTTCTTGTATTTTGCTTCTAATTTGCTTTGCACAAAGGTCAACCCAAAAGCTGCAGAATCTTTGGCTGATCCTGAGGAGTACCCTAATTTATTCGAGGACTGGCAAGTTGCTCTTGCTGTTGAATCGAATCTTGCCCATAAAAGGTAGTTGTTGTGTGTACTGTATTTCTTTACATGGTCATATTTTGTGCACAAAGCTATGTGCAGAACCTTCCAATTTTTTTAGCAACATTTAATGTACCTTTTGATCTCTTAATTAAGATGTTCTTGTGTCATTAAAAATTCACATCATTTTGTTGGAAATAAAACAAATTCTTTTGAGTAAATGGTGTCTATACTAGGTAGCATTAGTTTTTCCACCCTTGCCCCTAGTGGGTTACATAGTTGTATGCTGTAGAAGATAATTGAAGAAAAATGGAAAAATAAGAATTTGGTGGGGGCAGAAAAAGTTGGCCACCTTTCAGAATATGATTTAAGTGGGATATAATTGAAAATATAAACAAGATTTCTAGGTAATTGCAATTAAATAAAAGGGCAATCTTGTTAGTGATTATTGGGACTTCTAAGCTCTTTGAACTCCTCTTTTTCATGCTTCTCTCATCTTCTATTTGCCCTCCAACTTCCACTTTCTTTGTTGCTGCAAGCTATTGTCTAAGATTTTCCACATGAGTTCCACGCATGCTCAGACATTCTTGCTACTAGCTAGTAGAGCTATTATTGGGCCGGGCTAGGCTAAGTTTCCATACATAGTTTGGGCCTGTCTTGGAAAAACTTTCAGATTTAAACCAAGCCTCGACTTGAAAGTTTTCTCTAGGTTTGGGTCCAAACTTGTCCCAAACCTGGCATGAAGCCAGATGGGCCCAACCCGAATAAGTTGTACTCGAGTGCGGCAAGGTGGTGAAGGCAGGGTGGCCACACTGGAGGCTGTGGACGTAAGGGAGCAGTGGAGAGCTTGGGCGGGACACATGCAAGGTGATCGAGGGCAATGTGAACGAAGAGGGGGTAGCAGAGTGGTGGAAGCCAAAGGGTGGCAGTAAAGCTTGTGCCAGGGAGGAGGCCAAGGGCTTAGTGGAGGGCCGAGGTGAGGCCACCAGACTGGGGAGAGAGAGAGTGGGGTCAAGGTGGGGGATCTTGAGGACCAAGGTTATTGCCGATGGTAGATTTGGGGCTCGGCATTGTATGGCAGAGGTTAGAGCTGTCAATGGGTGGCTTACTACACCTTGGAGGTTGGCTAGGTTGGGAAGGAGGGGGCGGAAGAGAGAAGTTAGGGGATTTGGACAAGCACCAACTTGTCCACAAGAGGCTTTGTGTTTCCCCTTCCACCATGGAACCATCCGGAGAGTCTCTGGTCATCCCCTTTTGCTGCTGCACCATGGGAGGCTCTGAGCAAGTGAGGAATTAAGTGGGCTTAGGGCATGCTTCCCTTTTTCCTTTCCTTCTCCTTAGGGGAAATAGAACGTGCATCATTGAATTAGGGGAAGAGGGTGCATGAATGGTTAGGGTTGAGTTATGGGTTTGATTTGTGTCATAGATGTCATGATTTGACAGATTTGTGATATTACGGATCTTTTGGCCTGTCTGTTCTTGGGCTTCATTGATGCAAACAATGCTGATTAACGTCTATGGAGGTGCAAGAAAATGATGCAATTCATGGTGATGCTTTTACTGCCTTCTTTGTTCTAAAATTTGAACAATAAAAGGCTGTTGTCCAAGCCTTTTGTTTGACACCTTGATGAATTTTTTATCTTTTGTTGGCAATAGGGATCAGGGACTTAGATGTTCAAATAAACCTCTTCTTTCTGAGGACTGTTCTATAAGTGGTTTTTTTTTAATGTTTTATTTTCTTTGAATTAAGCACAGGATTTATGCTGTTCCTTCATATTCTTTGGTGTCTTATTTAGATGAAAATGAAAGAAATTTTAAGAATTGGGGAAGAAAAAAGAATAGATTGATATATGTGCATTAGTAATTGAAAAAATGAAATAAGGTAACCTACTGCAAACTGCAGGAGAAAAAACTAACTGACAAATGATGTTGAAACCTGTGAACTTGCAAATATAGCGTACAGTGTTCCTTAAGAACATAAACAGCCTGATATTTTGTCAAACAAATTGACTGACTGATGCCTTCCATCCTGATTTCTTTCAAGAGCACCAAATTGAATAACAGATTTTGAGAAGCTTTATGTTGTATGCAACATCTATAAATCCAAGTAATTGCATTTCTGGTTGTAATGACATTTTTAGCAACAATTAATGAGTGACTTCATCCCGAACTCCCTGAAAAGAATATTTTTGGCATAACCTTGACGTGTTGAAAGTTCCAAGTGGACATAAATATATTAGTTAGAACTCTTTTCTTTGGGACAGTTTATGCCTAAACTACCTTTTTGCCTCTTGCATTAAGTCTTATTCTATATGGACCAGATCAAATAACTCTAGGTATCTTTATAAAGATTGGAACATTGTTTTTTTTTAATTAAAAAAATATAGGTATCGTTATAATCTTCACTTTAACCATGCAAGCCAAAGTTCCTTCTATGCCAGGGAAAAAAATTAGGAGTGATTTTTTATTTATATCAAACATTCACATAGCAATATCAGTCTAAACTAGAACATCCAGTTACTGTTCCAAAAGGTGGTTGTCTATGCAATCAGCAAGGGGACTGGGAGCCTTTGGGTGGAAGGAGGCAACTTACAGATTTCTTTTCCTTTTTTGACTGTTTGACTTGATCAAACCATTCTTTTTATGATTGGAATAAAATATGGAATTTGAGAAACATATCATGAGGATTCATGTTTTCAATTCTTGTTTCATGTGATCAGTTTGTTTGGAAACTAGGCTTAGACCATAAATAATAACTTGTTGGCTCCTTTTTTTTTTTTTTTTGATTATTGACTTGAATTCTTCCTCTCACGATTGGAATCAAATATGAAATTTAAAAGCAAATTGAAAGGGTTCACAAGTTCAATTCTTCTTGTACATGCTTTATGAACTTTCTGTAACATTAACTCCAAGGATTGGGACACTTTATGAACATTAATTAGTTTGGAACTGTGCTCCAATTACAGTAAGTTGCTTGAAGGTCATTCTGCGGCGGACTTATTAATTACTCATTAAATAGGCATTTTAGTTTTAATAAATATTCATTAAAACAGGGGCAATTATCCTCCTGCTGTGGAATATTTAAGCTATGCTGAGAAGTCAAATGTTAATCTTGTGGAAGCTTTCAAAAGCATGCAAGTTGATGAAGAGGATGTACCACTTGAAAATGGAGATTCACGTCATGAGGTAGGCTGTGCCTGCAGATATTGTATGCCACTTGAAAATGTTTTGTATTCTCTGTTCTTAGACATCCTCATTTTTATTTTTCTTCTTTCCATGTTTGTTCCTGGTTGTCTTTAATCTGCCTTTTCTCCTCACTGAATCTTACTTTTTGCTGCTTTAGATCGTCTAATAACAGCAATTCTTTGCAGGTGATTGAAGAGAATGGAGTAGAGGAAGGGCATGAAGAAGCCATCAAAGTTGAAGCTGATGAGTCTACAGATGGAGCAATCCTTGTTAATGGGAATGAGGGTGAGGAAGAGTGGGGTACGGAAAATGAAGGAACCACATCAGCCTAACAGCAATTGGTTGGGCAAGTGTAAAATTCAAATTTTTGTATCGGGTGATTAATTGTTTTATTCCCCTCGAACTCCCATGTGTCTAGGACTGCTACTTGTATCAGTGCCACTTGTCAGGGAGTAGCATGTCTCTGCCCTCTTCCCTAGAGTTTTGGTTTACAGATTTTGAAGATGAAACAAGGTCATCCTTCCATCCCATATTCCTAGGAAAGAATAGTGAAGGTTGTTGTAGCATGGGAGTACACCGGTCACTAGTTTGCTTGTGAATATCAGTTGTTGTGGAGTGTATCATGGTGTCAAATTCTCATATTTAACAACTCCTATTTATTAGTGTCTCAGAGTTGCTGCCCTAAATGGCACTGATAGAATTTTGATTTCACTCCTGTAATTACATGCCATTTCTTCTCTCTTTTTCCAGAAATTTGACCTGTTTGACAGTGGCTTATAATTTTCAAAGTTGGATCCTGTCCACATTCTCTTGCCATTGTAATTACTTCCCCACCCCATTAACCTGATGCTATGGTGCTGTCAATTATGTTCACATTAAAAGAAATTTCAAATTTTATATGATAATATTATTTTCCAAGCTAGATTCTGTACATATCCTGTGGGTCAAGGCTATCACTTGCCATTTCAATTTTTATAATTTTGATTTTTGACAGTTCGAGGGACTCTGATGTGAGCCTTTGGTATACTTTGTTTATATTGTTTTACATATTTTGTGCATACGCGTCTTCCTTTAACTCTGTTGTTTGTTGATCTTGCAGTGCTTACTCCGCGTCAATAGGGACCTAACGGTACAAGTTTGGAGATCTGTCTGTTCTAAAGGTTACAACTTATCCCTCATTGGAGAGATTTTTCTTCTTTTTAGTTGAGTTAGTTATCCCTTTTCTTTTTCTTCACATAGTAGATGGTACGCCTCTGTGCTATATTTTCTTTGCTGACTGATTGATGCATTACTTTATGGTATCCTATGCCTGATTGCTTCAGAATATTAAGTTTTCATCCAACATGGATGCTCTAATATATGAATATTTCTAGCTCGATCGATTTCATCTGTTTAAGATTAAATAAAAAGCTGGGCCAGAGGACTCGTATTGAGTTTGGTGGGAAAGCAAGGAATCATGTCTTTGATGGTTGTTTGTTATCGCAGATCAACTTGCTTTAATTAGTCATAAATGATTAGCTTCAAGCACCAATGAGACAGCTGTCAGGATACTATTGTCCACCTGCAGAAAGAGTTGCTTTTTTTTTTGTTTTTTGTTTCTTAAAAAAAAAAAACTGAGCAGTTTTATAGATGTTACAAATCTTTTAGCACAACGGAATTCCTTGCGCGTTAATCATATAAAATAAACTTGGCTTGCTTATATTTGCATTTTGATCAGGTCGTTTCGAGGAAGTGCTGTATGTTTTCCTGAAGTCCTTGAGGTCCCTGGGCCTGCAGCATCTACGAATCCACGTAAAGAGTTACTTGTTCATTGGTGTAATGTGCCAGGCTGCATCTTGTACCATTGGATTCCTGGAAAAAAAAACAAAAAAACAAAAAAAAGGGGAGAGTTGTAGATGTCTGGCTTCCCCAGCCATCCTTCTCTTATTTGCTTATCTTCTAGCCGGACAGCTATCTCAAGCTTTCGTTTTCCATTTTGTCATTGAATGAGGTTTATATATGTTGCCATTTGAGTTGGTATTATTGTATGAATGCAATATATCACCATTGAGTTTTTCTGATCTAAAAAGAGTCCAATCATTTTGTGTTACAGGTAAATTTTAGTAGGCTGATGGCTTTATCATAACTTAAGATGTAGATGGGATGGTGAAACTTAAAATAGCGGGCAATGAGGTTGTTGAAGTTAGTTTCAGCTGCGTTACAGCTGGCATACGGATAAGGTGGTCCGGCCCCCAGCGTACCAATGATTGAATGTGCAATCCATCAAATAGGGGTTATCGACGGGTTTTTGGCAAAACCATTAAACTAATCTAATTTTTGAAGGGCTTTTGTTTTTTGTTTTTTTTTTTTCAATGTACATCGCCTCTGCTACCAGATCGCCCATGCGTGAATAAAGCAACTCATTCGCTCATAGACTGCCGATTTTAAAAGGAATTTGAATATATATATATATATATATATATATATATATATATATATATATATATATATATATATATATATATATATATATTTAAAAAAAAGGAATTTAGACTCTTTCGTCTTTCAACTTTCAAGGTATCTGTTTTGCCTCGAGGCCAAGAGTTCCTGTGGTGCCTCTAACATATGCTAACCGACGGTTCCGGGTCAAATGGTAGGATACGTAAGTAGCCCGTTCCGAGTCAAACGGAAACGCCAAACGATGTGATGGGTAACGTGGATGCATGCCTCGGGATGGTGTTGAACGGCGATAACGACGGCGACGACGATGGTTGATTAGCGGTTCTTTTAAAATTTTTAGCTTCTGTAGCGATAGCATATTATACAGCATAGTTACGTTCGATGTACCATCGTCAGCAGGCTTCTCTCCCACTGTTATTGCTAAATATTATCACGATGTGATGGGTAACGTGGATGCATGCCTTGGATGATGTTGAACCAAAATTTTAGTTTCGGTTGCGATAGCATATTATACAGCTTATTTTCGTTCGCTGTACCATTGTCAGCTGGCTTCCCTCTCCCATTGCTATTGCTAAATATTATTGAGACGCGGTCACCGGGTGGCAACCGACACCAGCCGGGCCTACCAAATCTTCAATTGCTCCGTTACGTCGTAAAATTGCGGTCATGTTCTCTCCGCGATTTCTGCTCCGACTTCCTCTTGGTTTGTTATCAAAAATCTCTGAACGTTGTTTATTGGATCGAACAAACTAGTGATGCTTAAAACGGAATGAAAACGTCCGGCTCTGCTCGACCAACTAAACCAGCACTCCTGACCTATTCTTTGCTTGGCAGAGAGTCCAAAGCCGTTTTCTGCATGCTTCCTAAGCCTGAATGGTGAAAGGCTTTTCTTTTTTTTTTAAAAAAAAAAGAGCCGACTGGACGGTCAGAGGTGATAAGATGGCAAAGGAAGAGTTAAAAGAGAAGGTTGGTATGGACTAAAAATTGTTTGGAATAATAATGGAACGGAACCGCTCCTTGGCGGAGCTTGGAAGGAGAAGAAGCACATGGTCGACCGACGCGTGGAAATCGGAGAGGCAACACCAGCCGTTCGGCACGTTCTACAGTCAACTGGGTGTGGGGCGTAGCTCAGTAGCTGTGGGTATTGGGTGGCGGGGCCGTCGTCCGCTCGCTCTTGGTGCCGTCGCTGCGGAAGGTGTGGCGATTTCGTTTTATATTATCATTCTAAGCAAAAAGGGTATAGAGATAGAGGGAAATAGAAGAGTACAGCTGTTTGCCTGCTGGCATTTGACGAATTATGCTTTTAATTGGTTTTCAGTTGGGCGCCGCTTTTTTCTCGTTTCAAAGAGTGACACAACCTTGAAAGATGCACTCAGATTGAAGAGTCATTTTAGGCACAGTTTCAAATTATTGATGGTGCCTATCTTTAGTCATGTTGAGATATGTTCAATAATTAGATGCCAGTTGGATCAAATGCATGAAACCCCTCCGTTAACACTCAAGGATCAGCATTGGCAACTAGCTTGCAAGTGATTGAATAGAGAGCTAATCTTCAAGCTTTTTATACTGTACATTCTCGAATCTTTCCTATCTTTTCTCGATCGGAGTTCAAAACAGAACCTTTGTCGAACACTTGCCAAGCATTTGAAGGGTTCCTTATATGTTCCTTCAAAAAAATTTATGAGAGACATAAATGAATAGGCATGTGAAAAACGTTAAAAGGCAAAGATAAGAAAACTTTGCAATTACTTTACAGTATTTAATTTATGTAAAAAAATAATATATGTATGGTACTGCATTAACGTACGCCACAATAGCTTTTATATGCTACTTATTTGTCTATCACCTTTATAGCTCTATAACAATTTATTTGAAACTCTTAAACATGTCTTGTTAAAAAATACATCATGTTAGCTGTACTGCATAACAATTGAAATGCATTACATAGGATTATCCATTAGGCTTGTAAAAATGCATACATCGATCTATGTTTAACTATCAGAATACATTATATAAGTATTAAAGCAGAGACTAAAAAGAGCTTCAGTGGCTATTGCAAGGGCCAACTATTTTTTAAATTAGCACGAACACTTCTGATATAATTTTAATTAGCATTTCAAAGAGAGATAAACGCGCCAGGTCAGAAATAAAAAACACGGAGAGACAAAATTGAGCCCCACGTTATTCTATGCATCGACAATATGAGCTGCATGGCACTGAATGCAACTTTGTTATTCTGACTCGCGTGTGGGAGCAAGCAACCACTATCGGATGGAAGTTTTAGATGAATCATTTTATTATATATATATATATATATATATATATATTTATTAATGATAGAACTTACGTGCATGCCTCGAGAAGGACAGACGAGGGATGGGCGGGTCCGCGTTAGTAGGTTAGCTGAGTAGATGATTAGGTAATTTAGGTTGTCGTCAAAAAGAATTAGATCCGGGTTATCAGCTTCGGAATCCACTAATTTACATAAATTCTGGAATCAATAGCTTGTCAATTCTAATCAGTAATATTCTATTGAAGAATTAGTGACTCCTAAGAATTAATGACTCCAAGCCGATCGAGAAGGACTCGTTGTTTCGCGTAACAAACTCCGATGCAGATGGTCGAGGAAGTGATGGCAAGCTGTGACATGATCGGACCGGGAGATTGCTCCCGAATTTTGAAATGGACGCCCGGGATTTGATCGCAGAGGTACGACCGTTGGAACAGGGAACCTTCTGGAGGGAATGGGGATCAGAAAAGATCTAACCGTCCGATTTCATCGGTCGTGGGGGTGGTGACGAGCCGCGTACCTTTCACGGGGACGCGGTGTGACAGCAGGCCTCGGCGCGGTCCTGCCGTGCAGGACGTGACGCATGGGTCCCACTCACATGGCGATGGCTCCGCTTTCCCCTCCTTGGGCCCACTCCTCTCCCCGCCCCTCCCACTCTAGTAATTAATTTATTCCCTCTAACTCAACAAAAGAACCCGTTTTTATTCCTTTCCCAAAACAAAGACAAAAGAAAGAAAAGAAATCATCAGCATGCCTGCCCATCAGCATCATCATCATCCATGCCTGCCAATCTTATCCATACATCGATGGAGATTTATCCCTCTTTGCCCCTGCTTTCTTAATTCAAAAACAAATCAGTGCTGACCGCTTGATATCCTCCAAATTACATAATCAGAAAGCAATTTAGTCATCCAGATACATTAAATTTTTTTATTAAAAAAACTCTTTTAAACAGCAAGCGAGGAGCCACGAACGCCACCATTCTCCCTCCATGGTCCGGCCCCCCACGCCTTCCAAATGCGAGACTGTCGCGATTGATTAAATTAAAGTATGACACCACCGAGCCAAGGTTAAAATAACCGCGAGTGGTTTTGGTAGACCGGCTTTGAGGTTTCTTCACGACCGCGGTGCCCTTACCGTCAATCTGTCGTGCAGCCAGCCCATTGCAACAATAACTTTCCAGAGTTCTTCTCCTTATTTTAATGTCCTCTCGTGGTTCTAATCTTTTTCTCGCGGGTGCGTCCGCGCTCCGTTCGAGTTCACCGCGGCTCACTTCATATTATTATTCTTTTTTAAAAAAGGAAGGCATTCCCCCGCCTGCTGTGGTCCCGCACCAGTTCGACCGAACCACGGGTCTTAAAGCCTCACCGCGAGTGCTTGTATCGCGAAACTTTGTTTTTAATAACCAAAAAAAGACAAACAGGAGTAATAATAAATTCAAAATGTCAGTATTCATAAACCAGGAGAAGCCGAGGCCGCAGAGCGCATTATTACTCTCTGCGAGACGGAGTTAGGGGACAAGGGAGGTGAGAGTAGAGTGCCGGGCGTGGCCACCATCTCTTCCCACCCGTTGAATGGGGGTGGGCTTTGAGCTGGGATTTGGCTGTCTCTGATGTCGTAGTCCCTCTCGTGTTTCTCTCTCCACTGACTCTGCCCCTCTCCAAGAAATACCAAGAAATACCCGTCTGCCAAAAAGGAAAAAACGAAGGCCAGCCTCCCCCCGTCTTCTCTTTCTCACCGCTGCCCCTTCCTCCTCCTTCTCTTTTCTGTTTTTTTCTTCACTGCAATTTCTGAGACCACGACACGCAGGAAGAAGAGGATGAGATGAAGAAAAGCAGGAGGTCGCAACATCTCCATCTCTTGGTCTTATTTCTCATCTCCTTCGCCGGCCCGGCTTTTGGGTTCTCGAGCCATGGGATGACGGACGCGGAGGCCGGGTTCATCCGGCAGCGGCAGCTCCTCTACTACCGGGACGAGTTCGGGGACCGAGGGGAGTCGGTGACGGTGGACCCCTCCCTCTCCTTCCCCAACTCCCATCTCCGGGACGCCTACATTGCCCTCCAGGCCTGGAAGCTGGCCATCATCTCCGACCCCCTCAACCTCACCGCCAACTGGGTCGGATCCGAAGTCTGCAATTACACCGGCGTCTACTGCTCCAAGCTCCCCTCCGACCCCCACCTCAAGGTCGTCGCTGGCATCGACCTCAACCACGGCGACATCGCCGGCTACCTCCCGGAGGAGCTCGGCCTCCTCACCGACCTCGCACTCTTCCACATCAACTCCAACCGATTCTGTGGCACCGTCCCCCACAAGTTCGACCGCTTCCACCTCCTCTTCGAGCTCGATCTCAGCAACAACCGCTTCGCTGGCAAGTTCCCGGACGTCGTCCTCCGCCTCCCTTCGCTCAAGTTCCTCGACCTCCGCTTCAACGAATTCGAGGGAACCGTCCCCAAGGCCCTCTTCGACAAGGATCTCGACGCCATCTTCATCAACCACAACCGCTTCGCCTTCGACATCCCCGACAACCTCGGCAACTCCCCCGTCTCCGTCATCGTCCTCGCCAACAACCGGTTCCACGGATGCGTCCCGGCCAGTCTCGGCAACATGTCCAGCACCCTCAACGAGATCATCCTCCTTAACAACGGCCTCCGATCTTGCCTCCCTCCCGAGATCGGACTCCTCAAGAACCTCACCGTCCTCGATGTCAGCTTCAACCAGTTCGTCGGCCCCCTCCCGGACTCCATCGGAGGGATGCTCAGCCTCGAGCAGCTGGATGTCGCCCACAACCTCCTCTCCGGTGAGATCCCGTCCTCCATCTGCACTCTGCCCCGCCTTCAGAACTTCACCTTCTCTTATAACTTCTTCACCGGAGAGCCGTCGGTGTGCCTCAAGGTGCCGTCATTCAACGATCGGAGGAACTGCCTGCCCGGCCGGCCGGCGCAGAGATCCGCGAAGCAATGCAAGTCCTTCTTGTCCCATCCCGTGGACTGCAACTCTTTCCGCTGCAAGCCGTTCGTGCCGGCTCTCCCTCCCCGCCGCCTCCTTCGCCGCCGCCGCCGCCACCTCCATCTCCACCACCGCCTTCCCCTCCACCACCGTCTCCATCCCCTCCGCCGCCGCCGCCGCCTCCATCACCACCTCCGCCTCCCCGCCGCCGCCTTCCCCTCCTCCACCCTCTCCACCTCCTCCATCTCCCTCCCCGCCGCCTCCTTCACCGCCGCCGCCTTCACCACCTCCACCCGTCTACTGTGTCCGTTCTCCACCACCTCCGCCACCCAACTCACCTCCGCCTCCGCCGCCTCTCTATTCTCCACCTCCGCCACCTCCCAGCCCGCATTATTCCCCGCCCCCGCCTTACCCATCTCCTCCACCACCTCAACCTTCGCCGCCTCCACCACCTCATTCGCCACCTCCGCCACCTAATTCACCGCCGCCACCTCCGCTGTTCTCGCCACCTCCACCACCTAATTCACCTCCCCCTCCACCTCCTTGTATTGAGCCACCACCGCCACCATCACCACCACCATGCATAGAACCGCCGCCGCCACCATCCCCACCTCCATGCATAGAACCGCCGTCCCCGCCATCACCGTCACCACCACCGGTATATTTCATGCCGCCACCACCTTCTCCACCGCCGCCACACCGGTATACTATGCTTCTCCACCACCGCCGCCGTGCCATCTCCACCAGCTCCAGTCCACTATGAGCCTCCACCATCATCTTCACCTCCACCACCTTCGCCCCCTCACCACTATCAGTCACCACCCCCCACCTGTTCCTTCACATCCACCACCCCCAAAACCCTGCGAAACTCCGCCACCTCCCCCTCCACCAGCTAAGCCCTGCGAAACTCCACCGCCACCTTCTTCCCCAGCACGTTCCCCTCTATACCAAGGCCCATTGCCACCTGTCATTGGAATCTCATACGCATCGCCTCCTCCTCCTCCGTTTTATTGATTCTTTTGAGAATTGTCCTCCTCACCCTCCCATCCTCTCTCAATATTAGAGGGAAGAAAGTATTTCATTCATTTTGGATTCTTGTCAGGCTTGCTGTCCATTGAATTCTCCGTTGTCTTTGTTTCTTTCGCTCACTATGTTGTCTAAGGAAAAGGAGAACAGAAGTTGCATGACGCTAAGCATATTCATCTTGGTGATCAAGAAGAGATGGAGAAGACCTAGAGGAGGGCAGGGGATTGGGGGAAATCTCTCCATATTAATTTGAATTAAGGATATTTGGGTTGTGAATAAATGGTTGAGAAGAGAGTAGATGCAGGGAAAATGAATGTATAGAGAGCATGAGATTCAAGAACAAGTAGATCAAATTGTGGCATTATCCCCGTTTATTATACTTTGTTCTTTTGCTTCATTTATATATGTTGATCATTACTTATGAATTCTTCCATCTCCGTCTTGGCTATCATGCAATCTCTTCTCTTTTTAATCTTCTTGTTCTGCTCTAATTTGCCTTATTATTTTGGATACAGCTGCTAAATTTCTCTTCTCACACAAAATGAGTTCAAGTCTTATTATTGAATTATCCTGCTGTTATTTGCTATGCCATATCTGAACATGGTTGCTGGTATTGTGTAATTTTAGGCCCTCGAAAGTTTTGTATCTGCTTGCTACTTTGCTTTGCCTTTTTTTTACATATGCGATGGTAGATTACTAGTGGAGCTCCTGCTCGACCTACAAATAATTCTCCTGCTACTGCTATATTAGAGTCGATGACTGATTCAAGATGAAACCGTTCTAATAGCCTGCTGCCGTATCGAGTGGAAGTCAAAACGCAGGCGCGGATTACTCTTTTTTCTAGAAGAAATTGGAATTAAAAAAAAAAAAAAGCCAGTGATTTCGCTTTTTGTTAGGCGGCATACATAGGTTACTTTTCTAGATTTCAAGTCCGCGGCCCCCACTTTTATGCCGTAATCTCCGGTGATGCCTTGATTTGATTTGAGATTTGGGTCGGTTATTGGCTATGAGTGGTTCCCAAGTGGAGGAACACGTGGGAGTCCAGATAATTGGCATTCAATTCATTCGGTGGTTGGACTTTGGAGCCCTCTCTTCTGTACATTGATCGGTGGCTTGTTTGTCCGTGTCCCCTCTTTTCTCTCCGTTATATCGGACTCTGTTTCCGTTAACTCTTCCATCGTTTCGTTTTCATCTTTTGAACCTTTCTATGTTGCTGCTTGGAATTGTCCATGTTTAGCTATTGGCATTACGGACATGGCCGGGAAGGCTCTTTTGTCTCCTCTTGTGCCCTCTATAGTACGGATCTTTATTAAACTCCAGTCGCTCCTCACGTCAACTTTACTGGTGTCTCTGTTTTAAAGGGAAAAGAAAAGATAAAACAAACAAAGAGAACAGAGCATCATCTCCACCTCTTCATGCTCCTTTGACTCTCCTTCCAACTCCAAGCCCTCCATAGCAAAACTCAGTACCGATCCCTCAGTTCTATATTGCCGTATTCCTCTTTGCTATCATTCTGCCCATTTCTTCCACAGAGTGTCGCTGATCCACGTCAATTGAAATGCAATCAATCATTGCTTTGCTTTGCTTTGCTTTGCTGCTCTTCTTAGGACGCATGGTGTAGCGTATTGGTGTGTATCTCAAGCTACGGTAATGCATAGTCTATATTGTTATTTTGTTAATATACAACATACATGACCATCCTCTTCAGTTTACCAGTATGCTAATACATACCCAAGAGTTTATTGATATACACCACACCTATTGGTAATCCATACCCTTGAGTGTTTTGGAGATCTCTCGATGGCAGTTTGATCCTGAGCATCTCCCTGAGATCTCTAATGATGAGTTCAGCCTATCGGTGATGGCACCATCTTCACTGGATGAGGATGATGATGGTAGAACGATGAGAGGATTGCCGTCCCAGGTCCCCCCATCATCTCTTGGCCTTGTGGGTCCCATGACATTTGATTGACTCCCTTGTCTCTCTTCGTAGGTGAATTGGAGAGAGAGAGAGAGAGAGAGAGAGAGAGAGAAGCGCCTTGGTGATGCTGGTGTTTTTGATGGAATCACGGGTATTTGCTACTGTTCGCTTTTTTTGTTGCGTTACACTCACGGGTATGCGGAGGCCAGCTAATTAAGGTCCACCATCTTCTAGGTTTCCAAGGTGGGGAGGGTCATATCAATTGGATGTTCTTAAATGTTCGATTAAGTTGGGTTCTTCGGTTCCCATGTTCAAAACGGTAGTGCGAGTTAGATGTGCTTTTTATCTTTTAGCTTTAGATGTGGACTTGGCCCATTTGTTTGCAATTGGAATCAGAGAGCAGCGACCGCTAAGGAGGAAATGCTGCCACGCCCAACTACCGTGCCAAGACGAAGGTCTGTGCCCGACGACAAGGGGCGCTTTGATGTGGCTCACGGAGTTGGCGCACATGCCGTGCGGTTCTGGCACAAAGCATCAAACAACCATCCCTCTTTAACAGCGCATGTCGGTGCGACGGCGTCGGATCCGACAGTTACCCGACACTTAGTTTTTATTTCATATGTATTTTTTCAACATGAACTGAAAAAGTAAAGGTGGTTTCAATCCATTGTAAATAAAGATTATTTAATAAAATGATTTGGCTTGAATTTAAAATTTTTTGATTTATTCAATAAAAAGATCGAATTCAAGCTCATAAAATTTTGGCTTAGGTCTCATTGTCACCCTGGTGAAAAGACCGAAGACTCTTGAAGAGTTTGGAGGAAACGGAGTGGATTAAAGTTTAGATTTGCCTTTCTCTCAGCAATAGTTTGGGTTGGGCGTACAAATGGCTAACAAGAAATATTGATGCCAGAAAATATGATGAATAGGAGATCGGTGGGGTAACAAATAGAGGTCCAGCATGGGCTTTGCTCGCTTAGGTCTATCAAGGTCGTGTGCTTTAATATATAGGGAGTAACTTCCAACTGTCAACAAAGTTGGTTGAAGTGTTCCATCCAAAAAAAAAAAAATGGTGGTTAATGTGAAATATTGTAATATTAGCCCATTTTCGTTGCTTTCTTTTTAAAAAAAAAAAACTAAGAAGAAAAATACAGTCGACTGAACGTTGTAGGTGAAATATTTTTGCTTTGCTTTCTCGAGTTGGTTTATGAAAATCTTCACAGGTTTTGAAAGCAAAGGCCAGTTGCTTTCAGAAACGAGTGGTGACAGGAACGAAGGAATTAATTGTGGAAGTTTGGTGCTGGCATTGTTTTTTACGCTTATATTCACGTGAGATTTTAGTGTTTCGTTGATAAATAAAATCGTAAAAATAGCAGTGATGCCAACCAAAACCCTAAGTTTTTGTCTTCTGTTATTATAATGTTGCTTCCTATATTCCAGATAGATTGCAGGGAACCAGCAAAAACAATGAGCTGAAGCAGTATGCGAACCTGCCAGCTACTGCAATTGACCTGGGCTTGCTTGGAGTGGTGTGCATGCACAGCATGCATGCATATATATATATATATATATATATATATATATATATATATATATATATATATATAAAGTATTAAATTTGGCTATATTTGAATGTAATCAAACTTAAATGTGATTGTCTTTCTACTTCTTGAATTCACGTAGGTTATGAATCTCAACATGAAAAGATGAAAAATGTGAGATTGCTTTGAGATTCATAAAAATTTAAGAATAGGAATTCGTTCACCTCTGCATCCTTAAATCCATAAAGTTTATGAATTTTAAAAAAAAAAATAAAAAAAAAAAAAGATAGAATAGCTCTAAGATCTATAATCGATCATCTTTTGCTCTTAAATTCACATAGG
Source organism: Calamus simplicifolius (assembly GCA_900491605.1). Lineage (NCBI taxonomy): Eukaryota > Viridiplantae > Streptophyta > Magnoliopsida > Arecales > Arecaceae > Calamus > Calamus simplicifolius. The sequence goes on along the minus strand of UESW01001420.1, from coordinate 122,217 downwards.
CTAGGAATCTCAACATGAAAAAGATGAAAAATGTGAGATGCTTAAGATTCATGAAATCTAAGGGTGGGGATTTGATCACCTCCCATCCTTAGATCCATACAATTTATGGATCTCAAAAAAATAAAAAATAAAAAAGATAAGATAGCTCTAAGATCTATATAAATCCAAAGGTTAGGGTGGTTCAATTATACACTTGGTTGCATCCAAGTATAAATATGTTTACACAGTTCACAGATCCTAAAGATGTAAAAAGTGAAATAAATGAGTAGCTCTATAACCCATATGGATCTAATGGTAAGAGAGGTAATCAAATTTTAAACTTAACTATATTTGAATGTAGTTAAATCTAACTTTGTATATATAAAGAATTGATTGCCCAGCAATATGAGGTAAGAAACTCTTAAGTATGGTTGTAAGGAAAGAAACTACCTATTTCACTCGGAGAAAATAAACTATTCCATGGGATGATTCCAAAATTGTGAAGGCTTAGTTAAATCAAGCTGCTAAGTGTTAAATAAATTATAGCACTTACTCTAGGTAATCATATCAAAACAAATAATTGGCTAAAGATCATGATGTGTTTCAAATTCAAATAAGACTATTCCTTTGTTTAACTCATTAAAATTGATTGTTGGATTCCTCATCATATAAAATAAATATTATTTTGCAATAATATATATATTAAGAGAAAGAAATAAATAGATCTGCTACATTCAGATATAATCAAGTTTAGAATTTGGTCATCTTCTCCGTTCTTATATCCATAAGAATATTAAAGCATTATATTTTTCATTTTTTCATCTTTAGGATCCATAAACTATATGGATCAAAGGGTGAAGAAGATAATTAGATTATGGACTTACCTATATTCAAATGTAGGCAGATTTAGAATTTGATCATCTTTTTCATTCTTTGATCCGTATGGATCTTGAAGTTACCTCATATTTTTATTTTTGAAATATATGAATTTTATGGATTCAAAGATGAGGAAAATAACGAATTCTCTACTTAGCTTCAGAATGTAACCAAACTTAAATCCAGCCACCTTCTTCTTAAAACTAGTTTATAAATTTTAAAAAAAAAAAAATAAAAATATACAAATATATATATATATATATATATATATATATTATTTTCAAGTGATTAAGAAAGTATCCTTCATGACCATCGAAAAGAGAAAATATTTATGCGCTCAAAATGTGTCGTAGTTGGATGCCTATCACCAATGTAATCATTTATGCGCATGTTGAGACCTTCCACCATGCACCAAATGGCAAGTGATAATGGTCGAAAGCATATCTTTGAATTCCAATGAGGGCACCTCGATGACTTGAAGTATACGGCTATTGTCAAGCATAGGGTTGGGTGGGTCGCCTCCTTTACTGCCGACAGCTGTTGGCTAGTGGATGGAATCAAGAGCACATCTGGTGTCATGATGACAGCACTTGCTTGCACAACCAATACCATGACATAGCATAGAAGCCTCAATAAAGAAAAACTGCACCATCTTTGACGTAGCAAGCACGCATCAATCATATGGATTGATTGTTCTACATGCCAATGCGCATGCAATGACCCAATCAATCTTATTGCGTATCATATGTATATCAGCATGCATTAATGATCAATTTTATGCTGCTGATACACGCTTGCTGTACTGTACGAAGGATGGTACTTTTTCCCTTGATAATATGGCCACGGGTCTCAAGCCCTGAGCTGGGCAACCTGGTATATTGGACGTTGGCGAGACTGGCGCCCTGATCTTAGCGGCCGGTGCATTCTCTTGCATCCAGCCCAAGTGCCGTCGATGGGCTGGTGGTGCCCAGGACCGAATTCGGTTTGGGAATTCATGCTCTGCAACGGTCCGGATGAAACTGACCCAACGATGCCTGGCACGATCCCGGCCCGAATCAAACAAGTTTTGGCCCAGTTCTGGTCGAATTCGATCAGCACTTCGTTGTTCGCTAGGAGTCCCGGATGGACCCTTTCGTGCTCCAATCTTTCTCACATTGCAGGGCTCCGAAATATCAAAGCCCGGGTCTGGATATCTTTGAGTAGGGTCTCCAGGCCTACCTACTCATTAAGTCTGTATTGAAACGGCAGGTTGGATGAAATTGGATTATGAATTCAATCCTATATTTAAATGAACAAAAGTTAGATTGATATACTATGGGCCCCATCATTTGATCTGCATCCATACCAAAAGTTGTGACATACTGACCGCACTACCAAGTTTTCCATTTCGGCATTTCCGTAAGATTGGATTGGCAGTACCATGCCATTTCAATCCCATGTAGCCTCCCAAACATGCCCTACAGGTCCATTGTAAAGCCCACTTAAAAAGTGATGATGATTATCAGGCAAGTTATGCATATCTTGCAATATATAACGGCACAAAGATATAATATCATATTGCTATGCACAGATGGCTTGTTTCTATAGTAGATGTATGGGCTGTATCATCTTATTCCTTTCTCTTTTTTTTTTTAAGCACATGTAAGGATAGTTAACGAGTGACTTTTCGCTTTGATATTCATGTATATGTCACCGCCTGGCTAACGATGGAGAAGGTAATTAAATTTGGATCTGATTACACGTGAATGTAGTAGTCCAACTCTCTCTTTATATCTATTATTAAGGTGAAATCAGCTTTTGAACATCAACCGATAAAAAGGATGGAAGCTTAAATAACAAGGCACTCTCAATCGATGTATAAGCCGACTCTTGTGCATACGAGAGAGAGAGAGAGAGAGAGAGCCGAAGAGGTTAAGAGATTTTTCTCCAAGGATCTTCAATGCTCAAGTAAATAGATGAGAGTGAGAGGGGTCGCCAGGAAGGGGGAGACCGGGTCGAAAGTTCTCCCTGGAACCCTCCAATTTTGCAAAGGAAACGATGGTGACTACGCGAGCACAAGAGGCTTCCTCCAGTCAGGTAGCCGGGCGCATTCCACGAGCTGAGCATTCGAGGCCAATCTCCATGCTCCACCCCCTGCACTGACAAACCAACCCGATCGGCTTGAAGTTCTAGCCCACCAGGTCCAGGATCTGACGACGATGGTCCGGGGGCTACAAGAACATTATTTGGCTGCTGTAACTCAACCCCCTACGCTGGACGAAGGGGTGCGGGGAACAGTTCAGTCTCACCAAGGAGGGACCCCGCCTGAGGTCTCCCACCGCTCACCCCCGAACCTCATCACCAAGGGACCTCGAAGCGGCGGCGGTCTCCCTCTCGCCACTCCGGTCATTTCCACCACCGGCTGGGGAAAAGAGAGTCCAGGCGGGCGCGTTCTTTGCGCCGGAGGTCTTCTTCAGTCCTTCCTCTGATTCATCCCAAGATGGCACTCTCCGAAAACCACCCGTCGGGCCGAGCAAAGGCTCGACGAGTATAACCGACGGTTGGACGAGCTCAGCCGCCGGATCACCGACCCTTACGGGACGGCTTATGAACGCGTCCCCCGCTTTCCCATCATATCATGAAGGAGCCGGTCCCCCACGGTTCCGTCTCCCCAACTGGATCCATACGATGGGACGACGGATCCCCTTGACTATCTGGAGATCGAGGAGGAACCTTATTTCAAGCGTCTGGCTCCCTTGAAGTCTGGGGCCCCCCGCAACAAGGAGCTTTACTGCCGGTACCACCGAGACTACGGTCACGACACCGAGGACTGCCGCCATCTAAAAAAGGCCATTGAGGAGCTGGTTCAGCAAGGCCATCTGGGCAAATTTGTTCGAAGGGGAAATCCCCCCGCGCCGGGCCCCCCGGTGCCTCCGAGTCGCCCGGCTGGTGTAGATAATGCTCCAACTGAAAAGACCATAGCTATGATTTCCTGGGGAGCGGATGGTGGTTCGAAGAGGCAGCGAGAGGGAGTAGACTCTGTAATTCCTTTCTTCGGAAAGGATCTAGATGGGGTAGTTAATAAACATGACGACAGCGTCGTGGTGTCCATGACTATAGCCAAACATCCTGTAAAAAGAATTTTAATTGATAGTGGAAGCTCGGTGGATGTCTTGAGCTATGAGGCTTTTGTTCGGATGAACTTGTCAAGATCTTTGCTCCGGCCCGTTGCTGCACCGCTAATGGGCTTCACTGGAGATTCGGTGAACGTCGAGGGCGAAATTGCCCTCCCGGTCACGGCTGGAACCCCTCCATGTCAGAGCACCGTGGTTATAAACTTTTTGGTGGTCCGGGTCCCGCTGGCTTATAACGCCATCTTGGGAAGACCAGGGTTGAATCTGCTGGATGCCGTAATCTCCACTAAGAGGTTATTGGTAAGGTTCCCCACCAATGAAGGGTCGGAGAAATGAAGGGGGAGCAAAGCCCACTTCCGCCTTGCTACCATTTGTCTCCCAGCCCGCTGAACGCGGCGTCAGCGACAGCCTCTGAGTCACTCGATCCTAGGGAGTTGGGAAGAAGGGGAGAGCCGGCAGAGCACCTTCTAACCCTCCCCTTGGGTGATGACCCGGCAAGGACTGTTCAGGTGGGGGCATCGCTCCCAGAGGAAGCACGCCATCAACTTCTTACTTTCCTGCGTGCCAACACTGACGTCTTCGCATGGTCGTCCTCAGACATGCCGGGCGTCCCTGAAGAAGTAATCACCCATCGACTTAACCTCAAGCCAGGGTGTCGGCCGGTCCGACAGAAAAAGAGAAACTTTGCTCCAGACAGACAGAAAGCTATCGACGAGGAGATCCGCAAGTTAATGGCTGCGGGCCATATTCGGGAGGTCCACTACCCCGAATGGTTGGCTAATGTGGTGCTAGTCCGCAAGACCAACGGAAGCTGGAGAATGTGCGTAGATTTCACCGACCTCAACAAGGCATGCCCTAAAGACAGCTTTCCCCTGCCTCGAATCGATCAACTGGTGGACGCTACATCCGGCCATGAGGTCCTTAGCTTCATGGATGCTTTCTCTGGATACAACCAGATCCGGATGAATCCGGCGGATGAAGAAGCTACCTCCTTCATAACTGAAAAGGGGCTATATTGCTACAAGGTAATGCCTTTTGGGTTAAAGAATGCGGGAGCCACTTACCAGAGGCTGATGAACAAGGTCTTTGAAGGTCAGATAGGACGTAACATGGAAGTGTACGTGGACGACATGTTGACAAAAAGCGTCCATGCCATCGACCACATCGCGGACCTAGCGGAAACTTTTGACAGCCTTCGTCGGTACCAGATGAAGCTAAACCCTCGCAAGTGTGCATTTGGGGTAACAGCTGGGAAGTTCTTGGGTTTCATGGTGACCCGGAGGGGGATCGAAGCAAACCCGGACAAAGTCCAAGCCATCTTGGACATGAGGCCTCCTGCCAATAAGAAGGAGATACAGCGCCTGACGGGAGAGTAGCCGCCCTAAGCCGCTTCCTATCCAAGTCCGCTGAAAGGTGTTTACCTTTCTTCAAGGCGCTTCGCAGAGTCAACGAGTTCGAATGGACGAAAGAATGCCAGGAGGCGTTCGAAGGGTTAAAGGAATTCTTATCTACCCCGCCACTGCTAGCCAAGCCGACGGGTGGAGAAGAACTCCTTCTGTACCTCGCGGCCTCTCCTGAAGCTGTTAGCTCTGTGCTAGTCCGTGTGGACACTGATGGCACACAAAGGCCAGTATACTATACGAGTAAGGTGCTTCATGATGCAGAGACCCGATATTCAAACATGGAAAAAATCATCTTTGCATTGATCGTGTCTGCCCAGCGTCTGCGGCCGTACTTCCAAGCCCACCCGATCGCGGTGATCACAGACCAGCCTCTGAAGACAGTTCTAGCTCGCCCAGATACTTTCGGCCGGCTGGCAAGGTGGGCCCTCAAGCTGGGGGAGTTTGATCTATCTTTCCGCCCTCGTTCGGCCATGAAGTCTCAAGTCTTGGCAGATTTTTTGGTTGAATGTACTTGGGGAATGGAACCACCTAAAGAACCTCCTACGGACACTCAGCCCCTCGGAACCAGTGATGATGAGTGGGTCCTTCATGTGGATGGGGCATCGAACTCTCAAGGGAGCGGAGCAGGCCTCATCTTGGCCAACTCGGATGGGGTTGTGACCGAATGTGCACTTCGCTTCCTCTTTCCAGCCACTAATAATCAGGCGGAATATGAAGCTTTGCTATCCGGCGTGAGGTTGGCTCGAGAGCTTGGGGTGAAACGCCTTAGGGCATTCACCGACTCCCAACTGGTTGCCGGCCAGATTACAAAGGAATACGAGGCAAGGGATCCCATCATGGCCCGCTACTTAGAAATGGTGCACTCGCTGTTTCCCCTTCACTCACTTCAGCGTCAGCTACATTCCTCGACAGGAGAATGCTAGAGCCGACGCCTTATCCCGTCTTGCCGCCTCAGCTGATGGGATGTTGGGAAAGGCTTATGTGGAGCACTTAGAAGCCCCGAGTATTGATGTACCAAGAGAAACTTTACCAGTGGAGCAGGAGCCCTCCTGGATGGACGCCTATGTCCGGTACTTTACTGAGGGCACCCTTCCAGAAGACCCTGCCGAAGCTAGGAAACTAAAAGATGGGCCCCAAAGTTTTTCATTATGGAGGGAAAGCTCTATCGAAGGTCGTTCTCATACCCTATTCTCAGGTGTGTCGGTCCCACCGACGCCAATTATATTCTGCGGGAGATACACGAAGGGATATGCGGAAGCCATCTGGGGGGCAGGGCTCTTGCATATAAAGCTCTACGTCAGGGGTATTATTGGCTGACAATGAAGGAGGATGCATCCGAACTCGTTAAGAGATGTGACAGCTGCCAGCGTCATGCCAACATCCAACATCAACCGGCGTCTCAGCTGACCCCTCTAGCTGCACCGTGGCCCTTCGCACAGTGGGGCATGGACATCCTGGGACCGTTCCCTCCTGCCTCCGGACAACGTAAGTTCCTAGTGGTGGCCGTCGACCATTTTACTAAGTGGATCGAGGCGGAAGCTCTTGCTAAGATCACGGAAGCCAAAGTAAGGGCTTTCTTCTGGAAATCTGTGGTGTGCCGGTTCGGGCTACCGCACACCCTCGTTACAGACAACGGCCGACAGTTTGATAATACGGCCTTCCGGGAATTCTGCGATGGCCTGGGCATCCATCATCGATTCACCTCAGTAGGGCATCCCCAAACCAACGGCGCAGCCGAGGTGACCAATCGCATCATCCTCCAAGGACTCAGGGCTCGGCTAGATAGCTGCAAAGGGCGCTGGGTGGAAGAACTTTCCAGTGTGCTGTGGGCCTACCACACGACGCCGCGAGCACCTACTGGGGAAACCCCTTTCAGCTTGGTCTTTGGGACCGAGGCGGTCATCCCAGTGGAAATAGGAGCTCCTAGTCCCCGGACGGAATTATACCACGAAGAAAGCAACTCAAACCAGCTGAGGGCCGATCTGGATTTGGTGGAAGAATTGCGAGATCAAGCACAGCTTCGCATGGCAGCGTTCCGTCAGCGAGTGGCCAAGCACTACAACTCTCGGGTGCGACCCAAGACATTCCGTCCGGGAGACCTCGTTCTGCGAAGAGCTGAAGTATCAAAGCCGACAGAGGGGGGCAAGCTAGCACCAAAATGGGAAGGACCATACCGTGTCAAGGAGACACTCCACCATGGGGCGTACAAAGTCGAAGAGCTAGACGGGAAACCGCTCCCTCGCACTTGGAACGCCGACAACTTACGCCGGTACTATCAATAGAACTCTATCGTCATTAATTTGAAACTGTTTGATACATGAATGATCAACATGTTCTTATTTTCGAATGAGTATGTTTAACACCAAAGACCGGCACCCAGCGTTGGCACCAAAGACCGGCGCCCAGCGTCGGCACACAAAGACCACTCCGCGTTGGCACCAAAGACCCGCCCAGCGTTGGCACCAAAGATCGGCACACTAAAGCGTTGGCACCAAAGAAGCGTCGGCACACTAAAGACCAACTCCGCGTTGGCACCAAAGACCGGCGCCCAGCGTCGGCAACAAAGACCAACTCCGCGTTGGCACCAAAGACCGCGCCCAGCGTCGGCAACAAAGACCAACTCCGCGTTGGCACCAAAGACCGGCACCCAGCGTTGGCACCAAAGACCGGCCCAGCGTCGGCACACAAAGACCAACTCCGCGTTGGCACCAAAGACCGGCGCCCAGCGCCAAAGACCGGCGCCCAGCGTCGGCAACAAAGACCAACTCCGCGTTGGCACCAAAGACCGGCCCCGCGTTGGCACCAAAGACCGGCGCCCAGCGTCGGCACAAAGACCAACTCCGCGTTGGCACCAAAGACCGGCGCCCAGCGTTGGCACCAAAGACCGGCGCCCAGCGTCGGCACACAAAGACCAACTCCGCGTTGGCACCAAAGACCGGCGCCCAGCGTTACAAAGACCAACTCCGCGTTGGCACCAAAGACCGGTGCCCCGCGTTGGCACCAAAGACCGGCGCCCAGCAACAAAGACCAACTCGCGTTGGCACCAAAGACCAGCGCCCAGCGTTGGCACCAAAGACCGGCGCCCAGCGTCGGCACACTAAAGAACTTCGCGTTGGCACCAAAGACCGGCGTCCAACGTCGGCACCAAAGACCAATTCTGCGAAGACCGGATCCGCTCCGGCAGTCAAAGACCGGCGCCCGTCGCGTTAAAGACCTGTGTCCCGCGTCACCACCGAATGTGGCCTTGTGTTAGCACTTGGGACAATATCGGTTCATGGTCCCATTTCGCGTAACCTACTTGACATAGCCCTACTGGTTGGTGATTCACGACAGCTTACCCAACTAAAGCTAATCATAACCAAAGGCGTGAAATAGGGATTAAAACATTCATTGATGGCTAAAAGGTTACAAAATTGCCGAACTAAGTCGGACTTAGAGCGATACAAAAAGAGAAACTAAAGCTATTAATGGTCATCCGAAGCCGGGACATCATCCTCAGGAACGTCATCAGGCTTCAGTCCCTCAATATCCTCTAGGTCGTAGAGCTCCTGGATCTTATCTTTGCAGTCTTGAAAGCCGGCGTCATAAGCAAGCGCCGCTGACTCGGCCACCTCCTTGTCGAAGGCTTTGGACTTTTTAAAATCTTCTACGGCCTCGGCAACCCTTTTTTCAGCCTCGAGAGCTTTTTTCTCGGACTCAATGGCCCCCCTCTGGGCCTCTGTCACTGCCGCCTCCAGATCTGCAATTTTGGTTATGTACTGGCGGGTGGCTTCTTTGGCTGCATTTGTCTCAGCGGAGGCAGAACTTAATTGGGTCTTCAAAACACACACCTCCAATTCTGCCACTTCAGCTTCTCTTCGGCTGCCCTTTGGTTCTCCTCGGCCGCTTTCTGTTTTTCCTCGGCCAACCTGAGCATTATCTAGCTCATTGGCTGCGCGGCGCTGAGCAACCTCTAGCGCATACTCAGCCTTTTCGGCTCTTAGCCGGGTGACATCGATTTCACCCTTCAGGGTGGCCCGAGTATCCTCCAGAGCCATTGCCGCCTTCTCCGCCTTGACTTGGAGGGACAACATCTCCTCCCGCGCTTGTTCGATAGCGGTATCGCTCAAGGTCCAGAGGTTCTTCAGGGCGACTAGAGAATTCAATGCCTGGAGGAAATGTCAAGATGAGAAAAAAAAAAAAGGAAGGAAAGAGATGATGATGGAGCAGAAGCTCACCCAGAGATGCGCCACCGATGCTTCACGAAGAAGGTGACTCTCCCCTGACCCCGGAGAAATTCTTGCACCTCAACCACCGTGGCTTCCTCCAAGGTCCGTTCAGCCCAGCGGCCGTGGTTTGCCAACAACGACTGGAAGGAAGGATCGACGCCCCTCTCTTCCCTTGGCGTTGGGCCTACAGAGGTAGATTCCGCCTCTGAGCCTGCCGCCTCCGACTCCTTGACTGGTGGAGGCACTTCGGCTGTTGCCCCCGTGGGGGCAGGTAGCGGCTGGAGTCGTCACTACTGCCGCAGGAATTTTATCCGTCTCTAAGGCTTTGGGCAAGGGCGACGGCGCCTCCCCCTCGGGAGAAAGGTCGAGCAGGATAATGGAGGAGCTGAAGCTGAAGATCCTTTCTCCGGTTGGCTCCGTTCCACCTCCCTGCCGGTCTCGGCCCTTACCGCGTCTGGCATGACAGGTTCGTCGGCTTGGGCATGGCCGCCTCGCCTGCGTGCGAGGATTCCACAGTTCTGGCCCCCTTGGCCTCGACCTCCCCAGCGTCGGCCCTTTTAGGGCCGCCCTTCTTCAAAACCTTTGCACGCAGGGGCTTCACGACTTTAGCCCCTCCAGTGTCGGCCTTTCCCGCGTCGGCCCTCTCACATCAACCCTCCCCGGGTCGGCCCTCCTTGGGACTTTAGCAATGGCCCTTCTTTCGGCAGGGGGCACATCCCCTGTATTCTTCCTCTTTCTAGTGGCCGCTTGCTTAAGCTCATGAAGCGTCGGCGCCATCCCTATACAGGCGAAGGACAGTTAAAAAAGAGAGAAAAAAAAAAAAAAAAAAGAGAGAAGAAGAAAAGCAAAGGGAGGAGAAGAGAGGCGAGTGATCAAGTGCTCACCCCTCGGGGGAATTAAACCAGCACGATGAAGATTCTCCTCGGCTAAAAGCATATTACACCGAGGGATGTCGGCAGTCAGAAGCTGCCCAAACGCCATCCGATCTCGTGGAAGGATGGAGGGATCCCTATTAGCGTCAATGTTGGGTATCCCCCAGCTTCCACGAACCCCACCGATGTCAGCAAAGAAGAACTTATCCTTCCACCCTTTGACGGAAGTAGGAAGGCACAATTTGAGAATCCTATTAGACCTAGGGGTGAAGGACCACCAACCCGATTGCTTGCGAATGGTGTAAAAGCTGCGGAATAAAGAGATACTGGCCTCAATGCCTTGCAAGTGGCAGAGTACCAAAAAACCGACGATGGTTCGAATTGAGTTGGGAACTAACTGGGAGGGAGTCAAGGAGTATCGGTCTAGGAGATTGAGAATAAAAGGGTGGATAGGCAACCGAAGCCCAGCCTTAAAAAAGGCTCCGTACAAAGCAACCCTTCCGGAACGGGAAGAAGTTACCCTGTCATTGGGGGTAGGGAAGAACAAATGAAGGTCCGACGGGAAGCTATACCTGGCTTTTAGGTTTACTATGTCTTGAGCAGACATAGCGGACGCAGTCCCTTCGGGGGACTCCTTGGAGACCCTGGAAGGACCGGCAGCCATCGACTGGCTCCGGACGGAAATCCGTCCGCCGGCCGGACGACTCCCGGTTAGGGGACGACTGACTGGCCGCTGCTCCGGTGAAGAATGGTTAGAAGAAGGGGTAGACATTGGCTTAATAAGGAATCGAAGTCTGAGAAGGGTTGTGGAACCCCCCCAGGAACCAGAGATGGAGCAAGAAGGTGAGGAAACCATGGGAACTAACCTGGAAAACTCGAGCCAAAAACAGAGCACGGGGAGAGAATGAAGGAGACAAATGGACGCAGGCGGACTCGAAAGGGGGCAGCGGCGTAAGAAATGGGGAGGATGGGAAGATAAGGGCGATTTTTCCTCATGACGCCATCTCAGGACACCCACAATCGTCGATCTGACCACGCGTCCATCTTCAATTGGGAGGCGTTTCGACGGCCTGCCAACGCGAAAAACTCGAAAAGACCACCGATAAAAAGGGAGGCATTAACTTTATCGCAATGATACGCTCGCCTTTTCGTAACGCTGCCCGAGGGAAATCCTCTCTAATCCCAACAAAGGCAAAATAATGACGCGAAAACCGGCCGCCTAGAGGATATTAACACCCCTTTCGCGGGTAAGTGAACGCTCACCCATCTCAGGGGCGGGGGGGCATCTGATACGGCTGGCCGTTTCCTCTGGGTTGTATTATCTTTTGCACGGTTTTTGAAAGCAATGATGTGACAGCAAAACCCCTTTCGCGGGGCCTTCAGCGTCGGCCTTCAGCGTCGGCCCCAGCGCTAAGACTTTGGCTCCGGCCTCCAGCGCTGGCATCCAGCGTCGGCCTTCAGCGTCGGCCCCAGCACTGAGACTTTGGCTCCAGCCTCCAGCGTCGGCCTTCAGCCACCAGCGTCGGCCCCAGCGCTGAGACTTTGGCTCCGGCCTCCAGCGTCGGCCACCAGCGTCGGCCCCAGCGCTGAGACTTTGGCTCTGACCCTCCAGCGTCAGCCTCCAGCGACGGCCATCCAGCGTCAGCCTCCAGCGCCGGCCTCCAGCCCCGACTCCCAGCGTCGGCCTTCAGCATTTTCCACATGCACAAAGACCAGTCTCATACAACGGATCCCGTGATCTAAGGTCTACTGCCGAGCACCTCGCTCACCAAAATCACGGGCAAGTGTTAGCTTGATCGGCGGTTACCGCTATAAGCGGCCCTTATCCAGCAACAGCCCAACAACTTGCCGTTTGATGAAACATCACAACGGGAAAGATTCGACGGTTCCAACAGAACGAAGTAAACGGGATCCCAGGCAGGTATAAAAAGAGGACCCGAGCTCATGTGAGGGGACTCTCTTTGGCTTCCTCTTTAAAAATTCTACACAGAAATTATATCCCTGTTCTACGACTCACTGACTTGGGCGTCGGAGGGTCCCCGCTGGAACCACCGGTCCGGGACTTTTTGCAGGCTCTAGAAGGAAGACGGCGACCTCTCTGCACACGCAACAATCTCAGCCTATCCGGCGTTCATTGCACGTGATTTGGCAGCAACAATATCTTTGAATTCCAATGAGGGCACCTCGATGACTTGAAGTATACGGCTATTGTCAAGCATAGGGTTGGGGTGGGTCGCCTGCTTTACTGCCGACAGCTGTTGGCTAGTGGATGGAATCAAGAGCACATCTGGTGTCATGATGACAGCACTTGCTTGCACAACCAATACCATGACATAGCATAGAAGCCTCAATAAAGAAAAACTGCACCATCCTTTGACATAGCAAGCACGCATCAATCATATGGATTGATTGTTCGTACATGCCAATGCACATGCAATGATCCAATCAATCTTATTGCGTATCATATGTATGTCAGCATGTATTAATGATCAATTTTATGCTGCTGATACATGCTTGCTGTACTGTACGAAGGACGGTACTTTTTCCCTTGATAATATGGCCACGGGTCTCAAGCCCTGAGCTGGGCAACCTGGTATTGGACGTTGGCGAGACTGGCGCCCTGATCTTAGCGGCCGGTGCATTCCTCTTGCATCCAGCCCAAGTGCCGTCGATGGGCTGGTGGTGCCCAGGACCGAATTCGGTTTCGGAATTCATGCTCTGCAACGGTCCGGATGAAACTGACCCAACGATGCCTGGCACGATCCCGGCCCGAATCAACAAGTTTTGGCCCAGTTCTGGTCGAATTCGATCAGCACTTCGTTGTTCGCTAGGAGTCCCGGATGGACCCTTTCGTGCTCCAATCTTTCTCACATTGCAGGGCTCCGAAATATCAAAGCCCGGGTCTGGATATCTTTGAGTAGGGTCTCCAGGCCTACCTACTCATTAAGTCTGTATTTGAAACGGCAGGTTGGATGAAATTGGATTATGAATTCAATCCTACATTTAAATGAACAAAAGTTAGATTGATATACTATGGGCCCCATCATTTGATCTGCATCCACACCAAAAGTTGTGACATACTGACCGCACTACCAAGTTTTCCATTTCGGCATTTCCATAAGATTGGATTGGCAGTACCATGCCATTTCAATCCCATGTAGCCTCCCAAACATGCCCTACAGGTCCATTGTAAAGCCCACTTAAAAAGTGATGATTATTATCAGGCAAGTTATGCATATCTTTCAATATATAACGGCACAAAGATATAATATCATATTGCTATGCACAGATGGCTTGTTTCTATAGTAGATGTATGGGCTGTATCATCTTATCTCATAAATTCCTTTCTCTTTTTTTTTTTAAAGCACATGTAAGGATAGTTAACGAGTGACTTTTCGCTTTGGTATTCATGTATATGTCACCGCCTGGCTAATGATGAAGAAGGTAATTAAATTTGGATTTGATTACACATGAATGTAGTAGTCCAACTCTCTCTTTATATCTATTGTTAAGGCTCGAAATCAGCTTTTGAACATCAACCGATAAAAAGGATGGAAGCTTAAATAACAAGGCACTCTCAATCGATGTATAAGCCGACTCTTGTGCATACGAGAGAGAGAGAGAGAGAGAGAGAGAGAGCCGAAGAGGTTAAGAGATTTTTCTCCAAGGATCCTTTAATGCTCAAGTAAATAGATGAGAGTGAGAGGGCCTAAAATTCCTCGAGTCATAATTCTATTACTTCAATTTAAATAGATGAGAGTGTGTTAGTTTAGGGATACGAGGCTACTTTTATATGTACTTTAAAAAGTTATCCTTGAATTAGTCCACTTAATAATGAACAGCTCGAATGAGCTTAAATGTTGAATTAGTTAGTATGTTTGATGAAAGACTATTCAAATCAAGACTTTTTTTCTTTTAAAGGATAAATGTTGCCATTTAATTGGCCAATGTCTCCATCTTTTTTATCATCCAACATATATTGCCATCAAGTCAACTATGAGCTTATATTACATCATGTATTATATGATTTTTTTGGTATAAATATATTTATAAATATTTAAAATTAAAAATATTCACCATTTGCATGTATATTCTTCATGTCACATTCTCCTCGATAATGCAAGTATGCCTAACAATTTTTTTTTCCCCAAATTAGATGCACTAAATTACTATGATAGCTATTGAATACTTGTTGATAAATGCAGTTTGTTTGTGGTAAGGTCCACATGAGAGTTCAAGGTTTGGCTTGTCGTTCCAAGGATGGATCATTCTAGTAAATTATAAAAAATAAGGTGCAATTGTCATGCCCTAAATCTACCATCTGATTTGGCCACATGAACCCTAGGCAAGCCCTAGAGACCATATAAGGCCTGTTATAAACAATTCACACTACATTCTATAGAGGTTTTATCATTGAGACAAAATAACAATTATCATAATTTAAAAACCTAGGTAAATATCCACTAATATCATAAACATAAGTTCATTATTTTTTCTACAATCTTTAGAAAAAATAATTAAAATAAAATTTATATCTATCTAACTAATTACAATAGCTACAACATCGCTCCATCTCGTCATATTAAGCTAATCACCTCAAACTTGTAAAAAAAAAATTAACGGATATAATAAGCTCAATAGCCTATTAAGAATCCCTTACATAAAATTTAGCTTCTTACATAGCAATTTAATATACAATCTTTATGGTATAAATACACATATAAATTCATATGATTATGTAAAACCAAACTACCAAACCAATAAATGTAAATGCCATCATGGAATCATGTAACATACATCTAATTACTTCAGACTTGACCAGTCATATATTGGATCCAATTTCACATGATTTTCAGCTTTAGACTACCATAACCACGTTCCAAACCTATGGCAGGGCACCTAAAATGTCACACTCTAGCCTGTAAAGGGCAACACTACCATGTCTTTGACCTGTGGCAAGGCTCATAATGTCATACTCCAGCATGTAACAAATAACACTACCATATTTTCAGCCTATAGCAGGGCTCTTATATAGCCAGTCTAGAGCATCAACCCTCATACACTCATACATTGCAGCCAACATATGACCCGCATATCAATGCATCTTAACTCAACCATGATTGACAGCATATGGATGCCTACAACTTGCATAATTTTGAAATAATAAAATTTCATAAGTAATAATTAGGCATCATTTATTAATTAAACCAATAATCAAAAAATAGCACGAAATCCACAATCCACCTAAATGTAAATCACGAACACCAAGCAATTATTCAAATCAGCTTATTGCATGGGTTTTCAAGCATTATTATTTATAAAATAATGATAAAAATTATATAAATTTTTTTTTTTTCATAATTCGACTAACAATCACTCGCTGACGATTCAAATTTGGTTCAACCCTATTACGCTGGTCATTTTCTTCAATGAACACAATTCACATACATTTTGTTTAATTAATAAAATAAAATTTTTATTAATAAAATAAAATAAAAATTAATTCTTCTTTTTAGAATCCACTATTGGGTTTGCACAGCAGTCCAACACTCACACTCCTCCTCTTCTTTTTTTCTTTTCTTTTTTTTATTTCTCTTTCTTTCCTCTCTATCCACTTTTTTTTTTTTTTTTTTTGATACCCTTACTTTTCCCAATAGCCAATGTGGCTTTTCTCTCTCTCTTTCTCTCTTTTTTTTCCTCGTAATCCCCTCAATGCAGCTACCATCTATGCCCTCTCCTTTTCCTCCATCAATGACTCGTTGAGGACTTATCTTCCTTTTCTGACTCCTCAGTAGAAGAGCAAAGAAACAAAAGTTCCTTTTTTCCTTTTTTTTTTTGGCTAAACTATAGAATTAACCTCTGTACTTAAGGGACAATGTCATTTTGCTCCTTAGACTTTAAAAAGTTATAAAAATAATCCTAAACTTTCTATTTTGTATCAGTTTGATCCCTACCATTAAATAGAGGAGATGTCATTCATTTTTATCTTATGTGGCAGCATACGTAGTAGCACACATGGCATTCAAGTGATAAAAATAAAAATAAAATCTATAATTAACCCATTAACCCGTTATTTAACCCATTATTTAATAATTAAAAAAATAATTAAAAAATAAAAATAATCTCCTCCATCCTGATTTGCCTTAACCCATGAGTGCTTGCGTACCCGCTGCACTCCCTCTTAGAGCAAATCAAGGTGGGAGGAGATTATTTTATTTTTATATATTTTTTAAATTATTAAATAATGGGTTAACTGATTAGTTATAAATTTTAAATTTATTTTTGCCACTTGGATGCCACGTGTGCTTCTACGAATGCTGCCACATAGGATATAAATAAACAGCATCTTTTCTATTTAATGGTAGGGATCAAAGTGATACAAAATAAAAGTTTAGGATTATTTTTATAACTTTTTAAAGTTTAAGGATCAAAGTGGAACAATCACCAAAGTATAGGGGTTAGTTCTGTAGTTTAACCTTTTTTTTTTTGGCAGCCTATCCTTTCCCTAGCCCTAGGAAAACTTTAAACCGCCCTACCCTTTTTTTTTATATGCGCGAGGGCTGGGGCATGGAAGGAGAAACTCCTCCCCTAATTCCATGCGTGTGTGCGTTGGGTTGGGCTGGTCCAATCGCAGACCATTACATCAATGACTTATAAATATGGCTTCAGTTTTCATACTTTTTTATAATTTTTTTTTTAAAATAGAGCCTCAATTTTAATTCTTTATTTCGTTGTGCAGCATTATTTATAACATCATTCATAAAAGTTAAAAAATATCATATAATTTGCCTAGCTACGAGCCGAAGGGTCTCTTCATTCCATGCTCGGTGATCGGCATGTGGTCGAAAAATTATAAATGGAATGAAGAGGGGAGCAAAGCTCGGAATGCCCATACCGGTGGTCCAGGTAGAAAGAAGGGAATTTAAGGGCTCAGGCTGCTTTAATATATGAGTGCTAAATCCATGCACGCATGTGTACCATACCATACATCGATCTGCCAACAAAAACAATAATAATGTCAACTAAATATTAAAGCGACGGGTGAGCTCTCACTTAAGTACATAGGACAAATAGGGAGGTTCAAGGCTGCGTTGCTCGGCTCGGTTAAAAACTCAAGGCAACTCGGCAGCTTTGGTGGGATGGCGGAGTGCGGCTAAAGGACGGGCAAAGCAACCTGTTCGAGAAAACAGTCATCCATGGCGGAATGTTTCCAGACCTTCAAATAGAAAAAAGCCATTGGGTACCGACAAAAAAGAGTGCAGATGGATCTTCAAACAAAGTTGATGGCCCTCGGTCGTGGAGATATCGGTGGCCAAACAGATGATATCCGTCTCAAGAGATGTGTCAATCCTCTGACCAAGAGAATGAAAGATTAGGAGGCCACTTCAGTAATAATGTTGTTAAAAAAGAATTGACATTAAAATAACTGTGTTAGAAAAAGCAATAAATAATAATAATAATAATAAACGAAAAGTTACAAATTTTCATGATTTAACGCTTGTGACCTACATCCACGGTTACTGTGGCTGAGTTTGTTCTATATTTTTTTTCCGGTCAATTATTTTTATATTCATTGCAACGTATTATACAAGATAAGTATTAATCTTACTATATATGCTATTCTTCAAAATATAAGTTTGAAATCTCTCTAATGCATCTTGGAATACAAGAAATTTTCGCTATACGTAATATAATACCTCAAAGTAATTGGATTAAAAAATATTATGTACTTATAAATCAAGTTCACGTGCCATCAATTAATTTCTATTAAAGTTTTTAGGATTGTATAATTTTGATTTATTAACATGTTAATTAAATGAACAATGATACTGATGGGGCTAATCAATATTTTGAAAACTGGGCCGAACCGGTTGGTCCAATCGGTCCAACTAGGAACCGATCATCAATTCGGTCCGATTTTATTATTAAAGTTGACTTTTATATAATCCGATAAAAATCAAAAAAACCCATTGAACCGACCGGGTTTCAATCGGTCCAATCGGGTTTTTAAATTTTTTTAATTTTTAATTTTTATTTTTATTATATTTTATTGTTTTATATTATTAAATTAATTTAATATTATCCGATCCGATCAAATCGGTTCATTCGGTCGAACCGATTGATCCGCAACCCAAATGTTAAGCCGATTTGTTATCCGGTCCGATTTTCAAACATTGGGGCTAATGGAGTAACACCTAGCCAACGATGATGATCACACCTTCAGATAACCTTAAGTCGGTCATCCAAGTAGGATCTTCAATCAGTCATCCGAGTAGGACCTTCAGTCAGCCATCCAAATATGATCTCTAATTGACCATCCAAATATGATTCCTTATAAGGCCCACAAGTATGATCCCTTTCGCTCACGATGGACTATATGATTCTCCCATAATCCTGAATTTTAACAGAAATATTCTCTTCGCTACACATGTAGGAAGCAAATCTTGTTAAATCTGCAGTGGCCGCCCTGGCCTAGCAAATTCTGCAAAATCTGCAATGGTCATCCTGACCCAACAAATCCTTTCAACCCTGATATGCCATATGGAGAGCAAATCTTGCTAATTTGGTTACGACCACTCAGGCCCCGTAACGCACGCTCTGGCATTCAATTACACCGTGACCCCATGATCTTCCATAAAATGGGTAAGAGGGATTTTTGATCAGGTAAGACACAAGAGGCATATACACGCTCACACTGAGCACATCTTTCAAAGACTCTCGAGCTTTCCTTCGAGCTCACGGTTGTTACCCAGAGGAATTAACTTGCGTCAGAGTGTACCCGCTAGAATCCTCGGCACAGAGACTTTTTGCAGATCCTTGATCGAGTAAAGACCATCGAAAAATCATTGGTCAACCGAAGAAGATGATCGGATGCTCATCGACGGTCGAGGGGGTGTCTTGGCGACAACAATTACAAATGATATCAGAACCAATCCAAATATGCGAAAGTTGATGGACAATTTTATGAGTGGATGTAAAGAAAGGACTAAATATGGAATAGTGGTAAAATTTTGCCATGGTGTGAAACTACCTTTACAACACCAATGATCAAGTTTGGAGTGCAAATTCTAACTAGCTTATGATATGCGACAAGAATGTTGCATTATAAGAGAAGAAGATTATAATACTTCAAAATAACTCAAGTAATAACTCAAATTCATTTGCTACCAATTAACTTCCACTCAAATTTTTAGAGCACATGATCATTTGCTAATAAATTAATTGGATCAGCAAGTAAATTTGAAGTGTTACACATGATGTTATAGGAATATAAAGTGAAAATCTCTTTAAAATTTAAAAAAAAAAAATCCAATATTTCTAATAGAGAAAGAAATTAATAAGAAAATATCTCAATAAACCAGTGAACCGGCCATAAACCATCCTTTCAATTATCAAGCATTCTAACCTAACATGTTGTTAACTGTAAAAAAAAAAGTGAAATTACAAAAGAGATCTAAATTAACACTTACAAATATAAGAGTGTTAATTTAAAAATATAATGATGATAGTTAGATAAAGTATTGAGACTTGCTCAATGATCACACGCATCGATTTATTGATGAAACATTTTGGATCCGAACCTTGAATGTTGCATCTCACGTCCCGGACTAAAGATTAAAACGACAATAAAAAGGAGAAAGAGGAGTTGGTGGAAAGAAAAGCTATGATTCTCTTCTCAAAAGCAATCATTTAAACACTTGCATTTAAGTATGCTGACTCATCAACTATGACTAATGTTGAATATAATCATTTGATGAAATGTTGAACAAAATTGTATCCACCTTAGAATGGGTATGAAATAATTAAACCAATCTTTGATGGGTATTTGTCAAGGAACCGAAGCTACGTATGTACTCAACCATTGGCAATCACTATATATGGTTGAAGCTTAAGAGAAGTAGCAAGAAGTCTCTAAATTATGTAGCCTTTTGGTGGTTTGCTAGCCAGCATGATGTGGTAACATGATGTTTAACCTTGCCTTTGGTGCATTCGATGCACTTCGGATAAAGATAGAACGGTGATTTTCCAACGCCGTCTATCGTTCTCGCCGTTAGGATACCAGTTTCTATACAAATGGTTTCCCATGCCAACATAATAGTAATTTTAAATTTTGTAAAAAAAAATCAATAAAATGTCATGCCGTTATTTAGACCGGCTAGAAAACTTTTTTTTTTTAAAAAAAATTACACTGCAATATTTAGGCTGAAGTCCATCAATGATTTCAATAAACGACAAAGTTATCACTGGGCTTAAAATCGTACCGCATGGCGTCGATACGGACCAGCCCATTAGCGTCGGTGTGGCGTGGATCATCTCAGTTCTCAGCGGAGGCCGACGAACAATCTGACGTCCGTGTTTAAAACGGCGCGATTCTCGAACGGCCAAGGCAAGCCACGGCAGGATCAGGGGTAAGGACTAAGGAGAAGATTTCTTTAATATTTTTTATTAATAAATAGCGGCTTAATAAAGAAGGGGAATAAATGTCAGAAAAATTCACAGGTCGCTTCGGCTTCAAGGAGATTTTTTTCTCCTTTCGCCGTCGCTCGCTCCGTCAGCTACGAGGGGTCGGAGGAAGAGGAAAGACAAACCCTAGCCCCAAGGCTCTGTTCTTACGAAGGTTTGACCCTCCTGTCTCTGTCTCCATCTATTTGGGGTAAATCTTTCCATTCCCCTTGCGCCCCTTCATTATTTTCTTTCTCGATAAATTATGGATTTTTTTTTTTTTGGGTGCTTCGTGCTTGCAATTTCTTGTAGTAATCTCATTGACTATCAGATATTCTTCAATCACAGAAAATGGGCATATATTTTCTCATTTTTGCATGATCTGTGCAAACCTATCTGCTGATTTGTCGTGAGTGAGCTGATTCGGTTGGGACCTCCTCATCCAAAGCAGTAGAAACCCTAATCGTTGGCATCATATTCGTTATTCCAGATATATTTATTGCTTGATGCTATGAGAGTAATACATGCTAGGCTTGGCTTGCAGCACGGAGTGGCTCATTTGGGGTTAATACGTATCTTGATTGATAGGTCAGACATTCAAGAAGCAACATACTTTGCGTGGTTTTGTTTGCTGAAGTTTTCCTTTTTTTTTTATAAAAAAAAACTAATCGTTTGTTAAGAATTTCTCGTTCATCCCTAGATGGTTTTCTTCTGTGTGTCAGATATGATGACGAAAGATCTTGCTCTCGGCATTTTTGATCTAAAATTTTTGTTCTTCATGTGCGAATGCTCCAGGTTTAAATGGACATAATTAGTTAAGGTTTTGTGTCGAGTGATGCTATTTTGATTTGTTCCGCTTAATTCCGTATTGTTCTTTTGCTTTGGTTTTATGAGTCCGAGATACATGGTGTGATATCATCTTGGCAACTGATTACATGGATTTACTCGGGATACAATCCTTGCATCTATTTGTTGACATGGCATGAAGATGGGAATCTACTTTTCTTGCTTCTCACAAAAAAATAAAAAATAAAAAAAATGAAGCTACTCAATTGTTTCTTAATTGGCGTACACAGCTAGTCATTTAGCCATGTAGAACCTTTTGGTTGGTATTGGTACCTTATCTTTTTTGTAACTTTATATGTTTTTCTTCTTCACCCTTATTTTCTCATATTTCATTGCCTTTGCTTCTGCGTGTTCTGCATTCTTTTGCTTGTTTTTTTGTTTGAATTGTAAAGTAATATGAACTGGTCATGTGTTTTGATATGTTGAATGCATATGTTTATTAGGGTTTTTATCAGCAAACTAATGTGTGGCAGTTGAACATAGAGAGATCATTGTATTACATTATTAAGAAAAAAAATACAAACAATAACAACAATAGAACCTTAATCCCAAACAACCAATTACACGAATGATTTTATTTTTTATTCTTATTTTTTTTGTATTACCATGTATTCATCTCAACATTCTCATTTTCGTTACTTTCATCTTATATTACATTTATTTTTTTAAGCTGTCCAACATTCTATACCATAAATATGGTTGATTTTATGGTTATTTTATAATTTTTTTTCCTTTATCTCGGTAGATATTCTCTGATTACGTACTATAACAGTTGCAATTTTCTATTTTATTCATCCTACTTTAATCCTATGGATGATATTATCCTTAATCTCTCATTTCTTACAAATAATCGATTCTAAATATTAAAATTGATCATTTTTAAAAACTTCATGATCTTTAATTTTTACTCTGCATTCATCTCAATTTATAATAGGACTAAAATTACATTTCATGTATTCTATCTTTATTCTACTTAACTTAAAACCTTTAGATTCTAATATATTTCTCTATAGTTCTAATTTACGATTAACTACAGCCTTGATCTCATTCACTAATATTATATTATCTGCAAATGAGATGCACCATAAAATATTATCATGAATATGTCTAGTAAGCTCATTTATAACCAAAGTAAAATGATAGGGATTAAGAGCAAATCTTTAATGTAAATCTATTATAATAGAGAATTCATTAGTAATACCATTGATATTTACACTAGTAATTGCTCCATCATACATATCTTTTATTATTTTAATATATTTAATGGGTACTTCTTTCTTTTCTAGCATTCACTATAAAATTTTTCTAAGGATTATATCATGTGCTTTCTCTAAATTAATGAAAATCATGTGAAGATTTTGTCTCTTCTCTCTGCTTCTCTATTAACCTTTTAAGGAAAAAAATAGCATCTATAGTCGACCTTGTTGGTGTAAAATCAAATTGATTTTCTGATATTTTATGGTACATCTCAACCTATGTTTAATTACTTTCTTCCAAAGTTTCACGGTGTGACTCATGAGCTTGATACCATGATAGTTAGATCAATTTTGAATATCTTCTTTATTTGTATAAAGTGGTATTATAGTGCTCTTCCTTCATCAAGCATTTTTTTAGTTTTTAAAATCTTATTAAATAAATTGGTTACTCAAGGGACTCCAATATTTCCTAATTTTTAGCCTTTATACGAATCTTATTAGGTTTTGTAGCTTTTCTTAATTTTATCATTTTCATAGCTTTTTTTATCTCGAATATCCTGATTTTATGAGTATATACCATAATTTATCATCAATGAAGCTAGTAAGGCATTCTAAATTATTTACATAATTTTAACTAACATGGACAAAAATAATTAAAAAAGATATAACATTTGTAATTTGAATATCGATCTAGTCCTGAATAGAGCAAAGTGGAGGAAGCATATTCATGTAGCCGACCCCATGTAGTTGGGAAAAGGCTTAGATGAGTTGAGTTGAGTATTATTAAAATAGCTTATTCATCTTTCTTTGATCTCTTTCTCTTTAATCAAAACTTTTGATTATTATCTTTAATGTATTTAACCTGAACATATTTTTAATTTTTTATCTTTTACTTTTGCAATTCTATATATATCTCTTTCAATCTTTAGTTTTAGCTTATGATATAATTCTTTATATGTCTTATATGTAACCTTTTGGATCATCTTTTTTACTTCTTTTCTAAGCATCTTATAGTTTTCATATACTCTTCTATTCCTACATTTAGATAGTTTTTATAGTATTCTTTTTTGGCCTTTACTACTAATTGAACTTTCTTATTCCACTAAGTTTCCTTATCATATAGTTCTTTTCCTTTTAACTTTCTAACACCTCTATCGCTACTTTCTAATACTATTAGTTGTCTTTTCTCATATGATATGGATCTCTTTATTTATACTCTATTTTTCTTCCTTTATTATTCTATCTTTAAAAGCTATTAGTTTCTCTTATTTCAAATTTCATCACCTAATCTTCGGATTCTTATACTTTTTAATCCTCCTCTTCTATTTTCGATTATATGTATTTATAATTAGTATTGTTAAAAGCGCTAGATGCACCTAAACGCAAAGAGCCTTTGAAGCTTAGGTGCAAGACAAAGCACAAGTGCATGCCTGAAAGAAGGGAGATATATATTTTAAAATAGATAAAATAATTTATATAAGTAAAATTTATAACATATAATAGAAAAAAGTAAAAAAGCATAATAATAATATTTTTGGCCTATTAACTCAATTGAAAGCCTCATTTTTCTCAATTGAAATTTATAGTGCTATATGGTTTTTCTTTTCTTTCTCAAATGATAACATAATTCTTGATGTTATAACTCTTTATCTTTCAATTTTTAGCTTTTTTTATGGAAAATAATTATGTATGGGATGATATAGTATAAAGTCAACATAGCCTAATAAATATGGTAGATTTAAAAAAATATTATAAATATAGCTTACTAAGAAAGACATGCTTTACTTGCATCTCAATTCAAATTAAAAGCATACGTTTTTTACCTTATATGTACTAAAATAAATGCACCTCGCCTAAGATGTAAGAAGCACTTAACCCATTTTAAGCATGCATTGCGCTTTATGCACACTTTAGGATATAAGAAGCAACTAATCCTTGGTGCCTTACGCCCTAGGCACACATACCTTTGATAACACTGTTCATAATCATTAATTTATATTGTGTAATTGGACTCTCACTCAGTATAAGATATAAAACACTCGATCAATCTGTCTAGAAAGAAATCTATTTAACTAGCATTATTCACTTTTAAAAGTTATTAAATAATATTTCACTTTTTAAAATGTGTTGGCTAACACTAAATCATATGCCATTGCAAAGTCCAAAAGATATTTTCTTCTTTATTTATATCTTTGAATCCATAATTTTTTTATTCTCTTTCAAAATCTATATTATATTTTCCCACATATCTATTCAAATCTCAACTAATAATTTTTTTTCAATAGGAATCTCTTTAATTTATTCATCTATATCTTTCTAAAAACTTTGCTTTATTGTACTACCTAAACCCACTAATAATATTAATTGACTCATCATCAAACACTAATTTAATCAAAATTATTCTATCCCTATCATTTTAGGCAGTGTTTGGATGTAGGAATAAGGCCTAGAATAGGCCCTTATTCCGCCTTATTCCTCCAAACACAACGAAAAAAGGAGCGTGGGCCCCACTAGAATTCGTATTCCAGTCAACGGCTTATACCCGATTTCTTATTCCATGGTACCCCATGGAATAGCTCCTATTCCCACTGCAACTATTCTAGGGGCACCGATGGAATTAAATTAAATAAATTTATTTATAATGTCATTTAAATAAATTAAATAAATTTATTTATAATATAATTTAAA
Source organism: Calamus simplicifolius (assembly GCA_900491605.1). Classification (NCBI taxonomy): domain Eukaryota; kingdom Viridiplantae; phylum Streptophyta; class Magnoliopsida; order Arecales; family Arecaceae; genus Calamus; species Calamus simplicifolius. The sequence goes on along the minus strand of UESW01001420.1, from coordinate 96,593 downwards.
ATTAAATAAATTTTTAATAAAAAAATAATAAATTAAGTATATTATTTTTTGTATTTATTAATATAAAATAATTTATTAAGTATGTTTTTATTATTTTATTAATATAATTAATTTATTATCTTATTTATTAATAAAAATAATTTATTCAAGTCATTTTAAAAATAAAAATTGATAAACCATTTTTATTGGAAGGGGTATCTTTAAAATTTCTAAAAAATTCTTCATCTATTCCTACTGGAATACATGCTTATTCCCATGTCATCCAAACATCATTTGGAATAACACTGCATTAATTGCACTGGAATAACATGGAATACCAGATTTTCATCCAAATAGAAATCTGGAATAACAGGGGGAATAAGCTATTCCTGGGGAATTCGTATTCCTATTTTCGAAATAACTTTTTGACATCCAAACGCTACCTTAATGTCTACAACTTTATTTTTAAACTTTTATCTATAATAATTTCTATTCTATTTTATTCATATTTTTATATGAATATTAAAGTTTAAAAACTATCAACCTCTTTTGCTTTTTCTTCTATCTGCTTAGTTTCTTGCAAGAAAATTACGTTAATTCTTATTTTAGTCATTGTTAGTTCCATCATATTTGTTAGTGACTTTATATTCAAGTTGCTAAATGTATTTTATTTTTTTTATTTTTTTTTGAACTAACTTTTTTACTTGTACCTGTCCATGAAGGTATAAGAATCCTTTTTTTTTTTCTAAAACATCCGGATGCTGATGTGATACATTGCTTTTGTTGATCGCTCTACCTATCCTTACCTTTTGTACTACATTTGATGTCCAATGTAACGTATCGCTTCTGGAAAACTCTCTAACTTAAACATTTTTCTTTATTGGATTTATGTTTATAGAGTGTGACTAAAGTTTTACGCTAGCTATCAATCCACTGTAACCCTCCTCCTTTATCCGAGCTTGGAACTGACTATGTATAAAAATTTTATACCTAGGTGGAGTTACATCCTTAAAAAAAAATATTGCATTACAAATTAATTGGTTTCTGTAATTCAAATGCTATGTAGATCTTCATTTAACAAGGCAGTATAGGGTTACAGCTGCCATTTTCTTTTCCCAGAATGCATTATTTTCTCTTTTGAAAGAGAAAGGGGCTTCCGCATTGTTGTATTATACCTACACTCTGGCAAGTAGTCCCTACATTGTACTATCCCACTCTCCACCCCCCCCCCCCCCCCCCCCCCCCTAACAATAATATTTTTTCTAGCAATAAAGAGTGGGAAAAGTCTTTCTACACCGCCTTCGGGACAAGATGGCCTGTGCGGGACCCACGAGCGGGCCCCCTAGCATGAGCCCATGCGCAGGTGAATCACCACGCTTGGTGCAGGTAATCCTGCACCGGAGGTGTGTAGAAAGATTTTTTCATAAAGAGTAATTATCTGTAATTATTGATCAAAATATATTTACTCATTGCAATCAAGAAAGAATAGATGAAAATTCATGTGATACAGTCTTGATAGAAAATTTGATGTTCAGGGAAGACCTATCAGTCCTTTACTAGTTTGTGAGTTGTCAACATATATTTACATTGCCAAACTCATGCTTGTTGCATCATTCTCATGCGTATTGCATCTTTGCTTTCCTAGATATTTTAAGGGCAAGGCTTGTTTGGATGACTCACATCTTACACAATTACTTGATATTTGGCTTACTAATTGCTGTTACATAATGAATGGAGCAATCCTTCTTTAGTGATTTTTGAGAATGTAGCATCCTTGTTTTCTGATGTAATTGTGTTGATCTGGATGGTTGTTTTTCATGTGGAAATTGATCATGATCCACAAATAGAAAAGTAGCCATCCAAGATGTGTGTGATCCTTCAATTGGCTATCCTAATTGGCTGCAAATGATGAAAAGTACTCATTGTAGGCTCTAATGCATGCAGCTTTTAGATTTATTTCCATTTGGCTGAATTACACAGTTTGTTTATTCTTCGGAAGTGCCACATAGAGCTTATGACAAAGGAGTTATAATATGGGTATTACTGCTTAGGTTATGAGTTTGCATTTGGTGAGGGATATGGTCTTTGTATGGCTGGTGGGATTCTGATTCAATGAAGCTCTATTAAATAGGTCATCGTGGCTGCATGGGCTGTGAATTCTAGTGTTTATATTGGCTGGTGAATGCCAGCTCTTCTTCCTGCGGTTGGACCCATCTTTGAGGTGAAGACAGTATTTGAGACTAGTAGCAATGGAACCTTTGGTCTTGTCCATAAGAAATATCTTCAAGGAAGCACACACTAGTTTCAATTATTCGTGGTCTTTTGGAGTGTTCCTTCTAGATATAGTGATTTCCAATAAGCGTCATTTCTAGCTCGCCAAATTTATTGCAATGAAAATGTGAAATTTATATCTAGTTACTGCATTATTATGGTTCTACGGATCAGTTAAGGCTTGTAGTTTGCTAAATATCAGATATGCTACCATATATGGAAATCATGTGGATTGACCGGTCAAAAGATCCTTCTTCTTCCTATCAAGCTTTTAATCTTCTCCTTGTTATTCTATTAATTTTACACCACTTTAGATTAGATGTGTCTGTTCTCATTGTCTTTCCTCTGTTTAGAGAGAGTCTCTCTTATTATATTAAGCTGACCCTTTGCTTATGATACATGTGTAGATATTGCATCTATTAGCTTTCTTTTAGTTTGGTTCCTTAGTGCTACTTTATGGAAATTGTCTTACTCCTTGCTTGCTATTTTCTAAATAATGAGTCCCTCTGTTTTTCATGTTTGCTTTAAATCCAGTTTCTATTATCATTTATCAAAGTAAAAGAAAAATGCACAGATGTTGATGGAAACTGCAACCTGTACTTTGTGCTTCATGGAAACTTACATCTAGCTGCATGGTTCTTTAACTAGTAGATCAATTCATTTTGATGCACAAACACTGGCATTTTCTTTTCTTCTTGTATCAATTTCTGTATCCCCTTTGAAGGGGAAAAAGAAAACCTGTGACTGGTTTATTTAGTATGGTCATTTTGAAATTATATCAGAGAAGGCGATTTACGATGATCTGTATATTGCAGAAGATATCTTCTACTAGCAATACCTTAAGCTTTGACATTTCTTTCGACAAGATCAATTTCATCTAAATGGGGGATGCAGAAAGTGCCCCTCCCGCATCGAAGAAGAGAGTTGCTGGTAGACAACTCTCCAAGGATAATCCCGATCCTGATGATGATGTTCCTGAGCCAGAGATGGGGACATTCCAAAAAGCCAGTGAGGAAGTGATGGCAACTAGAAGAATTGTCAAAGTCCGGCGCCATCAACCTGCGACATCTGCTGGTTCCAATCCTTTTGCTGGTATTTGCCTGGTTCCTCCAACTGGTTCCAGTGTAAAAACAACTAGCCCTGCTGACCAGCCTCAAACCAGTGCTGATACATCAGTCTCAGAAGAACAAAGTAATTATAATAAAAAGATCGAAAAATCTGGCGAAGAAGATAAGGAAACTGAAAGTGGAGCTGCGGCAAATGAAACAGAAGGGGTAGGAGAGGATAACCAGAAGTCGGCAGAAGGCATTGCTGATGTGTTGGCAGCTAAGAGTGATGAAAAGGTCAAAAGTGATACCAAAGAAGAGGTCAGTCAACCAGTGAAAACTGGTAAGGAAATGCAAAGTGGAGGAGAAAAGGCTGAAAAGGAAGCTCAAGGAGAAGCAGGTGGGGAAGATGGGGAAGAAACTGAGAAGAAAGCCGGCAGTGAAACGGAGAAGGTAGTTGGAGAAGAAACTGAGAAAGAAAAACAGGAAAAGGACCAGAAAGATACTGCTGTGTCGGCTGGATCTTTTAGTTCATTTCAACAGATGTCTAGTAGCCAAAACGCATTTACAGGGCTTGCAGGAAGTGGTTTTCCGAGCTCTTCATTTTCCTTTGGTTCAATTGCTAAAGCAGGAGCTGCATTTGGCGGAAGTTCTGGACCTCTTTTTTCGCTTACAAACAATGGGAGTTCAACCTCATCATTGCTGGGTACTGCGCCAGATGATTCTAAAAGTGGCAAACTTACCATGCAGGAGGTGCCCATTGAAACAGGTGAAGAGAACGAGAAGGTAATGTTCACTGCGGATGCTATATTGTATGAGTATTTAGATGGAGGGTGGAAGGAAAGGGGAAAGGGAGAGCTTAAAGTGAATTCCTCCATGTCTTGTGCTGAGAAGGCAAGGCTTATTATGAGGGCTAGGGGTAACTACAGGCTTATCTTGAATGCAAGCCTTTACCCAGACATGTCACTCACTAATATGGATAAAAGAGGCATTACCTTTGCTTGTGTGAATAGTGCTGGAGATGGAAAGAATGCACTCGTCACATTTGCTCTGAAATTCAAAGACAGTAGCATTGTGGAGGAGTTTCGAGGAGTGGTCACAGCACACAAAGGAAAGAAGGCCCCTGTGCTGAAGACACCTGAGAACTCCCCAAAAGCATCTGATGATTGAAATGGTAGATGTCTCTGCAGAATATCTAATTTTGGAAAGAAGAGTCAGCTGGTTTAATGTTGCTGGAATTTCCTTCATGAATTTTGTTCGTGGACTTGGTTAAGATGTCACATTATATGATTAATGTAGGGCCAAAACTTGTTTACTTAAACGCCAGGCTTTGACAGAATCGTTCGTCTTTTAATTTATTCTCTTGAAGAGGGCCTCAAGTTGGTTCCTATTGCAGTATGGTTGCATGTCATTGACATTTTGTCTTGGCATAGGCTCATAATTTCTCTATTTTAGATTTCAATGGGTTTCAAAAGTAACGCCAGGTATATTTATTCTGATGAGCTGCATCCATTTGCAAGATTAGGAATTGTACTTGCATTATTTTCTTTACCCTGGTGCCTGCTTTTGTTGTAAACCCTTGGAATTACTCCATGATGCTTGGGATGATCAACTCAGCAGTATAAGCGATTCTTGCTTTAGGTTGTTGAAACGGACCGTGTCACACGCTAGGAAGCATATGCTCATGCTAAATCAGCAATTTTTCTACTTGCGTCATTTTAGATGCTAAATGGCTCTCTGGTGAAGAAGCACGGCATGCTCGTATGCCTTGATTTAAAAACATACCAAACCAAATATGATGGAATGCTGGGTCAATCTGGTTTTGTAATTTTGAAGTGGTTCCATTTGAGTAAATTGGGTTAGAAAAGGTCAGTTTAAATAATTTCATTTTAGTTCCATGAATTTTAATATGGGACTGTGTTTTGGCTTGACTCTGTCAATCAAGTTTCGTGTTCGAGATGAATACAGTTCTTGAAATTAAACCTTGTCATCTTCATCCAGACCTCTATCGAGTTGGGAGAAATTCAAAGGCTTTTATACTTGGTGTCATGAATTGTCATTATTCGTATAGGTCTCTCTAACCAAGTAATTGCTCTCTATGATTTAATTCGATTTCTCTTACATTGATCATCTTGGCTGGGTTAGTCCTTAAGAGAGTTGGCATTCGGTAGGCGCCAGTCATAATCTTCTGCTTTATCCTATTACACTGTGTTGATCTGAATAACAAGAGCCTATTTGGATGAAACAAGGCTTCAATGATGACGATGATGAATTGCGTTACTAAATTTTTATGTTGAACTGCGTTACTAAATTTTTATGTATAATCTTTCAAACAGAGAGAGAGAGAGAGAGAGAGAGAGAGGATGTTGAATGGACAATCAAAACTTGCTGATCGATTGATTTTTTACCCATGTGAAAAATTGAGGAAAGATTGAATGATTTATAACCGATACCAATTGGATCCCTTTTGAGCTGTAGTAGCCCAAGTTGGTTTAGACCTTGTTCGTCTTACTTTCTTGTAACGAAACGAGTTTGCAGGCCCGGATCGTTATAATAAGGGGGATAGATTGTACCATGTTAAAAAGATGGACAAGTACCAATTGGATCCCTTTTGGGCTGTGGTGGTCCAAGTTGGTGTGGACCTTGTTTGTCTTGCTTTCTTATAACGAAATAGGTTTGTGGGTTTGCTGGCCCGAGTCGTTACAATATTCGAACCGGTGATACCCTCCTATTTAGTCCGAAAAGATTGAATGGTTATAACCAGTTAAGGAAGATGGATAAGTATCAATTGGTTTTGCTTTCTTGTAACAAAAGGGGTTCGTGGGTTTGTGGGCCCGGATCATTACAATATGGTATCAGAGCCACTGGTGAATGCAATCATGTGCCTCTGGCGACGAGGACGTTGCCTTTGTAAGGAGGGTAGATTGTGATACCCTCCCATTTTGTCCTACATATGGTTTATAACCAGTTAAGAAAGATGGACAAATACCAATTGGATCCCTTTTGAGCTGTGGTGGCTCAAGTTGATGGGGACTTTATCCGTCTTGCTTTCTTGTAATAAAATGAATTCATGGATTTGCGGGCCCAGATCTTTACAACCCACTTTTTTTTTTTTGGTACAGACGAGCAGTCACATACCTTTGGTGCGAGAACAGCCAACAAAATCAGAAGAAAGATACATCAAAAAGGGAGATGGAATTCTATCTCCCTGAGACTAGTTTCACTCAGTGGAGTGGTGAGCAACAAAGGAGGCAATCCAGTCAGCCGTATAGTTTGCCTTCCTGTAAATATGGCGAGCAGCGGTAACCACCGATTCTTGCAGGAGCTGCCAGATATCACGAAGGAGCGGGTGTACAATTCCGAGATCCACCTTGCCCTGAATCCAGCCGATGACAGTAGAAGAATTCCCTTCAATGAAGATCCGCTGGGCCTACAGCTGTTGGGTCGCTCTGCTGATGCTAGCCCAAGCTGCTCTGAGCTAAGCTTTCGAGACAGAAGAGGCCTGAAAGGATGTTCCATCGGCCACCAGGAGTCTTCCATCGTCGAACCGAATGACATACCCTGCACCATTGTCGGTACCACGAAAGCTGCCATCAAAGTTCACCTTGACAAACCCCAGGGGTGGAGGCTCCCAAAGGATAGGTATCGCCCTATGGGCCGCTACCGAAGCAGCATGGGAGACCCAGGAACTGGGGTAGTTAGGGAAGTAACAACATCAAACCGTAGATACTCCAACGCCAAACATCTGGCTCTCAGGATAATCCGACTGTCCGGGATGTTGTCTGCCTCAAATGCCAGCGCATTCCTAGCCAGCCAGATCTGATAGGCAATATAAGCAGCAAGGCAGGCCTCAGATGTCGAACTCTGATGGAGGAAACAGAGAAAGGATAAATAATCTGTATCGTCAATAGCCCAAGGCCAACTCCCTGAAAGCTGCCAGATTTGCCTCACCCCAGAGCAACTCAAAATGGCATGCTCGGTCGACTCATCATAAGCCTCACATACCGGGCAAGACCCCGCAATATCCATGCCTCTCCGACTGAGAAGAGCCTTCGTAGGAAGGCAATCCCATGCCACCTTCCAAAGAAAGATCTTCACACACGGATGGATGGGGAGTTTTCAGATCCACGCCGCCGTAAATAAAGTGTCAAGTGATTCCCTACACAGGTTATAGAGGGAACTCGACGGAGCCTTAGGGAGGCAAGATGAATCCCAGACCCTATTGTCATGCCTCCGGTGATATGGAATTGGGATGGCCAAGATCCTAGAAAGCAGCTGAGGCCCAAACATCATAGATAGATCCTGGGTTCTCTAGGTCCTGTCATCATCCATCAGTAGATCACTGACCCGGAGGTTTTCAGCAACATCCACACTAACAAAAGTCGGTCATCGAGACAATGGGATCGGGGAGATCCATGCATCATGACTAACATCAATAGTGGTCCCGTCTCCCACCAAGCATCTGACATGAGCCATAGCAATAGGGGCATGAGCGCAAATCACCTTCCAGATGAAAGAGCAGCCTCTAGGTGGCTAAAAAGGGGCTCCCTGGGGCTCCAAAAACCATAGCGAGCTCTCATCACTCTACTCCAAAGACAACTGGGCCGGAGTAAATATCTCACAACATGTCTGACAATCAAAGCTTCCCTCATAGCAAGAAGGGATTGGATCCCAAGGCCTCCATCTATGGTAGACTTCCCAGTCAAGTAAATGAACACCATGGCTGTCCTGTCTAGACCTCCATAGAAAACTTCGGAATGTATGTTCCAGCTCCCTCAGACAGGATCTAGGTACCATAGTGTTGGCCATAAGGTAGATAGGAATGGAGCTAAGCACGGGCCGGATAAGAGTAACTCTACCCATCATGGAGAGAGTAGCAGCCTGAAAACCTTAAGATGATCCTGGACCCATTGTACCATAGGCCTAACCTCCAGTTTCCGTAAACAACCATCGGTTATAGGGACACCAAGGTAGGTCAAAATCCCCTGCTGCTCCAAGATCCCCAGGCTGGTCAGGATTGATAGCTTTGTGCGGGGATTCATTTTGGGACTAAGTATGATAGAGGATTTAAGCGAATTAACAAGCTGGCCAGACTCTCGGCAGTAGGATTCCATAACAGTTGCAAAGCATCTAGCATTCTGGGTGGAGGCTCGGTGAATGAGTAGACAATCATCAGCAAAGAGAAGGTGAGAGAGAGGCTGGGCTCCAGGGGCACTCCGATAGGGCTCCAGATGTGATTGCTGGACTGTAACTTCCAGAGCCCTAGAAAGAGCATTAGTACATAGTATGAACAGGTATGGAGACAAAGGGCACCCTTGACGTAGATCGATCAATGAGGGAAAGTAGTCTGTCGCAGTTCCATTCACCAGGATAGCAAATAAAGGCCCCTCCACATAGGCCATGGTCCACCTGATCCAAGTATCTGAAAAGCCGAAGTTATGAAGGTCCGCCGGATAAAGTGCCACCTCATATGATCATAAGCGTGCTCCATATGAAGCTTAATAGCCATGAGTCTCCTTCGAGATGGGGCTCGCTTGAGGTCATACTTAAATTCCTGAGTAAGGAGGACATTATCAGTAATGCCATGACCTCGGACAAAAGCTCCTTGTTCAGAACTAATAAGGCGAGGTATAGTCTTCTGTAGCCGTCCAACCAAAACCTTTGAATAGACTTTGTAGATGGTGTTGCAGAGGCTGATAGGCCTGACATGGCTAGGAGAACAGACTTTCAGGGTTTTCTTCCAATCCTCTGGGGTACCAGAATGGAAAGCATCCAGAACATCCGCAGTAACCTCACCCCCAACAATCATCCAATACCGCCTAAAGAAAAAAGGAGGAAAACCATCCGGGCCAGGAGCTTTGTCCTCCCTCAATGACCATAGAGCATCCCGCACCTCCCGGTAAGAAACGGGCTGGATAAGGATCGAGTTTTCCTGTTCAGTAACTCGGACCTCAGGGCATGGACCCTGAGAGGCTGCGCTATCTCCTGGTGTCAGGTTCTACCTGGATCTGAAGTACTGAAAGAAACGATCAGTAATCGCCTCACTTTCAATCAGAATGGTACCATCATCCTCCCTCAACTGCCAGATCCGATTGGCTAACCTCCTGACCATGGTGGCTTGATGAAAGAATTTGGTATTTCGATCCCCTTCCTTACTCCATTGCACACGAGACTTCTGTTTCCACAGGGTCTACTGCTGTCTTAGGAGAGAATGGTGGGATGAGAGGCAATGACAAAGTCTCCCAATATCAGATTCTTGAAGGCCACCCTCCTGGACCTTCAGCCTTTGGAGCTTAGCTATATCAGCCTCCACATCGGTGATCCGCCTGAAGATATCACCTACCTCGGTTCTATTCCATCAGCGGAGTCTGCGCTTCGCCAGCTCCAAGCGCCGAGACATGCGATATCTCGCATCACCACGGATAGGCAGACTCCAAACAACACTAATCACTCCCAGGATCTAGGGTATAAAGTCCATAGTTTCTCGAAGCAAAAGGGGGTCTCGAGTAGCTCAAACTATCAGTGGTAATAAAGATTAGGCAGTGATCAGACGCAATCCTTGATAGGTGCTGAACCTGATATCCAGGGAAGCGCTGTAACCAAGCTATAGATCCAAGGACCCGATCAATCCTCTCCCAAACTCGAGCTGTACTAGCCCGATTATTACACTAGGTAAAGCGGGAGCCCATGAAGCCCAGGTCAATTAGACCATTATCGGCTATAAACTTCTGAACTCTCTAGAATCAATGTTATCCACATACTGTCTGCCCTTCATCTTCTTGTGAGAGCCAACAACATAGTTAAAATCACCCATAACAAGAGAAGGAAGGCCCTAGGTGACTAACCTAAAAGACTCCTGCCAGAGATTGAGCAGCCTACCAAAGGTTATTCGAAATGCAGGTTTTCCTATGCCCCGCATATTTCAGATCAGAAGCCTGGTCATGACTCCGAGGAGGAAGGGTCGCTCCTCCGCCTCCTTTTATCAAATTCATAGTCTTCCTATTAGGTGGATCCTCTGCCATTGTATTGCCATCATATGTGGCTTGGATAGCCTGCCGTAGTCTGTCCATAGATTCCTCATGAGTCAACTCCCGCAATGCCGGCTTAATTGCCAACTACGGTATCAGGGGGATAGTAACCTCTTGTGGTGCTGGAGCATCCATGTTCAACTAATTAGCACTAGATCCCGAATCTCCTAAGACCCCTGCCGAGAAAACAAAAGGTCCCTGGATATCCTTAGAACTGTCAGTGCCAGTCCTTAATTTAGTATCTGTCTCCCAATAGTGGCCGTGTCGTTTTTAGCTCTGGGTTTAGGCACAGGCACGCTACTTCTTCCCTTTTGATGCAGCGGACGATTGCTTTCCCCTTGAAGCAGCGAGCGAGCAGGGGATCGAGCTCTCTTGGAATGAGAGCGCTGTTTCCCCTTGAGATATTTTGTCAAGCATTCTATGGGTTCCATGGCCACCAGCGGAAGAGATGATGATCCTCCTTCGCCCTCCTCCTCCAGCAGTGAGAATCCCCAGACCGCACCTCGCAATCCCAGCTGGGAGGTCACCGGACGGGGAGGGGAGCTCCGGCGGGAAACCTTTGCTGGTTTGGACCACCCATCGTCGACAAGTGGACCCTTCGGTACTTCTGATGGCAGTTGATTGGCATGATCCAGAGGAACACCCTTCTTCCTCCCTTCCGGTGCTGGTGGCATCCACTTCCTGATAGCCAGGAGCCAAGGGCCAAGGCCGCCACCCCCTTGAAAAGCCTCCATCCCCAGCTCCATGGAGTTGTCGAAGTTGTCCCGCTGAAGCTTTGTCAGAGTGCCAACACCGATGACAAGACATGTGGAGGTGGGGTGGTGGAATTATAGCTATGCCTTGTATTCTTATGAATATGTGACCTATTAATGATTATAAATATGATTTGGTTAATTGTTATTCTAACTATAGTTAAATTATCATACCTGGTTTTGTACTAGTTCAATTATCATAAATATTTTCATTCGTGGTGCCAATTATTGTTCACTGGATGCACAGCTGTGTATTATTGTCTGTTGAACATCGTGCATCATTCTGTGGTTAGATTACGACACGGTTGGATGAGTCCAAAGAGGATTAAGTTGACAGGATACATGCATTGATTTGTATGACAAGGCTTTCATTATTAAGCATTTGGTGACTGAGGTGTTCACGACCAAGGTTGGTCTTCACCCTTCTGTTATCTGTAAAAGCCAAGGGACGTTCTGAGAACCTTAGATGGTCTTGGTTGCCGAAACTTTGAACTTTAGCTCCATGTAAAAATCATTAGGCTGTTATGTCTGTTTTGCATGATATTTAATCTTCCATTTCTGCTCTTGATTAAATCAATTCTGAACCAGCCCTATATTGTACACTTGTTCTTACGTCAAATAAAAGTGTGGTACAATTAAATATTACGACTGTGACGCAGGTTTAAGTCATATTGATGCTTCCCTTTTCTCCCCCTGTTTAGATGGGGTTGATGGTTGGGGAATTCACGCTGTTCATGCCAGTGCATCAAAATCATAAGCCTATCTTTATATCTTTATGTTAACAACTATATGCGCAAAGTAGATGCTACTGTTTTCCTCATAGGTGGCTTGAAAACCTTCAGCCATTGGCGTTGTTGTTCAAGCACTTGCTGGGCTGCATTGGCACCGACTTGAAAGGAGACATGCCGATGCTTCAAACCTATTGGCACCGGCTTTAAAATCATATCGTTCAAAAACTTGAGCAAAAGTTAATTGGCTCATGTGAACTTGAATTAGAAGTACATAATACTTTTTTTTTTTTTTCATTCGATATGGAATTATTTTTGGAGTATTACAATCTTTTTTACATGCTAGCTAGAATTTAATCTGAGTTAGAATCTACTCTTCGTCCCATACACCGATCCAATTAACTTCGTTAGTGGATCAAAATCATGTGGTCCAAAAAATTCTAAGTAAAAGTTAGTTGATACAGATGAATTTGAGTTATAAACATATAATTTTTTTTTCTGTCTAATATAAGACTATTTTTAAGATATTATAATGGTATTGTAGGACCACATAGAACAAATTTCTGTTACATGAGAGAACCTGAACCCTGAAAACATGGGAGTCCTGAAAGCATCTCTTTGGAAGGGGCCTGAAAGGCGAAAGCATCTCTTTGAACAGAACTAGATGGCAGATCTTGATGCATGGGCATTCCTGGGCATTGCCTGTGGGCATATGCTTGTATTGGGGCCTGATGGATGCTGGATTAAAGGGTTCAGGGACATTGGTATTATACATGAAAAATGAAATAAGCCAATGATGTCAGGTGGTAGGCCCTGATGTCATGGCCTGATCGCACCTGTGATTTCAAACAACGCAAACACCAGCCGTATTGAGCACAGAAACTTGTTTGTTTGAAATCACAGGTGCCATATTTGTCCAAGTTCTTGTGATAAATTTAATTATCTACGATGCCATGCACTTTATGGCCAATTGCAATAAGGATTGCAAATTCCTGGAACATGACTATCTAAGAAAAAATCATTCATATAATCCTATCGAATATTGGTGGGTGACAAAAACTTCCGTTGATATATTTCCTAGGTACCATCTTTTCATTTTAATGCACTTTGATTTAATGCTTGAAGTCCCATCACATGCAAAGCGTTGATCTTAACCTCTTTTTCGTGGTGCGCTAGGATTTTGTTGATTCCATCGTTTTAGTTGGGATCCGTCACCATCGAACCTTCTTTACAACCACAAGGAATCTTTATAAATCTTTCACGCTCTGTTTGAACAGAGAGAAAAGCAAGAATGAAAGAAAATAAAAAAAAAAAATAAAGAGAAGGAAAAAATAAAGAGAAAATGTTCTCTTTTTCTGTTTGAATAAGTGAAAAAAAATAAAGAGAAAAAAATTGATATTTTATAATGCAGTAATACTCTCATTATAAATAATTAAAAAATATATCAATTTTTTTTGAAAGATCAATATGAAAGAGCACTCTTGAGTTTTCTCTTCGATTTCGGAGAGAAAACTTTTAGGTAAAGCCCATCACTTTTTTTTTCTTATTTTTTTTAAAGATTTCGAAAAGAAAACTTTTAGGCAAAGTTCATTATTTTTTTTTCTTTAATTTTTTTTTTCTTCTTATTTTTTTTTTCATTCAAATAGGATAAATTTTATTTTATTTATTTATTTTTTTTTTTCTCCAACCAAATACAGGCTAATTAGCTTTTCTCGGCCCCGGCCCTGCCCGGCCCGGCCCCTTCGACTAGGGTCTCGTTGTAAGGATACGAAGTGTCGCTCGGCTTGCCAGATTCCCACCGTGGCACGACGTTTGTGGTCTGGTTTCTTAACCTTCGTCTTTCTTTGACGTTATGCTGCTATTTGGAACTGGTCGCAGTGCACGTAATAGGCTATGGATTTTTAGCTGTGGCTTGCAAGGAAGGAGGGAGCATTTGATGAGGAGAAGGTGCCTTCGTTTCTTAGCTCCATCGAATCAGACGGCCACGATGGCGTCAAAAGGGCGAGGATGTCGTGAATTTTTCGCTTCGCGGGTTCAGGTTGAGGTAAAGGAGAAACCAATAGTGGGGCCGCATCCGCGGTCCTATAAATAGAGGCCACATTGGTGAGCGGAGCCGTAGAGGCGAGAGGGGAGCTCAGTATACAGGGGGAAACTTCCACGATGAGTTCCAACCAGCGACGCAAAGGCATGCGGCGGGAAAAAGAATAGAACCCACTCGACCACCTCCTCCTCCTCTTCTAAAAGGAAGGGGCCATCGCTCGCCTCTTGTCTCTCCCTTGATGTTGGAAAACCAAGTGCCGGTGGAGAACGGAGCGCAGCGGAGCTTCTTGAAGAAGAGTCGGCGGTGCGGACGGATCGGGAACCATCAGTGGTGAGTTCTCCTTCTCAGATCTCGCATTTTTCTCGGCATTCGTAGCGCTATCATTGAATTCATTTTGGATCGAGAAACCGATTTCTCTTCTGTTTTCTTTTTCCGATCCCCTTGTAATCGACCGATCTTTCTATGGGATTTTTCTTCTGTTTTTGGGGATGGACCGATCTCAATTTAAATTAATTTTAGGGTTCTTTCTCGTTTTCTTTTCCTTATTTTGCTATCTGTTGGAATTTCCTTCTTTCTTTTCGATTCGTTGTGGAACTTGATTTCAACGTATTCCAGGAAAACAATATATTGTTTTAATTCGAAGTATGTGATTAGCTTACGTTCTTTTCTTGCCTTCTAGTGAAGTCTAGCACTGCCCCCTCACCGACTGGGAAAATAAAATAAAATCAAATCAAACCATGGATCCCTAGCCAAAGAAACCGATCAAAGTTATTTTTATCATAAAATTATTAGAATTATCTAATGGAGAAGGTGAGCCTTTTTTTCGCGGCTGACTGAATTTTAAAAGTCTTTCTTTCTCTCCCCGTTCTTTGGTGTTCGTTCACGCTTTCGTATTTGTATCCACGTGATAAAAGGCTCTCTCTCGTGGTTCTTTAATTCTTTTGGAGGTTAATCATGAAAGGAGATCTGTTGCGTCGTCAGTTTCGTTCTTTCGTTGTATTTAACTTTCGTCGTGGCAGTATCACTCATCTCGTTTACCATAATAATAATAATAAATAATAATAATAATAATAATAATAATAAAGATATACTTTTGGTCTCCGAACTTTCACTTTGAAAGCTGTTATATTTTTAGTCTTTTATATTATATGTTTAGGTTTAGCATCTAAATTCAATAGCTAACATATTATTTTATCAATTAATAAATAAAATTTTAACTAATCGTTAACTGATTATATGCAATGGAAGGATATAAATGTAATATTTTTTAAATATAAGATCTAAATTGTAACAATAAAAAGGTTGAGGATTCAAGTAAATTTTGAGTGAGACTTTGAGAATCAAAAAGTACCCGATCCATGTAGCTAGGAAAAGACTTAGATGAGTTGAGCTGATCAGTTGAGTTAGGTTTGAGAATCAAAAAGCATGTCTTAATAAAATAATTGTCGGATCAAAACAGTTTTTACGCTAGAAATAAAAATAAGCTGGATCGATGCAGAATGAACGGGGATGGATTGCGTCCAAACGTATACGAGCAATAAATTTTCCAACTAATCAGGTGACCGTCATTGTCCAGCCTGAATAATTCTCCACGGGCAATCAATGGGGGTCCAACTAATCAGATGACCGTCGTTGTCCAGCCTGGATAATTCTCCACGATTGGTCCACTTAAAGAAGTGGCCAATTTGAACGGTGGGTCTCACGGAGTTGTATGTGCATCAAGGTGACGGGTAACTGCAACAGTCGCTCTACGTTTTGGCCGAGTAGGTAGCCGTACTATCAACGTCAAGACCAAAAAGTTCAGGGAAACGTAGTGCATCGTCTTCGGTGAAGCAGCCATTGATCATGCACGCATACGAGCGCCTACCATGGTTCAATGAGCCATGTTGCATCTCGTATGCGCGCTAGCATCCGATGCACGCCATCGTGCACAAAGACTTTTTTAAAGTTTTGACAGCAATAGACACCCATACGTTCATTGTTTGGGGGCTTCCACGCATGGATGCCATATGAAAATAAAATGAAAACATGATGCAATGAAACTCTCTAGGACTACCTTTAGAAATCATTTAGGATTTATTGAAAGCTTGATATTTCGTGCACCCTCTTCTCTATGTAGATGATTAAATGAAGGGTGTCATATGCGTCGCGGTAATTTGATTTTGATAGTACTTAAAATTTTTATTTTTATTTGAACAAGTATTTCATAGCAAACGCACAAATATTGTCATATGGAAGTATAACATGACGGAGGCAGTGATGTGAAGCTTGTAAAGAAAATTTCCTTGATATATCATAAGATGCATGTGAGGGAAAGCATTTGTCACTGTGATCATGCGAAAGGTGGCACTACAAAAAAATAAAATATTACAATGCCCAAATGCGTCGCAATTGCATCGCTAAACATGCTATTGCGACGCAATAGCGACGCAATGACGACGTCGCTCAGATGTCCATCGCAATACCCATTTATCGCAATTGCGTCGCAATATTGCGATGCTCTGCGACGCAACATTGCGTCGCAATATTACGATGCATCCAAATGCGTCGCTAAATTTAAAATTAATTTTTAATATTTAAAATTATTATTAAATATTGCGATGCACTAAATTGCGTTGCAATATTGCGACGCATCTAGTTGCGTCGTAATATTTAATAATAATATTTTTGGTATAATAGCGACGCAATTTGAGTCGCTAATGCGTCGCAAATAAAAATTTTTTAAAATATTGCGACGCAAGGTCATTGCATCGCAATATTTATTAAAAATATTTTAGATATAACAGCGACGCAATTTTAGTCGCTAATGCGCCGCTATTAAATTTATTTTTAAATTATTGCGATGCCAGGTCATTGCGTCGCAATATTTAATAATAATATTTTGAAATATTAGCGATGCAATTTTAGCCGCTAATGCGTCGCAAATTAAATTTTTTAAAAAATATAAAAGATTAAAAATTAAAACGGTTAATACAATTTCGTTAAATCTAAATATTGATAGAAACATTTTTCACTCAATCCAAACAATAATAAATTTTTAAAAATAATTCATATATTAAAATTTTGAAGTTTTTACAACATAAAAAAAGAAAAGAAAAATACATCAAGAATCTGGGCGATCACGTGGAGGCTGTGGAGGCTGAAGACTCTGCGACAAGCGGCTAACCATATCCCGCAAATAATGCATCTCATCTCGCATGTCTGCAATCTCCTGATCCCGGCCTCGCATACGATCCTCGAAATCTTGTTCGACCTCCTGACGAACCTCCTCTGCAATAGATCTGCGAAGGTCGTATAAACGCTCGGAAGGAAGATCACCAGAAACTCGCGAGCTGGAGACCTGATGGGGAAAATATGTAGAAGCTCTAGTGCCCAGACCATAGACCCTGCGGTCTCGTGGTTGGGCACCAACAGCCTCCAAAAACATACGCCGACTCTCCTCTGCTGAGAGTTCGATGGGCGTCTCCCCATCAGTAGAGTCGACCTGCGATGCCTGGGAGCGAAGCTCCTCGACTCGTGTCTTGAAATTATGAAATCAACAATAAATGAGTTAATAAATTTCTTGAAATAAAATTTTAGAAATTAAACAGATACTACATAAATCTAATTTCTTACCGCAACCTCCCGTGATCGCGTGTCGACCCAGAAACCGTCCCTCCTGGTGTGTCGCCCTGAATAGACGAAACTCACCAGGATCTCCACCCTCCTGCACAGACTATAACAAAAAAAAGGTATTAATACAAATATTTGTAAATAACTAAAATAGTAATTAAAATATTTATGTTTTCTTACCATACGCCGTCTGTGCTCCTGAATCGAAATGAAGCCCGAAGTATGGCGGGAGAGACCCGTGCCAGAACCGCCCTTCTCAGATCGGCGGTTCGTGCTGGCTGATGCGGACCTCCTGCGCCATCCATCGGACTGCCAGGCCTGCTGCCACTCGTGCCAAATACCCTCTGGCACGTGCGCAGGACGCTGACCCGATGACCTCCAACGATAAAGCATGTCGGAGTATCGGCGTCCCGTCAGAGCCTCCCATGCTGCCCTAATGGCATCATGGCTGGCAGGATCCCACGTAAACTTTTTCTGCATTAAAATAAACAGTTAGTTTCTGAATTTATTAAGTTTAAGAAATTTTATATCACTGATAAATTGTATTTAATAAGTTTACCTGAAACTCAGAAAAATAAAACTCCCTCGTGGCTGGAGATACGTGGCGCCAATCGTAGCCACTGGGATCTGCACGCCTCTGAAATACGGCGCTGATGTGGCTGGATACATGATGCTGCTCAATGAATCTGTTAAAAAAATGCATGTTTATAAGTAATTGACTTAAAAACATAAACATATATTTTTAATTAGTATATACTTACATCCCCTGAGCATCAAGTCGAAGTATAGTGCGGCCGATGGTGGAAGAACTCTCGGAGGTATGTGCCGATCGGCTGGATGATAATACTGCTGGAGAGATCGAAGGCTGTTCCACTGCTGGAGATCCAAACTCTCCATCTCCGACGCTCATGTGATCTGATGTAGCAGGGCTACGTCCCTGCTCACTCCGTCTGTCGTCGGTAGATCTACCTCTGCCCGTCATACTGAAAATACTACAGATTCACACAATTAAATTACGATTAATGATTGACTATGTAAGAATTTAACACTTATAAAAAAAAGTTAATTTTTAAAAAACCTCTATGTTTAATCGATGTCATTTGTTTCGTGAAATGTTGGTTCAACATCCGATGCCGTATCGGATTGCGAATCAGTTTCATTATCATCGGAAGGAAACCGAACATTTGCATCCGCAATTTCTTGGACATCACCATTTGGATCTCTAAGTGATGTTTCAGGAGCCCTTGTGTCATCCTCAATTGCATGCATTTCCATTTCATCCTCTTGAAATGCAGGGCACTCGGCTGATTGACTGATGAACTCTCCTCTAATACGATTGTTGAACGTGGGACGATTTTAGAAACGGCCCACCAATCTCGCTTGTTGTTGCGCAAACTTGGATATCCGCAGTAAAAGACTTGCTGAGCTTGGGATGCAAGGATGAATGGGTCATATTTCTGCAATCTTCGTCGATGGTTCACTTCAACCAAATTGTAGTCGTTATGAACCCTTTTGCCCACAGGAACTATCGGATCGAACCAATCACAACGAAACAATACGGTTCGTTTCATAGGCCAACCGGGATTTCAACTTCAACCACCTCTACTAACTTTCCATAATAATCCTGCATATTTGCTCCAACACTTTCTCCTTTCACACACGCCCCAGTTCTGCGTGCCTCTTGAAGCTGCTAATCGTTCAATCTGAAATTTTACCCATTTACAAAATAGCCAGTAGAGGTTGTTACGGTCTTCAATGGCCATTGCGATAGACATTTAATGAAAATATTGTCGGTTGTGGACCATGGACCGTTGACCTATAAATTAAAAAGCTATTGACATCCAATTCAAAAAAAAATAGCCATTATCAAAATTGATTGAGTGATACTACTCATAAATTCATAAAACCAGTAAGCAAACTCCGTTTCTAATTTCTGCCCAATTGCAACTTGACTGATGTCGGGATTCATCTATCGTTGTCTATCACAAAACATCCTTATGGGATGAAAAGGATGAAAACTAATGTTAGAAATTAAATATTGTGGTATATTGTAATTTAAATTAAAATTTCCAATTTAGCATTGAAGTATAACTTACTCAATATATGGATCGACTTCTCTACAGTTCATTAGGATGTAATAATGTGCTGCATTATACTCCATATCGCTAAGATTTCTTGACTTCTGCCCACCAAAGGAACGGTCGATAGCTTTAAAAATTAATATTCTACCATCATTAGCTTCTCCTTCGTCCACACATACGTCATCGTTACGACCATGATTTTGGATAGGTCCCATCGGCACTCCTTCTCAAATCACCTCTTCTGCAGTACTGATTAAGTTCTTCTCTTGACTTTGCAGTATCTTTTGTTTTTCCCGGGATGTTTAGCACCGTGTTAAATATGTTATCAAAGAAATTTTTCTCGATATGCATAACATCCAAGTTGTGCCGGATGAGATTTGTGCTCCAATAAGGCAAATCCTAAAATATACTTCGCTTCTTCCAGTTATGTTCTTTACATATACGGCCATTTATTCTATCTGCATCCAGTTCCCATGCATACATCAACCTCAAATGCTCTATAGAATCAAATAGATCCGTGCCGGACCTAACCGGTTCGGCGAATTTTGTGACTGCTTTGTTCTTCCGGAAGGCGATCAAGTTACGCCTGTAAGGATGATTTGGGGGCAAGAACTTCCTATGGTTATCAAACCATGATTGCTTACCACTCTTCTGCAATGTAAATGCATCCGAATCATACATGCAATGAGGGCATGCCAGACGTCCAGTAATGCTCCAACCAGACAACATTGCATATGCCGGAAAATCACTTATTGTCCACATCAAAGCAGCTCTCATTAAGAAATTCTGTTTCATAGAAATGTCGTAGGCTACGACTCCTGTTTCCCACAACATTTTCAATTCGGCCACCAACGGTTGCAGAAAGACATCAATCTTTTCCTTTGGATTTGATGGTCCTGGAACCAAAACGGTTAAAAACATTGCAGTATCTTTCATGCACTTCCATGAAGGAAGGTTATATACAGTCAGTATCACAGGCCAACATGAATACTGTTGCCCCGTTTGACCAAATGGTTGGAAACCATCGGTACAAAGACCTAATCTCACATTCCTTATATCTTCAGCGAAATCAGGATGATTTTCAT
Organism: Calamus simplicifolius; assembly: GCA_900491605.1. Classification (NCBI taxonomy): domain Eukaryota; kingdom Viridiplantae; phylum Streptophyta; class Magnoliopsida; order Arecales; family Arecaceae; genus Calamus; species Calamus simplicifolius. The sequence continues at coordinate 75,970 of UESW01001420.1, read as the reverse complement.
TGAAATGCTTCCAAGCCTTTGAATCTGATGGATGCCGCATTTCATCCTCTTTAGATTCATGTTCGGCATGCCATCTCATATCAGCAGCTGTTGCCTCAGATCTATATAATCTCTGCAGGCGTGGGGTAAGAGGAAAGTAATGCATCCTCTTGTAAGGCACACTTTTCCTCCTACTTGTACCGACTCCTCCTTCGGTGTTTTTGTACCTCGATTGCCCACAAATCTTACACCATCTCAGTTCTGAGTCTTCACCCCAAATATCATACAATTGTTCAAGCAACAATCGATCTTATTAACTGGGAGCCCAAGCCCATGCAACAACTTCTTTGTTGCGTAAAAACTGTCTGCCGCAACATTGTCATTTGACAAAATTTCTTTGATTAACCCAGCTAAAGAATTGAACGCCTTTTCTGATAATCGATGTTCTGCCTTAATATTCAACATTCGAGCAGCTGTAGACAACTGGGAATGACCCTCACAACCAGGATACAATTCTTGATTTGCAGCACGTAACATATCATAAAATTGCTGTGCATCTGGATTTGGTTCTTCCATAAATGTATTCTGATTGAATTCATTACCCGATGCATTCATCACCATTTATTCATATATGTTTAAATTCACAAATGGTTCATCTACGGGAATTGACTCTTGTTGGCCTATAACAGCTGCTGGAATATCCTCTGGTTCACCATGACAGTACCAAACATAGTAATCAGGAACAAACCCCTTCTTACACAAATGTACCTTAACAGTTTCCACATCTCTGTAGGCTTTATTCTGACACCTGTGGAAGTTGCATGGGCACCTAATCCTAGGGCCATCCATCCAGTCAGGTTAGCTACATGCAAATGCGATAAATTTTTCCAATCCATTCAGAAAATCTGGATTAAGCAAGCCATCTTTTATCCTTGCATACATCCACGAGCGAGCCTCGCTCATTTTTGACCGACTTATACAAAGTCTGGTAAATCATTAAATGAAACCACAAAATAAAACTATATTAGTATTACTAAATTATTTCTTGGTCACAACTAAGGTTAATAACAACCATTTAAATCATTTATAAGTAAACCAATTTTTTTTAGGCAACTAAGGTCACTACCATGCAAGGGCGAGCCATGGCTACGATCCTTGGCGTGCTAGCAAGGACCGATGCACAGGTTCATGGCTAATGGGAGGGCTTGAGTTTGGGTCGAGCCGCAAGGCGGTGCGTTTAATCATGAGACTTCACAAGCATTCAAGTGTCTTAAATTAATTCTACCTTCACTCCATGTCTATAAGGTAAGGCCCTATCCCATTCAAGAATATTTTTTGTGATATTATTCTGCTATTAATTATCATCGATCGGTTACATAGAAATTTCGACAGCATTTCCTCATATGTTCTCCTAAACGTGTGGTATATAAGCCACACTAGGAGAATGTATGAGCAAATACAAATCGAAATCTCACCCAATGATGATTAATAGCAGTCTAACATATCGCAAGAAATATTCCCAAACTGTCCACTAGAACAATTTGAGAATTTGCAAGACTAAGGCTTACAAATTCTTAAACGGGTCTAAAGGTTATAGTGCTGTGATTATGGAAGTCCGAAGACAATCGAACTTATGCTTGTTATTCTTAACTTCTTGTGAATTATACATGTAATCACTAACTTTTTAAGATTATTGTGTCGAATACAAATGTTTGTGAAGATTAAAATGTAAATCATTGAAACTACTAATTTGTTGCTGGAAATTAAATAATATTACAACAAGACTTTTTATTTAGCATTACATAATTTAATGCATCATTCAGTTTGCAGCAGAATATAAATAATCAAGACATAACAATTGTAAATAAGTACAAATGCACAATATTATTGCATAAACATTCTGCTTAAATTAATTATTGTATAAACATTATGCAAATTAAATAATAATACAACAAGACTTTCTATCTAACATTACAAATATTATTACATAATCAAGACAAAATGGGGGGTTCCCCACCCCCCACCCCTATTAAATTAAAAAAAAAAAATTTTTTTAGTGACAGTGGCCTGGCCACCGTGGCCGTGGCCAGGCCACTGCCGTGGCCGCGGCCAGGCCGGAGAAGACGGCCACGGCAGCAGTCGTGGCCGCCTTGTCCGGCCGCGGCCACGGCGTGTCCGGAGAAGAAAAAAAAGGGGGACCCCCCCCTTTTACGAAATGTTTTTTTTTTTTTTGTGACAGTGGCCTGGCCACCGTGGCCAGGCCACTGCCGGCCACGGCAGCGGCCGTGGCCGGAGAAGACGGCCACGGCAGCGGCCGTGGCTGCCTTGTCCGGCCGTGGCCGGACAAGAAAAAAAGGGGGGGGGGGGCTGGGGGGTTCCCCCCCCGTTACGAATTTTTTTTTTTGAGAGTGGCCTGGCCACCGTGGCCAGGCCATTGCCGCGGCCACGGCAGCGGTCGTGGCCGGAGAAAAAAAGGTGGGGGGGGGGGGGGGGGGGTTCCCCCCCCCCCCTGTTATGAATTTTTTTTTTTGTGACAGTGGCCTGGCCACCGTGGCCAGGCCACTGCCGGCCACGGCCGCTGCCGTGGCCGGAGAAGACGGCCATGGCAGCGGCCGTGGCCGCCTTGTTCGGCCGCGGCCATGGCCGTGGCCGGATAAGAAAAAAAGGGGGGGGGGGGGGGGGGGGGGGGGAACCCCCCTGTTACGAAATGTTATTTTTTTTTTTTTGTGACAGTGGCCTGGCCACCGTGGCCAGGCCACTACCGGCCACGGCAGCGGCTTCGGCCGCGGCCGCTGCCGTGGCCGGAGAGAAAAAAGGAGGGGGGGGGGGGGGGGGTTCCCCCCCTGTTACCAAATGTTTTTTTTTTAATTTTACAGTGGCCTGGCCACCGTGGCCAGGCCACTGCCGGCCACGGCAGCGGTCGTGGCCGGAGAAGACGGCCACGGTCTTGGCCGTGGCCGGAGGGAAATTATTAAAAAAAAAATTTTTTAGAGAGTGTGGGGGCTTACCTGGTCGAGAGAAGACGCCGGAGTCGGAGGAGAACGCCGGGGAGCCGGAGCACCAGAAGGGAGGAGCCGGAGCAGCGAGGTGGGAGCCGAAAATTTTTAGAGCACGGCAGCGGCTAGGTCAAGACGAAGAAGAAGAAGAGAAGGCCCGCTTTTATATAAATAATTAGCGACGCAATAATTTGCATCGCTATCTGGTCGCAATATTTTTTTTTAAATTTATTATGTATTAGCGACGCATTAATGCGTCGCTAATCCATCGTTAATCTGATTTTATTATAATTTTATGAAAAAATAGCGACTCAAATAATTGCGTCGCTAATGCGTCGCTAACTTGGTGCCAATGTTCGGCGAGAAATTTATTTTTATTTTCTAGGAATTGCGTCGCTAAAGCGTTGCAATATTTTTTTAATATTTTTAATTGATTAAAATAATAACTTATTACAATAATTGCGACGCAAGCAGTGCATCGCAATAATTTTTTATATTTATAAATGATAATATTTATAATTTATGATAATAATTGCGACGCAAAATTGCATCGTAAATTTTTTTAATATTTTTAATTAGATATATTTCTTTTAAAAACATTGCGACGCAATATGCATCGTAATATTATATTTCTTTTATTTATTAATACTAATAAAAATCATATTTACTTAAAATAATTGCGACGCATATTTTGTCACAATATTTGTTTATTTTTTCTTCTAAAATGCGTCGCTACGGCATCGTAATAATTTTTTAATATTTATAAATGATAATATTATAATTAATGTTAATAATTGCGACGAAAAATTGCATCGCAATATATTTTATAAACTTTTTAATTACATATATTTATTTAAAAAACATTGCGACGCAACTATTGCGTCGCAATATTATATTTCTTTTATTTATTAATACTGAAAAAATTTATATTTACTAAAAATAATTGCGATGCATACATTGCGTCGCAATATTTGTTTACTTTTTTCTAAAATGTGTCGCTACGGCATCGCAAATTTTTTTAAATATTTATTAATGATAATATTTATAATTTATGATAATAATTGCGATGCCTTATTGCGTCGTAATAATTTTTTTAATATTTTTAATTAGATATATTTATTTAAAAAATATTGCGACACAAATTATGCGTCGCAATATTATATTTTTTTTTATTAATACTAATAAAAATTATTTTTACTAAAAATAATTGCGACGCATACATTGCATCACAATATTTGTTTAATTTTTCTGCTAAAATGCGTCGCAATAATTTTTTAATATCTTTTTAAACTTTTTCATAAATTTTTTTTTGAGTAATTATAAGTGATCCGACGGTTGCGATCGATCCAAGCCATGATCGATCACAGTCGGCGATGATCCGACGGTTGCGATCGATCCAAGCCATGATCCCGATCGGCCATGACCTATCTCGGACCGTTGCAATCCGTCCGAGATCAGCGACGATCTGACGGTTGCCATCGATCGAAGCCCTGATCGATCCCGGTCGGTGATCAACGATCTCGGACCGTCGCGATCGATCCGATAGGCGACAATCCGACGGTTGCGATCGATCCAAGCCGTGATCCCGATCGGCCACGACCGATCTCGGACCGTGGCGATCGGTCCGATCGGCGACGATCCGACGGTTGCGATCGATCCAAGCTGTGATCCCGATCGGCCACGACCTATCTCGGACCGTTGCAATCCGTCCGAGATCGGCGACGATCCGACGGTTGCGATCGATCCAAGCCGTGATCCCGATCGGCCATGACCGATCTCGGACTGTGGCGATCGGTCCGATCGGCAACGATCCGACGGTTGCGATCGATCCAAGCCCTGATCCCGATCGGCCACGACCGATCCCAGACCGTTGCAATCGGTCCAAGATCGCTGGCGATCCGACGGTTGCAATCGATCCAAGCCCTGATCCCGATCGGCCATGACTGATCTCGAACCGTGGCGATCGGTCCGATCGGCAATGATCCGACGGTTGCGATCGATCGAAGCCCTGATCCCGATCGGCCACGACTGATCTCGAACCGTGGCAATCGATCCGATCGGCAATGATCCGACGGTTGCGATCAATCCAAACACTGATCCCGATCGGTCACGACCGATCCCGGACCGTTGCAATCGGTCCAAGATCGCTGGCGATCCGACGATTGCAATCGATCCAAGCCCTGATCCCGATCAGCCACGACTGATCTCGGACCGTGGCGATCGGTCCGATCGACGATGATCCGACGGTTGCGATCGATCCAAGCCCTGATCCCGATCGTCCATGACCGATCTTGGACCGTGGCGATCGCACCGATCGGCGTCGATCCGACGTTTGCCATCGATCGAAGCCCTGATCGATCCCGGTCGGCGATCAACGATCTCGGACCATTGCGATCGATCCGATAGGCAACAATTCGACGGTTGCGATCGATTCAAGCCGTGATCCCGATCGGCCACGACCGATCTCGGACCGTGGCGATCGGTCTGATCGGCGACGATCCGACGGTTGCTATCGATCCAAGCCCTCATCCCGAATGGCCATGACCGATTCTAGACCGATGCGATCGGTCCGAGATCGCTGACGATCCGACGGTTGCGATCGATCCAAGCCCTGATCCCGATCGGCCACGACCGATCTCGAACCGTGGCGATAGGTTCGATCAGCGACGATCCGAGGGTTGCGATCGATCTAAGCCCTTATTCCGATCGGTCACGATCGATTTTGGACCGATGCTATTTAACATAATTAATTTTTTAAAATACATTGCGATGCAAAGGGTTGCGTCGTAATTTTTTAATATGATAATTATATTATAAAAATTAATTTTAATTATAATAATTACGATGCAACAAGTGCGTCGCTATATTAAAACATAATTTTTTTAATTAATTTTTTGGTTTATTGCGTCGCTAATGCGTCGCTATTTAACATAATTAATTTTTTAAAAATATTGCAACGCACTGTGTTACGTCGCAATTATTTTTTCTCATATTTATACTTTATAAAATTTAATTTTATTTAAAATAATTGCGACGCATTTATTACGTCGCTAAATTAAAAAATAATTTTCTAATTTTCTGTGTTATTGCATCGCTAATGCGTCGCTATTTAAAATATTTAATTTTTTTTAAAACATTGCGACGCACTGAGTTACATCGCAATATTTTTTTCTAATATTTCTACTTTAAAAATTTAATTTCATTTAAATTATTTGCGACGCAATTGGTGCGTCGCTAAATTAAAAATAATTTTTTTAATTTTCTAGTTTATTGCGTCGCTAATGTCGCTATTTAATATATTTAATTCTTTTAAAAACATTGCGACCCACTGTGTTGCGTCGCAATATTTTTTTCTGATATTTAAATTTTATAAAATTTAATTTCATTTAAATTATTTGCGATGCAATTGGTGCGTCGCTAAATTAAAAATAATTTTTTTAATTTTCTGATTTATTGCGTTGCTAATGCGTCGCTATTTAACATATTTAATTCTTTTAAAATATTGCGACGCACTGTGTTGCATCGTAATATTTTTTTTGATATTTATATTTAATAAAAAATTAATTTAAAAATATTGCGACGCATATTTGTGTCACAATATTAAAAATTAATTTTTTTTGAGTTTCTGGTTAATTGAGTCGCTAATGCGTCGCTAATTGCGTCGCAATATTTTGTTGTTATAAAGGCGTCGCAAAGTGGTCGCAATTTAGCGACGCATAATTACATCGCTAAATTTGCATCGCTATTTCAGTATTTTCTTGTAGTGTGGGTAGCGATCCTGTTGCAAATCCACTCGTTTTTCATCTCCTCGAGATAGAGGTAGAAGAACCTTGCGGGTCACCGATGAACATGTTGCAGTGCTTCAAGATGGATGGATATAGATGTACAGACCACGCGTACAAAGGGAATTTATCTTATAATAGTAGAAGAAGGTAGCATAGGGCAGAAATTTGTGATGACCAGCTTGAGATTCTATGGTGTGATTAATGTTTACTTAGCAAGTGGGCTCATCACAAAAACTAGCCTCTAGGAGCAAGGATCCAACGTAATGGAAGCATGTCGTGACTTAAAAGCAACCTTTTAATTGTGATCTAAGCAAAGGTCAGAATTACACTCCTTTACTTTATCCGGTATTTGAATCTTTGAATACTTTTATTTAGGCCCTCGATGGTCCATATCAGAAATTCTGGATCCGTGTATCAGACCGGCCCAGCTCGGGCTCCTTGGCACAACTGCACAAGGACTTTTTCTGGCACATTACGAACCCGACCCACTATAGGTCCGAGCCCTATATAGAGACAGGATCCAGCGGGCTAATAAACTTAAATTCTAGGTTGCTTTTGATAGCCGATAATATATTTAAATTATTAATAATTTAAATTAGACTTATCAAATAATTATGTTTGATATATATTTTTAATAATAATTTATTTTATAATAATAATTTAAATTACTTTTTATAAATAATAATATAATATTATTTATATATATATTAAATATAGTAATCTATTTTATCAAATGCAACCCTAAAGCTAGGGACGGGCCCCATTCTCCTGCCTGCGTCTCATGAACCGCCTCGGCAGGTCCGGCGTGGTTCTCGTGGGCCGCGCGCACCAAGCTTAGGCTTGCGTTGCTTCACTTCCTCGTCTTCACTTCCTCGTCTTATACATTAAGCTTGTTTTGCCTTGCAGCAAGTAGGCTCGCTGCACCGCACCTTGGACGTACATGTCATGACGAACGAAGCAATGGAAGAACCCACCATCAGCAGCAGGGAGAGGTATATTCGGTTCATGGAGAACTCGTGCTGCACCGACTTCTGCCTCGGGCCCAACCCTTTCATGGCCCGCTACGTCTACGCCCTCCTCTTCCTCCTTGCCAGCCTCCTGGCCTGGGCCATCCGAGACTATGGCCGCTCTGCCATCTCCGAGTTCCAGCGTACGAACCTCGCCTAGGTCCGTCCTTTTTTTTTTTCTCCATTGGACGGTGTGCGAGACTTCACAGTCACTTTCCTTGGGTTTTAATCTACGCAGGACTAGAAGGCTGCCATGGTGTTCGTTACTGCTTGGGTGCAGAAGGTGTGCTCCGCGTTAGCTTTGGCTGTTTCGTATCCTTTGCAAAGGTTGCTGACCATTTCGGAATTAGGAGTGGTGTATAATAGTGCGACAGCAAAGCCTTGGTCCAAACTAGGAGTGGTATATATTATTAATAATATGCTAAAAAATAAAACTTTTGATGCCCCATCATGGTCATTGCTCCTCTTACACGAAAACTCAAGCGGAGTTCCGTCCGTTAGGCAAAGAAATGTAGAATTTCGAACACCAGTGAGGTTTTTGGTAGATCAGATCTCTCTTTGTGCCCATTCAATGGAGCTTCGACCCTTTCATTCTTGCACTACCTCTGATGTTGAACTCTGCAGAACACGTCATGAACATTCCTAAATCCAATGGTGATTCTTAACTTTCGACAGTTATTCTTCTTTGTCATGTTTCTCTCGACAGCTGGCACGAAGAAATTGGATGATCCTCGGAACTCTTGGCACTCTGAGTGGTGGCCTGCTAAGATCATCATGTGGATGGGTTTCATGGCGGTGCCGTTCTTTATACCTTCTGCATTTATCCAGCTCTATGGTTGGCTTCTGTGTGGGTTTTGGTTAATTACAGTTAAATATTCATCATTTCATGACTTTCTTCTGCTGATTCTGAATGATTGTTCTTCTTTCAGGGAAACTTGCACATTTTGGTGCCGGGTAACAAGGCCTACTTCCATTTTTATTCTCTTAGTTATCCATTGTTAGTTGTTAGTAAATCCTACAGAGAAAATTATACCTCAATGACTTCCTTTCAGGGCATTTCTTCTGATTCAGCTAGTCAGTGTGATCAGTTTCATTACATGGTTGAATGACTACTGCCGGTCCCAAAAAAATATAAAAGATGGTACATCTACTCTTTTATGCACACCAACTATTTTCAAAAAACATGAAAGATGGTATTGTTGGGATATGTGCCCATAAATAAATGAGATGTATTATTTTGCTGATTAATTTGAGAAATTTTCAATATTATTTTTGCATGCATGTTTTGATGCTTTATAAATATCAAAATTTTTTGGATTATTTAATTGTGACTTTAAATATTGTATATAAGTGTTATATATAGAGAATAATATTTAAAGTAAATAATCTAAATCTTCATAATCATAAATTAAAGTTGAGATATTTAATTTAAAATTACTAGCGCGGTTCATTAGATTCCGAATGAAATGATCTTATTCGGATTGTTGATAATGGGATTATCGGAATGAAAGTGCTTTATATAATTTGATTATATAGAATTGAAACACGATTAATTATGAATCTCTAATAAATTTTGTTATTAAAATAGAGCATTCAAAATTAATCAATGATGGTCATATATAAATCGATCTTAATTCTGATAATTAATAGACTCCTATTTATTGTATTATATTTTTTGATATACCGGGTAATGACACAAAAACATAGTGTCAAATTCTTGGTATATTGAAAATATAATAACATAAATAGCTAGGAATATTAATATACAAGATAAAATTCATTCCTTCGTAAAGAAGTTAGATGAACGATTTTCATAAGTGTTGATTCAGGGCTTGAATAATAAGAGCGCCCAATTTATGATTAGATTATAAATATATTATTCATTATAGAATCAATGGTACTTATGGAGAAAGATATAATTAAAGAGGTTAACGAAAAATACCTAGCTTTAATTATGAACCGTTTATGGAGGATTAATTTATATGTAGTGACTATATCAATAGATAATTCATATCTTTTTGAATATAATTAATTTTATAATTTTGAGAGTGCAGTTTTAAATTTTTAGTGGAGTAATTTAGAATTAATAATTTTGATATTTTAATTAAGGTGTTAATTAAATATCAAAATTATTGGAGCTTAAAGTTATAATGTCCATAATTCCTCTAAACGGCTCAATTAAATTATATGAACTTTATGATATGTTGGGTTGAATTATTAATTTGAAATTAAGAATTCTAAATTAATTTTCACACAAAAATTAATTGGATTAATTTTTATTTTAAATAATATAATTATTTAAAATAAATTTAAAATTATTTTAAATTAAAAATTATATGGTGTGCTAAGGAACACATCGTAGGCATGTTCCACAAGAAGAGTTCATATGGAAGTTATTTTATTGTTGAAGAAATATATGGGATCATGGAAGAGCTTTTCTCTCTCCCATATCATCCACATTGAAGATATCAAAAGAAACCAACAATGGATTGTTGGATAGATATATGGGATTGTGGGAAATATTTTCTCTCTCACATTACCCTAGTTAAAGTAATCTCTTATCTTAAATTTTAATTAATTAATTAATTAAAAAGGGATGGTAGTTATTTTTTTGTAGAATATAAGATTCATAAGAGAAAAATAACGTAACATGATTCCCATTATCCACAGAGAGTTTTTTCCTTCATCTTCAGTTTGTCTCATATGTTGAGAATACAAAGTGACTCAAAAAATTCAGCCAAATTAGACATGCCCACTCGTTGGTATTCATCATAATTTGGAGATCTTTCTAAATTTGGAGAATGTTTAGAAAGATCCATGGTGATCGAAAGGATTTGGTGATTCCAAGATGGTGTTGGTAATTAACTCAACTGGGTCCTGTTCAATACACACAAAGTGTACTAGCACAAATAATTAGAATAAATCATTCCCCGTAGTCAAGACAGACCTACTAAAAATTTGTGCTACAGTTCTATTGATGGTGTGTCCAATTCCATCTAAAACTGTGAACAATAAACTTGTATTCCAAAAGAACCGATGATCTAGTCTTCTGTGTGTAAGCCGTACTCTACACACTAGATCAAATACTCTTTGTAAATACTAGACACATGCACATATATATAGTAAATGGCACACATTGCTCAAAATGAATTCTCATTAAAAATGTAAAGACATAACATAAAGCATATCTTTTAGTCTATATCTCTATCAGTTGATGGAGTTCAAGATATTCGACGGAGGTTAATTTCTTAATCTCCTTATTGTTTTTATTATTAAATTAATATGGGTATAGATCGTCGAACAAAAAATTTTAAGATATGCGATTTGATCCTTATCTAGCTTTCACAAATATTTTAAAATCGGTTTGAGACAACGAACAGGTATATCTATTCTTCAAGCACGCCGACTATTTTAAAGAGTTATGCTTTGTATCTCCAACAAACAGGAGAATTTCTGTCCTGCCATAAAGTTGCTTATAGAAACGGTGTAATTAAATAAATTTTTTTGATTCTACATCAACAAAGTGCTTTCTACTCTAGTTTAAATCAATAATATATAAAGATTAAAACAAGCTGAGAGCATACTGAAGCTTGTTAAACCTTCAGTAAAAAGCTGCATTATTTTGTGTTCTTTAGCACCATTAGGAGTAGTGTTATGTATCTGTATTATGCGGCATTTCTGTCAAAGGCACTCTGTTTTCAATAGCAGCCATAAGAAAATTATTAATGACTTTTATAGGAAATAGAAAAATTTGTTCATGAAAGCCCTTAAGGATGTAAAAATAATGAACTTTGCAAAGCCTTCATATGGAAACAAATTCTTACAGTAGACTAGCATAAGATGTGGCAAATCCATCTGAATATAATCCAAATAGAATCATCGTCGTGAATGTGCCTTATATATGAAGCAGAGTTCTTTACTCCGTATGGAAGCCTTGTAACAGTACTCATTGCTGAGTAGTATAACTTCTTGGTAGTACTGTTAGGAGTTGTATCATTCTCATAAATTAACCAGGAGACAAATGGACTAGAGCATGATTTATACCTAGAAAAGCATCGCATGGAAACGCCATAGCACATTTGATTAAAACTTCAAATATGGATTTATATCTTATCAGCATTATCAATCATGATTATAAAGAGTTTGTTGATGCAATTTCACATGAGAATCTAGCCATACCTTAATTTTGTTCATGTCATTAAACTATTTGAATTGTAAAATGAAATATTTATTATGTATATGGATTGGATTGTGGTCAAATAAGAATTTAAGTCAATAAAACATTGGTATTTATATGCATCTGCTAAACATATATATATATACATGTGTATATATAGACAAACATACTTGCATGTAAGAATGTATGCATACATGCATCTATACATGTATGCACTATTTGAACGGGGAGAAGAAAGATCTTTCCAATTCACTCAAATTGAATCTCTCAAAATAAAACAATAACTTATTTTAAATCTTTTTAAAAATAAAATTCCAAGCTCTTTTTCTCTATTAAACATGAATAAAACGATCAAATAAATCCTTTATTTTTGCTAGTCGGGTTCATGAAATCAAAATTTTCTTCTAGTTAAAAGAGATTTCAATTTTTTCCTAAAAAATGACTAGTAGAAAAATAATGAAAAAGCTAAAATTTTCCTGGAGCTGGATATCAAATTCTATATTGACTTCGCCTTCTATTATGACACCAAAATCTCTCTTGAATTGGAAGATATACTCTGGTCAAAATAAAATTTGATTCTATTGGGAATTTTATTAGGCTAAATGGGATTGAAATTGGGTTATCTGGAGCCTAATAAGCCTATCAACCAATCACTGCATCATAGATCTAGAAAAAATATCCAATTTCTGAAAAAACACCTCAAACAGTCACCATACATGAAAGTTACTGCCTCCGAAAGTTTTGACATGTAATTCAGTCTTGGACATGATGAATCTAGCCCTCAAACATTGTCCCAACCTACCTGAGGTAGTCAAGCTGATCCATAATCGATTTGGTGATCCTTCTAGATTAGTTTGTTTGACAATATATATAAACAAGAATGTTATTGACTGGGCAGAATAAAATTGATCGGCCACAAATATCTCATATAGATTTTGAGATTGTGCTAGCATTAGAGATATTAAATATCAAATTTGTAGATGAATAAGTTAATAATCTTAATCACTGATAATAATAATAATAATAATAATAATAATAATAATAATAATAATAATAATAATAATAATAATAATCTCAGTTTCAAAGACAGTCTCTGGGCATTATATTTGTCTTAGATCTCATGCATGAGGCTGGTGCAGGCTGATCATTTTTTTTTTGTTACCTTTTGTTTATTCATTTAGCCTACATCTTCTGTTTTATATTTGACTATAATATATATCACTTGCAGCTGCATTCAAGTGCTGGTACTCTCTATCGCTGCATATGTTGCTTCCATTTTTGGTATTGTCTTGATGTATCTATGGTACGCACCAAAGCCAACTTGCAGGCTTAACATCCTCTTTATCACTTTGACCCTTCTGCTTCTACAAGTCATGACCTTTGTCTCCATGCACTCTAAGGTAAGCAAATGTTTATTCCACCGTATGCAAAATACTGCATCTGTAACAGCTCTTTTCTCCCTTCCTAGTAATTAAGTTCTGATACAGGTAAAAGAAGGACTCCTGTCACCTGGGCTGATGGGAATGTATGTTGTGTTTCTTTGCTGGAGTGCAATCAGAAGGTGGATTTTGTGTACAATCTGGCATCACAATTTATCTAGTAATATTGGTTTGCAACTACTAGAAAAACTAATATTATGTTCTCTGTACTTGACTTCATGGCATGACATTTTCATTCATAATGACAGTGAGCCACAGACTGAGATTTGCAACCAAAAAGCAGCAGCAACAAGCACAGACTGGCTTACAATTGTGGTAAATTTTCCAGAATATTTTGCTTCATGCTAATCACCATAGAGGGCTAACAGACTTGATACCTAGAAATTCCAGAACTCATATTCTCTTAAATATGTGAAATACCGTAAATTCTTCAAGATGCAATGGATGACCTTGTTTTTTCATGGTTCTTGTTTTGAAAAAGGTTAACATTAAATTTGATATTCCATGGATTTTTAGAGGAAATATTAATAATAACAAAGCCTTAATCCCAAAACTAGATGGAGTCAGCTACATGAATCCTTTTTCTCAATTCTATTTAGTTTATAGTCATATTTTAGAGGAAATAACAAGTTTGAAAAATTCCAGAATAAGTATCATGCTAATAGATCATTAATATTTCGCATTATACGGCCTAAACAATTTTTTTAGAGTATTCTGCTTCCTTTTTTGAGAAGTGGAATGATTCACTTTGCACTAACAAAGAAGTGCATGTTTGAGAAATTTCAGTATTCTTTCTTAGTCTTGGATATGTAACATATTATGGATTGTTCATGATGCAATGAAATACCCTTTTTTCATGACCATCTTAAAAGAATTAGGTTGTTGCTAAGTTTCATATTCGAGGTATTTCCAGAGATATTGTGGTCTCATGTGGTAGGCTCAAGGGAGCAATGTGAACTAAGAACACTAATAGAACTCTTAACCGAGTTTCTTAGTGCTATTATAACTCCAGCCTTCTGCATGATTTATTGGCACGATTTGTTAGTTCTATGATTAATTGAACCTCTAGGCATGGGCTGGCTCTTCTGCTCAAAGGAGCAAAACATTTTTATTCTTCATTGATAGATCAGTTTCCAGATCTTAGCTTATGTGTCTTGTGTTATGAAAAATATGGAAATGCTTTATAGCAAGCATAAAAACATATTACATCTCAAGATTATTAAAATGGGCAAAAAAAAAATCTGATTTGGTATTTTGAAAAAAAGAGAAAATTCTGAAACATACTAATGATCGGAATAAATTCAAACTAGTCAAAACATGAAGAGAGATTTGGAAGGAAAAAATACAATAATTCACAATATGTTCACGAAAACATTTATTTATCATCATTTTTTATAAATTAATAAAACTATGATTTTCTTTCTTTCACCATCAGTATTACTCAGGAAAAAATGATGCCAATTTTTAGATATCATAGTTCATTCTTTTGTGCCCAAAGCTACATAAATTGTTCAATGAATTGAAAAATTTTAGGCTAAACTATATTTTTAAACCTTGAACTTAGGGGGGGTGTGTCACTTTAATCACTAAACTTCAAAAAGTTGCAAAATTGATCTTGAACTTCATTTTTTGTTTCTATTTGATCCATATCATTAAAATAGAATAATGCTTTAAATAACTTGCCTACATGGCATTTTATGTGTCCTTTATCTCACCGCCACGTCAACCGTAAGAAAAAGAAAGAGAGGAAGAGGAAAGCAGCAGAAAGGCCCCCCCCTTCCCCAATGCACAATGGGGGGGGGGGGGGGGGGGGGGAGGAGGAAGCCCCCCCTCCACGATTGGGGGGGGGAGAAGGGGGAGGAAACCCCTGCTCCACTTCTCCCCCCAGCACGCAATGGGGGGGAGGAGGAAGCCCCCCCACCGCGATTAGGTGGGAGAAAACCCCTGCGCCACTTCCCCCCCCCCCCCTCCCTTCCGTGCTACTTTTTCTTCCTCTCCCTTTCTTTCTTTTATCATTGACATGCTAATCAAGTGGAGGACACGTGAAATGTCATGTAAACAAGTTGCTCACAGCGTTAGCCTATTTTAATGGCGCGGATCAAATAGAAACAAAAAATGAAATTCAGAATCAATTTTGTAATTTTTTGAAGTTCAGGGCTAAAGTGACACACCCCGCCTAAGTTAGAGGGTCAGGAATATAGTTTAGCCAAAATTTTATTAATAGAATATCATTATTATTCTAGTCTCCTATTCTTAAATGAGTTTATAACAAGTTTGATGCGAGCATGAATTTGGTTATGAGCTTACATTGCTTACAGATGCAACCATCTAACTCGTCTAATCTGAACTTTATTTATGGACAGAGCTTTGTTATTGCAGTACTTGTCATGGTCATCGCAACATTTTCAACAGGAATAGATTCCAAATGCTTTCAGGTGCACTTCACTACTATTGCCCTTGCTTTTTCATTGGTTAGCTATACGTTCCACTCAGTATATGTGTTTCTGAATAACTACTAGCTGTTACACATTGCAGTTCAAGAAGACTGAAGCAGAATCAGAAGATGACATTCCATATGGTTATGGATTTTTCCATTTTGTTTTTGCCATGGGGGGGATGTACTTTGCAATGCTATTCATTGGCTGGAATGCACATAAGACCATGCAAAAGTAAGTTTTTATATCAGCACATAAGATCTCCAAGCATTCATTCTAGATACTGACGAATATTATACTTGCTGGGTATTGATAGATGCCCATCCATGTTTTTATGTTTACATGCATATTCATTTATCCTATTTCATTTTTTATGTATTACTCATTTAGCAATATTGGTGACATATCATAGATTTTATTAAATGTGCATGCATAATTATCTCTGTCACTTAGCTTCTTGTATGGTGTCTTCAATGTATAACTAATATTTGTCTCAGAGAATTTGCCTACTCCATTTGAACACTCTTCCTAAAGTTGCTTTGCAAGGTTTGATGGCAGCAAACTTGCTGGCAAATCACAAGATCATATGCCTCACCATATTCTGGATGGAGCCATAATCATCATCAAAATATTTCTGCCTGCTAGTTTGGGTTGTGTATTTGACTTTATTTTCCCTGTCTTCTTATCGAAGGATCGTGTGCTCTATTACCTGCTTAAATTATTTCTTATGACATGTTTCTCTGGATATCATCTGCATCTGGTCCCACACGAAGTCAATCCCATCTCTTTACCAGGTCTGCCTCTGACCTTAAGTTAGCTCTCGTACGTATAATACTTTGTGACAATACATGTGGCTAACTGAGAAACAAGTTGGATGTGTTTGATTTTTAACAGATTTTTGGTAGCAGCTTAAATATTCTCTAGTAAAATAACACCTGCTTGAAGTCTTACTGCTTTCACCCCACAACATTTTAAGTATGTATAGTATTTTGGTCTTTGTCCCATTAGTTCTGCCAATTATGTATAGTATTTTGGTCTTTGTCCCATTAGTTCTTCCAATTTCTGCAAACGATACTTCAAATGAGCAATAATTGCCATGTTGGTTGTTATATCTTGAATATAATTTTTCAGTTTCACAGAAATTGGAAAATGAAAAAAGAACATGGAAAGTTAATGAATTAATTTATCCAACATGCAGAACAACTGAGTTGAAAATATGTCACGATAACACAAACCTTAATCATGTATATTTCATTCTCAATGAGCATTTTTCACTTAGAAAATGATACATAAGCGATAGGTTTTGGAGATGGCAATTAAAACAAATATATGTTTATATTTGATATATGTTCATATTTAAATACATATTTATCCATCTTAACTATAAATAGAATCCTTTTTTACTCTTTCTAATTTTTCAGATGGACAATAGATGTTGGATGGGCCAGCACTTGGGTCAGAATTGTAAATGAGTGGCTAGCAACATTAGTTTATGGTAAGTACCAAATCATTGCATACATCAAAAATTCTCCTAACTGTAATCATAGCTTATTTGCTGCTTATCATTCATGCTGCTATCTGTCAAGTTATTTAGGTAATATGATTATCCCTTGAGATATCATGCTAAATTTTGATTACATTATATTTGTTTGCAAGAAATATCTAAGGAAAAGAAAATAGAAAAATAGAAATTTTTCTTGAAAAATAAAATATTAAATAGATTAGGTATAATTTTGATTACATTATATTGTTTGCAAGAAATATCTAAGGAAAAGAAAATAGAAAAATAGAAATTTTTCTTGAAAAATAAAATATTAAATAGATTAGGTATAATATTTTAAAATTTGTTGATTTTCTGATAAAACAAAAAAATATTAAAAAAAAAAATAAGATACTCAACTCATCTAAGCTTTTTTAAAATTACATGGGATCGGCTACATGAATCTACTTCCTTCGCTTTATTTCAAAAAATAAGATGTTAAAGAAAATTTCCCTGTAAGCAAGCATACCCTATGTTTGCTCTGTTGGAGGGGGAAAGAATATAAAAGAACTTGTTTTTCACTTTTTGAGATTTGGAAGTATATTTTAGGAAAAGAAAATAAGGAGGAAACAAAGCAGCAGCATTTTTGCCACTTTGTTAAGTTCTTTCCATTTAGGTAGTAATTTTGTGAGAATGGGAAAAAAACTGAGTTTTTGGACGATGCGTCTTCATTGCTTGCCCAGCTATCACTTTGTAAGGGTTGATAGTAATTTAAGTTATTATGGCTATGTATGAGGTCAACGAGTAGATATGTTGCCAGATATTGGATCGTCAAATTAGAGTATTTAACATCCAGGCATATTTTAGATAGTGTTCGACTACGGGTATTTATTTGGAAGTACCATCATGTATGTAGAGGATCGATTTGAAAGTACTGTCATGTCTGAAGCAATTTATAGAAAAGTTTGATCTCAAACTTGGTTTACACGTTATAGCAGAGCTAAGCTGCACTCTGTATTTCATATGAGCAGCATAATGGCACTGCCTGATACATGACAACCCCTGTGTTTGCAGTGTGGATGTTGGTGGCTCCCCTTGTTTGGAAGAGCATAAGGCGAGTAGAATCAATATGATTATGAAGAAAACACCCCAGATTTCTCTCTCCATTCATCTGAAAGTAGTAATTCATCATGCAGCGTTCCATAATTTAACAGTTCGGATCTGGTTAACAGTACAAATCAGTGGCTGAATGTCGCTGACAATTTCAAGGTACATTGCCACTGCAATTGTGAAGAGGATCTTGATCAAGTAAAACTTCACGATGTAAAATTTTCATCAAGTAAAACTTCACGATGTAAACTTTTCCTCATTTCTTTCCCAATATTTGCTGGATTCATATAAGAAACATGATTGTAAATATCATAATATGAGATTATGAGAAAACACGTGGATCATGAGCCTGAATCTGATGTAAAATACAAAATCTGCTGGATTCATATATAAGCTCACTAAGCGGGATTTTGCATTTTACATATAAAAACTTATATTTTGCTGGATTCATATAAAAACTTATATATTTGCCCCTGCAAATATAAGTTTTTAGCAAAATCAGATTTAGTATTAAAATCAGAAGAATATATGAAGTGAGAATAACAAAGTGGCAATGACATTACTATCAAACAATGCTTCATCTCCAAGAGCTTGACTCAAAATATTCAACAATGATTTACCATGGACACAAAGTCCACTCTACAGGCATAATATTTACACAGCCCCTTCAACAACTATGGGAAAAGGAAACGACTTGAAGAATCAAAAAACCAATGGACAGAACAAATGAAGACTCGCAATGACTGTAACTGTAAAATGAAACAGCACCTGACCTTAGAAGTTTGCATAAACCTATCTCACGACAACAATAATATACACTGAACAAGGACACTCGGAGAATGCCTAGGTGGCCTGCTCAATGTTCTCTTTCTTACAATCAGAAAATATTATTTTATGTGAAAACTTCGATTCTGCTTTTGTGACACTGGCCAAATACTGGAAGTCATCTCACCATGTCTGACTGTCCTTCAATCCTTAGCCAGTGGATTCAGTGAGACACGTAAGTTTTAAGCCATGAGCAGTTAGATTTTTTCCAATGTAAATAGCAATAAATAGTTTCACTTTCCATATTTATCCGAAAGGGTTTCCTCCAGGAGCAGAATTTGGGGTGTTCGGTTGGGAGTATTGGCCAGCTGAATGATGATCCATGCCTATACTGCCAAAGGCACTTGCATTGCTGCCAAGACCTACAATTCCTTGATGCCTGCAATGATACATATAAAAGGTTCACACGGCTTTGGAAAGCAGTTTTTTTCCTTTTTTTTCATGAGAAAAATCACCTTTGTTACCATACAATCAATATTTTACACATGCATTTATATATGTCCATAATAATACAGATAAGAGGATACGATGCAGTTGAGGTGGCAAGTCCTAAACCTGATCTTTTATTTCACCATGTTCTGATCTTTGGAAAAGCAGCTACTCTATCAATTATGATTAGGAAAAGATTTGAAGTGATATAAAATTTGCTACGCACTCGAGGTGGCAAGTCCCAACCTTTGTCTTTTATTTCAGGAAGCTACATTTCCAACTTCAGGATCTAATATACCATGCTCTGATCTTTGGAAAAGCAGCTACTCTATCAATTATGATTAGGAAAAGATTTGAAGTGATATAAAATTTGCTACGCACTTGAGGTGGCAAGTCCCAACCTTTGTCTTTTATTTCAGGAAGCTACATTTCCAACTTCAGGATCTAATATACTATTTACATAGTTTTGTGCAACAAGGTTGGTAACTGAGGTTTCAATTGGTTAGTAGTCATACTATAGGCAAAGAAGCTAAATAATGAATTGTGACTTGGAAAGTTTTGAAGTGGTACAAATATCACTGTCAAACCAAAGTGCAACGAAAGTGGCAATCAATTTCCAGTTGCAGCAGATCAGCTGGTCAAAAGATATAATTTTGATTAAGTAGGTATATAATCTGAATTTTGCAAATATTGATCAGGGCATTTGCATCATTTCAATCTTATTGAAGAAATAGATAATCCACAGATTTTGATAATATTTTGCGTGTCTTGAAATGAGCTCAGACGACTATTGGGAAAAAAAAGAAAAAACAGCAAAGAAATAACAGATCATCAAAAGACTTACACCAGTGGAACCATATTGGTAGGTATATGGTGAGGCATATCGCTTGGAACCTGTTGCATCATGTATGGGCCTGAGGTTTGAACTTGGCATTAGCAACATTTACAAAGAAAATGACCATTCTAAGTTATTAATAGTGAAAAACCTGACAGATATGATATAACCTTACTTGGAGATACAGATGATAGATAAGATGGTTGCTGTGATGGCATCTGTCGTGGGGAAGGAGCTCCAAAGCTGCAACTGCGCAGTAAGTTTCGTGGAGCAATCATGTTTGGTACTGACCCTTGAAGAGATGCCGTCGATGGGAACTGCGTCATAGAAAAAAGAAGTATTATGATCACATAGATATTTGACAGTAACTGAATATGAATTTTTCAATCATATATTTACCTATAAAATCATGAATCATGAATTCAAATCCATATGAGAAAAATAAAATAACAACAATCCCGGTGTCTAAAACATAAGTTGACTGGATGAAAAACTTTGCTAAGCAAAATAAACTTTTGTAAAGTCCAGCTAAGCTGGTCAATCTGGTCAGGTCTGATGGAAGGTTATGTAAGTCTTGTAGGATCTAATTTACCTGCGTTAAGAATTGTGATGGGGATCAAGGAAGAGGAGAGTGTGTTTTTATGCTTGCCCGTTTTTCTCTGACTCATGACAAGATGGAGACTAGGCTTGCTGCTTGTGCAGCCAAAAATTAGCTCTTTTCATGGCATTCAAATTAATCAAAATAAATTTCCTATAAACAAAGAGATGGTGTTCCAATTGAAAGAAAGAGTACAATGGCATTGGGACATTATCGACAAGTAGTCAAGTACTTGCTGAATCCAAGGCAACCAATGAGGCTTACTAGATTAAACATGAGAGGATCAAAGTATTCACAGACAGTTCTTTATTTAGGTCAATCAATAATGGTAAAACAATCCATAAATATTCTGAGGTAAACGTGCCACAGAACAAATAATGGACCCACTGCTTTCTCTTTTTTCTGTAACAGTTCAAAGTCTAAGAGTGGTGACACCATTTCTGTCACTGCTTGGAGCAAAGTGAAACACATTGAACTATTGAACTTTAGCCTGAAGACTTGAACAATATAATCTATTCAGACTAACCAACAGACTACATAAACAACTAAAAGTTGATTCCTTCTTTAAAAGTTCAAGTGGTTTTTGACTAGGGGATCTATATTCATAGAGATTCTATGGTTCTGATATCTAAAATAAACTAAACAACTAATGACGCTCTGCAATTTGTAACTAAGAATACTGAAGAGTATGATCTTCTATCTGACATGCCTCATACCTCAACCTGCCCAGACAATCTATATATTTTATGTGCATGTGTACAAATATAATTAGATACTTACATGTATGTATATTTACATATCCACATGCACATATTTGCTAATAAATAGAAGAAATTAAACAAACATAAAAATATGTTAGAAAATCACATCATTTGAGCTCCTACTTTATAACCAAAAAAATAACTAGTTTATAACACAAATTGAACAATAATGCAAATTGTTTGAAAATTAAAATGGTTAAAAGTTTAAATTAACACAAGTAATTCTACCACGTGAATGAATAATGAACAAAAATTTGGAAATAAACAATTAAACAACAACTAGTTTGTAACCGTAACAGAGGTGTTTGGACATCAAAGGAAAAGGAGCTGAAAGTTATACTCTGTTGTCACCCCACTTAAACCTACTTACCACACCCAAATACTTAACAGCCATAAAAGAGGGTCTACATCAAGGATTTAAATCTTATCGGACAAGACTGTCCCAATTTTTTCACGGAATGTGATCAACCGCTTGTTAGAGATCTATTAAAAATCTACATAGAAATATTATATAGATTAATTCATAAAATAATAAAAGGATCAATATATTACCTTCAGCCATCGATTCTGTTTGTGATCTACCTCTTGAGGATCTGAATCTTGATTGAGTTGAATGCTTCCAATTAACGAGCAATCGCACAACGATGGTGTATTCCCTCAGGATTTGCTCTTGATCAGGGACCCAATCTCTCTCTGACTTCTGTATGGTTTTCTTACGTATGATATGATATCAAAAACCTTAAAAGGGATCTCTATTTATAAAGACTTTTTTAACTCCCTTCCATCACCTACTTCCGTCAAAGTAGGCATTTTAATTTTTAAAAGAAAAATAGTTATCACTTAGTTAATTAGTGGATGGATATTGTTGCGAGTTATCTTGAGATATATCTGCAAGTGGTTACCAAATAAAATAAAATAAAATAGGACCATCACCTATGGGATACTACATTCTTTCACTTGGTCCATATATTTTATTTTAATCCACCGTCCTCAACATTGAACAAGAAACCAAATACATGAATCATGGCGATATGTCCTCTATAATTGAGTATTATCTTCTATGTATTACAATGCATTCAATTCCTTTAC
Source organism: Calamus simplicifolius (assembly GCA_900491605.1). Lineage (NCBI taxonomy): Eukaryota > Viridiplantae > Streptophyta > Magnoliopsida > Arecales > Arecaceae > Calamus > Calamus simplicifolius. Next base: position 53,025 of record UESW01001420.1, on the reverse strand, counting down.
CACTATTCTAAATGTGACAACATAACTTAGAATAAACCTTATGTTTATTCAGAGTCCAAAAGAAAGTTTTATCATTTCTCGAAAGTCAAATAATGTGTACACCCGAATGAGAAATAAACAAATAACTGAAATAAGAGTTTCCTTGTACAAGTAGTTGTCCATGCAACTAAATTATATAATAGGACCAACTCCCATTCATACAACATGATCCTTAAAATTCTTAATTAGCATGCCTTTAGTCAAAGGATCATCTATCATCAATTCAGTGCTAACGTGTTCTATGACCACTTTGTTTTCTTTAACACATTCTCTTATGGCTAAATGCTTAATGTCGATGTGTTTACTTCGACTACCATTCTTGTGGTTTTTAGCCAAAAATACAGCAGCTGAATTATCATAGTACAATTTAATTGGCCTAGTAATAGAATCAATAATTTTAAGCCTTGAGATGAAACTCTTCAACCATACACCATGCGAAGTAGCCTCAAAACAAGCAACAAACTCTACTTCCATAGTAGAAGTAGCAGCCAAGTCTGCTGCTATGTACCTCATGATCTTTTTAGCAGGTCTCCAGTGGTCTAAACTTAGATTACTCTGATATCTTCCTAACATTCCTACTGCAAATGCAATGTCAGCTCTTGAGCAAACCTGAGCATACATTAGGCTTCCAACAACTGAAGCATATGGAATGTTGTGCATATGTTCCCGTTCAAATTCATTTTTAGGGCACTGGTTCAAAATGAACTTGTCACCCTTCACTATAGGTGCAATACTTAGTGAACAATCTTTCATTCGAAATCTCTCCAAGACTTTATTGATATAATTTTCTAATGCCTCATGATCTTTTCCTATGGATCTTAATGCCAATGACATAAGATGCCTCACTCATATCTTTCATATCAAAATTCTTAGAAAAAATTGTTTCACCTCATGTAACAACCTTTATCATTGGTTACAAGTAGAATGTCATCTACATATAGGACTAAGAAATAAATTTTGCTTCCACTAACCTTTTGGTATATACATTGATCTATGATGTTCTTTTCAAAATCAAAAAAAGAGATCACATCATGAAATATTAAATACCACTGACGTGAGGCTTGTTTCAATCCATATATGGATTTCTTAAGCTTGCAAACCAAATGCTCACTATCACTAGAGAAAAATCCTTCAAGCTGTTTCATATAAACTTCGTTCTTTATATCTTTATTAAGGAATGTAGTTTTCACATCCATTTGATGTAACTCAAAATTAAAATGAGTTACCAATGCCATAATTATCCGAAGAGAATCTTTTTTGGACATAGAAGAAAATGTGTCTATGTAGTCGATTCCTTCCCTCTGAGTGAACCCTTTGGTAATAAGCCTTACTTTATATCTCTCAATGTTGCCTTATAAGTCTTTCTTTGTTTTAAAGACCCATTTACATCCAATGGCTTTTACACCATCAGGCAACTCAACGAGATCCCAAGCTCGATTAGATGCCATAGATTTCATCTCGTCCTTCATGGCATTATACCACAAGTTTGATTCCTTAGAACTCATGGCTTGTGAAAACGTTTCAGAATCATTTTCGGCTCAAATGTTATAGTCAGATTCCTGTAGATACACAATATAATCACTAGGAATGACTAATTTCTTTATTCTAGTTAATCTTCTTAACAACATGATCTTCTAGATTATTATCAGCAGCTTGTGGAATCTGAATGACTGATTGTCCAGCACTTATTTGAGCTTAAGGGATGCTATGAATGACAACCAATCTTTCACTGGAAGTGAAAGTTGGAATATCTGAATGTTCTTTCTTAAAAGAAGCCAAATACTGAGATTGATCACTCCCACTGATCAGGTCATTCTCAAAAAATTTTGCATTTCTTGATTCCACAATCCTAGTGGTATAAGATGGACAATAACATTTATAACCCTTGGACTTCTTCACTAATAGTCCTTGGGTCTAGTTTTCTTTCTTGTGGATTATAAACTCATTTCAGATGGGCATCTCCAAACATGTATATATTGCAAACTTGATTTTCAACCTTTAAATAACTCAAATGGCATTTTGAAAACAGCCTTGGTTGAAACTTGGTTTAATATATACGTAGCCGTTTTAAGAGCTTCAGTCCACAAGGATTTAGGTAGCTTGGAGCTACTAATCATGCTCCTTACCATGTCTAATAATGTTCGGTTCTTTCTTTCAGCTACACCATTTTGGTTTGGAAACCCCGACATAGTGTATTGTGCAACAATTTCATTTTTCTTAAAAAATCAAGCAAACGAACCAGGTGCCTATCCATCCTTAGTGTATCTACCATAATATTTCCCACCTCTATCTGACCTCATGATCTTAATTTGCTTGCCGCATTGTTTCTTTACTTCTGCCTTGAACACCTTAAAGGCCTCTAATACTTCATTCTTATTATGAAGCAAGTAGAGATCCATATATCGTATTTAGTCATTAATAAATGAGATGAAGTATCTCTGACCATACAAGTCCATATCTGGACTACAGATATCTGTATGTATGATCTTCAATATTTCTGAACTCCTCTTGGCATCTTTCTTAGACTTGTTGGTTTGCTTTCCCTTTATGCAGTCCACACAAGTAGTAAAATCAGTAAAATCAAGAGTATCAAGTACTCCATCTTTTATTAATATTTTGATTATCTCAATAATGATGTGACCTAATCTTCGATGCTATAAAATAGGAGAATTCTCATTCACAACACATTTTCATATCTGTGTTAGTTTGGGCATGCATCACATTATAAAAGGTATTATTTTTCAAATTGATTTGAAAAAGATTGTCAGACAATATACCATTCCCAATAAGCTTAGATTTATAAAATAAATCAATAGAGTTTTTATTAAAATTAAAGAAATATCTTACGAGTACAAGTCTTGATACTGAAATCAAATTTTTAGAGAAACTTGGAATATAAAAAGTCTTTTCTAAATCTAAAACAAGTCTGCACGTCCCAATCGCTTCCACACGTGAACCCATCTTATTTCCTGAATAGAGGTTTTGTTCACTTCCCAATGGTTTCTTTTGATTTAGAAAACCCTGCAAGGTATTTGAAACATGGATTGTAAAACCAGAATCAATCCACTATGTATTATGACAAACAACCATATTGGATTCATAACATACAAATAAGGTTAGAGTACCTTTCTTGTCAAGCCAAACCTTGAATTTGAGGCAATCCTTCTTTCTATGCCTTTTTTTCTTGCAAAAGAAGCACTTGGATTCCTTCTTGTCTTCTGTATGGATGGGTACTTTACCCTTTCCTTTGCATTTGGCTTTGGCAGCTTTAGTCTTTCTCTGAGTAGCTAAATGTGCACTTTCTCCTATTTTCAGAATCAACCTCCCTTCCTCTTGAACACACATGGTCAAAAATTCATTAATTGACCATTTGTCCTTATGTGTGTTGTAAGATATTTTGAAAGGACTATGCTGCTTTGAGAGTTAATTCAGAATGAAGTGCACTAAGAAAGATTCTGACATCTCAATCTCTAGGAATTTTAACTGAGTCGCAATGTCCCTCATCTTCATGATGTGCCCATGCACACCTCCAATAGTAGTGAGCTTCATTGATGACAACTTTGCCATTAGGATGCTAGCCAGTACCTTATCTGAAGACTCAAATTGTGCATCAATAGCCTTTAGAAGTTTCTTGACATTTTTGCACTCGGAATTGAACCACGTATACTAGCAGAAATCTTAGTACACATGAACATCATACTGAGGCGATTAGATCACTCCCATCGTTCATACGCAGGAATCTCAGCCTGAGTGCTAGTAGATGTAACCGAATGTGGTTCATCCTTCCTGATAGCATAGTCAATATTCATGCACCCTAACTGAAAGAGAATTCTTTTCTTTCATACTCTATAATTGTCACCACTTAAATCGAAAACATCACATTTCATATCAATATTAACAAGCAAAATAACTGCGCAAAATAAAAAAAATCATGTTCATGTAACTGAATTTGAGGCATACAACTCAATGTCATGTCTTACCAATGCAAGCATGCAATAACATGAATCAATAACATATAATAACTACATGTAAGCTAAGTTATTATACTTAGATTCATTAACTTAATGATGTGACTAACAAATTATACTCCTTTTTTAATTATTGTGGGTAATTAAGAACATAATTTGTTATCCCATCCTAATTATATCAATACAATAAAAATTTCTGTGGGATAAGATTCATTGCATTAAATATAATTAATTATAATTAATGCTATCTAACCATATGTGATTTTTGCAACTCAATATATAATTTTGATTAATTAAAGATGCTATGGCTACTTCTCAATTAATCAAAATCATATTGACTATATGACATTTAAACTCCATTATATACGTATAGATTAACCAATTTAGCGTGAGTATTAGGTAGTGATCTTAATCAACATAAGATTTTCAAATCAAGGTCTGAATCAATCGAATTGGCCAAGCCAATAGGAGAGTGGGGTCCCCCGTTACTTTCCTTAGACAGGTCAGTCAACGGAACCAATTAAATAACCACGATCTGATTTCGAATCACCATGAGGGCCCCTTATCTCCTTTTCTTTTTTTTTTTTTACGTTGACCCTAAAGGATCGTCGTGGACCGTGAGATCGAGGACTTCATCTTTATCGTGTGGATCTTATCACATATCATCTCCCATTATGGCATGGGAGAAAGGAAGAAAAACTCCCGTGAAAGAAGAAAAATGCAAGTCCCACGGTTTTTTTTTTATCGAGCGCATCTTCCGCTCAAAGACCATGTCTTCATGGCAAAGAAGGAAGAAAAATGGCAAAAAAAAAAGCGTCTTCTGCTCAAAGACCACGTCTTCACGGCAAAGAAGGAAGAAAAACGGCGGCACGGGAGAAATTTAAGAGCGAAAATTAGACCACCTCACGGTTTTGAACCTGGACTTAAACTTTAACCACCACGATAACATCCCAAGCCCTCATATTTTTATAATTTTTCTTTCACTTAAACCATATCCAAGAGGGAGAGAGAACCTTATGGCATAGATCTCATCCGATCTAATGCCCTCTCGTGGTCACAAACAGCCTTTTTAGTAACCTATTAACTCTTCCGATACGTAGATAATTGGGTTAAACGTACTAAGGTACTACCAGTAGCCTTCCCTTTTGGACTATCCCTAAATGAGAGAAATAGAGACCAAGAATGCCTTGTCACACGAGCAATAAGAATGGAATAATAAGTTGCTATAGGAGATATAATTAGATCCCAAAATAATAAAAATACTCGCAACAAAACAAAGCATAGGTATTAGTAGCTCTGATACCAACTATTAGAGATCTATTAAAAATCTACACAGCTTAAGATGATAATTTTGAAATTGCATTAAATAAATGCTCTGATACCAACTGTTAGAGATCTATAAAAATCTATACATAAATATTGTATAGATTAATTCATGAAATAATAATAGGATCAATGTATTACCTCCAGCCATTGAATCTATTTATGATCTACCTCTTGAGGATTTGAATCTTGATTGAGTTGAGTGCTTTCAATCAACGAGCAATCGCACAACGATGGTGTATGCCCTCAGGATTTGCTCTTGATCAGGGACCCAATCTCTCTCTGGCTTCTGTATGTTTTCTCACGTATGATGTGATATCAAAAACCTTAAAAGGGATCTCTATTTATAGAGACTTTTTTAACTCCCTTCCACCACCTACTCCCATCAAAGTAGGCATTTTAAATTTTTAAAAGAGATATAGTTATCACTTAATTAATTAGTTGATGGATATTGTTAAGAGTTATCTCGAGATATATCCGCAAGTGGTTACCAAATAAAATAAAATAGGACTATCACCTACGGGATACTACACCACTGTCCCATCCTATCTTTAGTACAAGAGATGTCTGAAGACATGCTAATTATGATGCTAGGATAACGGCAGGATAATCTTGTCTCTTACACTTGGGAAAACCAACCCATCTTAGTGTCCTATGCATTCCGCTGAGATTTGAAACCATAATCTAAACTTAACCTATCTAAATCTGGGCTAGTTGCTTCAAGACTAGCAAGACAACAGACTTAACTTTTAAGGCAAGCCTAGGTGGTTGGGCAGTATGCAAGGTGGCATCCAAGAGAACACTAAATTCTATAGGGTGACACCATACCACCAATGTCTACAGGTTGATGATACCTATGCATCCCAATGTTCATAAATACTATCCTTCAAGTGCACCATGAAGTGAAATTTTTACAAGAAGAGACTTTTGAAAAGAGAGGTCAAAACTCCTAAGGAAAGACCTAAATAATTTGCAGAAAGAGCAGACTCAACAACCCTGATTTCCCTCAACTGTTTAGTATCAAAACACCTTCTCTAACACAAGAAAGCTACCCAATGAAATCAATCAAGACCTATCTTCTGTTGTAATTCCTTTGCCCACCCAAAGTTTCTCCAAAAACTAAGCTTTTCAACAGCCAAAATCACCTCTCAGTACCTCTTAATCAACTAAAAAGAAGATGAAAAATAAAATGCCAGCCTTCTTGATTATCAAAATGACCTTAAAATGTTTGCACTCTATATTTGCATTTACATGCCTCTCCAAAGAGCAACTTTTTCTTAGATACCAGTTGTTAACTTCATCCTTAAATCAGCAACTAAAGCATGTCATTTCATACCATCTCCCACATGGTTACAATCAAATAAAAATGTCTTTAAAATTGTGCACAAATTTTGATGGGCATTCAGTTTAAAGAGCACAAAATGAATGTCTTGGTTTGAGCGCTTTTTGTCCATTTACCAATATCAAACCTCGTATACAACTTTCATAACAAGATAAAGAACTTGCATACCATGGGAGCATCAAGTGGAGCTGGCTCATTGGTGAGATCAAATGGGTTTGCTGATTTTGCTGACTGGGGATATGCTGGCACCGTCTGAAGAGAAAAATTTATGCGCAAGCTGGCTTTAGAAGAAAGGCAAACACAAAGTACATATTTATGATATCTATAAAGAATCACAGCCAGTCCACGTCCATACCATTCCAGTAGGATATATCATGCCATACCCGATGACTGGGTGGGGACCTCTTTGCCAGCCTGAAGCTGATAAAGGTGCTGACGAATAGAGTGCAGTGAAAAGATCCTGCATATGTATAACTTTTATGAGGAAGCATAGATGGTACTAATATCAAACATGACAAGACAAGTTAATAACAACCTCTGGAAGTTCTTTCCTTCCACTGGTTTTACTATCTGCAGAAGAGGGTTCTGAGGAAACTCCAATACTTGCTTCCTGAGGTGGTTTTGTGACAATTTGAAATAGATGTCCAGGTGGGGTGCCAGCTGGGACAGACAGAGATCCCAGCACATTTGGTGCTGGTGAAGTCCATGTCTAGAGGAGGGGACAAAACAAAAGATGTAACCTAGAAAATTTCTTGAATTATACATGCATACATGTGCGCTCAATATGTATTTGGCACAAAATAAATATGTTTACCTGGTTGTTTGAAGATTCAACAGCAGATAGGCTAGAAGGTTGATTAATAGACTGACTTCCAACAACAGGAAATAGCAAAGGCTGTTGTTGTTGATTAATAGACTGATTGGGCAACTGCCCTCCGTCTTGGGTTTTGGAGAAGAATCAACACCAGAAACAGGCAAGGTTGACATAATGCCTACCGGTGCAGATTCAGGAATTGATAATTGGGCTAATGCTGATTCCAGAGAATTGGCATTTGCAGCCACTTGAGGTGTTTTCTGCTGGTCAGCAGCACCAAAAGATGCCCAATCTCTGCCACCAGCTGAAGCAGGGGTCTGTTGTTGAGGATCAGCTTGTTGTGGTGCCTCAGCAACGGCAGGTCAGGATCTGTACTAAAAGCAATCAAACTTCCAGAGTTTACCCTCTTCAATTGCGCTGCATTTCCATCACTGCATCCTGTGCTACTTGACAATGAAGTCCTCTGAAATATATGATACTTTTAAAGCATCAGTACTTAAATATAAGGACTTCCCAAGAGAAACACAACATTACTACTAAAGCAATGCATCTTGACAGTAAAAAAACAGGTCCAAATGGTAGGTCATTATTTTTATCATTCTCAAGCTTCACATAGTTAAAGAACTAGAATATATTGATCCTTAAGAAGGAACCCAGAAACAACCATATATGGAGATGGACACTTCTTTGTGGATAGGATGTTTAAATTATATCTAGATAACTGCTAGAACTGATACTCACAGGACGAAAGATGCAGAGCATTTTAGTTGGTAATTGCTGACCTATGAAAATGGAAAAAATTTGAGAATTACGATTACATGATTATTTATGCTGGCTAATCCATAAGGATTATAAAATTGATTCAGGAACCAAGATAAAACTTGTCAAAAAATTTATATTAAGGGATTGGAAAAGCTGATGGGGGTTTATGAAAACATTTACAAAAGCTCTGGAGAATAACTTTGTGTTGATCAAGGATCTGTCATTTGACAGCAATGAACGACTCCAAATGCCAAGACCAGACATATCAAATGAAGCATCCACGTCATGATTTTAGTCACAAAGATCATGCATGCGACAGCTTGTTTGGCAAGACAAGCATATGTAAAAGTGGTATTTCTACTTGACTGCTTCAGTCCTTGCAATTGAAAACAATGATCATCTTAATTGCAAGTACTTCAAAGAAATTGAGGCTGGCATTTCATTTAGCTCATATCTGATGCTGTAAGATGCTCCTATCTTTGTTTGAAACTTTCTTGCAATGTCCGTTTATCAGTAATTAAAAGCCCGCACTGCAGGAAGAAAATCTTTGCACCAATTTCTGATAAGATAATTTGAATGAAACGATAAGTAGAAAGCTGAAAAAAGAAGACTCTACCACTTACACATGAGCAGAAAATCAACTTTGTAAATCAGTTACAATCCTACCTGTGTCTGTGCAGAATTACGAGGGGCTTTGGCTCCATCTGATTTTGGTGGGTCACCAACCTGAAGTGCTGGCATATCATCACCTAGGACATCCTTTACAGGGTGTACCATTGGGGAATTTGTCAAACTGATGTCTTTCTGATGGTTTGGTGATCTCCCCTCTGCCTTCGGAGCATCTGGAAACCGATGGCCTTCAAATCTGTGGTTTTGGTTTCCATTTCCAAATTTGTCATCTCGATGCCTATCATCTACCACTTCAAATCGAGCAGAACTTCTTTTGCGATCACCTCGATCATATCCAGGATTTTGTTCTCCATAACTATGTCTCCACTTTCGTCCTAGATCATATGATGGGCTTCTCGAACCACCACAATATAATTCCACCTTTCTGTTTTCATTATAATCCTCCCTCACACCCTGCAAGATGCACATGCATAAGCCATTTTGAAATAAATATTCTACAATGCACCAAAAGCCATCTAGCAAGTTTGATCACATTAATGGTAGTGTGCTAAACTGAAGCAAACTTCTAAATTCAATTCTGAAGCATTCAAATATGACCTTTGTCCTTGGAGACCTGTCAACATTTCTTTCCCCAGTAAATCTCCGATCCACATAGGCATGCTTAATGAAGTCCCTGAGTCTATCAATATTACTGAAAAGAAAAAAAGAGGGGATCAAGTTTACCATTGAAAAAAGTATTAAAATGCCAAATCTTGGAATCAGCAATAACCTGCTATCAGGAAAGGAATGCCGATGTGGATCCCACTCCTTGAAATAAATTTCTCTGGCATGCTGAAGTAAGAGTAAGTCATCCAATGATGTTAAAAAACAGTTTGAGATGACTATATTACACTCCGGAGTGGAGAGAGGGAAAAAGGACAGGGGTACCTCATTTCCCCCTTCTTGAAGGGCACTAACTTCTTGTGAAGTAAATTTAGCCATTGATACTGATTTTACACGGTGAGTGAACTCCCGGCTGGCAATATTCAAATCAATAATGAAGTTAATATTCAAGCCAATATTCTATAAGAACCTCTAATTATCTGCCGGTCCTTCATTAGATTCTGTCCGGATATGTCATAAAGAATATACAAAAAATAGTATGTAGAAATAAGGAATATTTCGAAGAAAAAATGAAAATCCATAAAGAAAAACTAAGTAAATACTCACTGTACTCCACTGCAGTTTGTACAAATGAAGGTCCAGAAATTTGTGCACACGTATTGTGGTCCCTGTTCATATATGCATGCTAGCAGAGTTAATATTTGATGATATGCATATTTAAGCCTCTAGATACAACAAAATAATTAAAATGTTTTAAGGACAATTATATGTCATGGGATACCTTAAATGCTAAGGTAGATCCTATCATTGATGTGTTTTGATGTTGAACAAGCCTTGGAATTATGAAATGCACTAGAGACCAGATACGTCACTAGCAATATAGAAATCATTCTGATTTGATGAATAAATATATTGAGTATTGAATTATAGTTTCCAAATCTATTATTAAATAAGTTGATAAAGTGTAGTGAATTGCTTAAGATATTGCAATAATTGGTTAGCCTATGATAATAAATTTTAGGTTTTGATAATTATTGACAAATTACCATCATCTTGAAAAGAATATTGTGCTATGTTGAAACATAGGGTTCTTACACTATGAAGTAATTGCTCCGACACATTTATATTGAAGAACAGGCTCATAAATGAGATCTACTTGAAAATGAAATAAAAGAGAAAATACAACTTATTAGAGTAAGGTGACTGAAGAGAAATTTGAAAAAAAGAATTTTAGGTTTATATTAGGAAGTAAATCTTTTTTTTTGGTTCATATACAAAATAAATGACTCATTTATAAGTGTCGCGCTTTTGTAATTAAAGCAATCTAAAGTTTTCAAACTGTATGATGCAAAAGAGCAGTGAAAATTCTGGTTTCGGTTACAACAAGTCTTGAATGCTTTTCCACTTCCTCTAGTTTTCTTCCCTTTTCACCATTGTACAAGCTACAAATTATTTCTCCCTCAAAAGCAATTTACGGTCTGTCTTTTATATAACATTGGACAGCTATTCATTGGCAGGTGCAATCCACACCAAATTCCTTATCAGGATATTGTCCCCTTCCGAACATATGTGCAGTTTGTCTTGAACTTATGAAACTAAAAGGCTTCATCCCCAACATAGAGGGCACTGCTAAGGCAAAAGAATGAATGTAAATTTTTGAGTTTAATGAACCATAATATTCACAGTTTGAACCACTATCATAGAAATTAACCCCCATAAAAATGATACAATTTCCATGCATTCAATGCATAATATCCATCCTTAAGCATGGCCAAGTATTTGATACTATGTCAGAACAGAATTCTAAATTCCTAGGCATCGTTGCTACAAAAGCATGTTCAAATAGGCCCCCAGAGGCTATAGAAGAGCAAAAGATGGAGCACATGCGAAAACACATGACGTGCAATCTTGTCTATAGTAATAAAAGCCGCACATGGCTATGATGGTTCAAAATGGGTAATGAGAGAGCTCAAGCTACCAATTGGTCCATGAAGGTCTGCCTTAGGTTTCTTTGCAGTGTGCAATACTAGACTGCAGCAGTCCATGCTTGGCATAACTCATATCCATAGTGAACTGATGATTGGTGCACCCTCATACCAAGTTTCAGTACTATGAACTAAACCATACCAATACCGGAATGGGCACCATTGACCTTAGCTTTCTATAGTAACACTTAATTTTTTTAATATGTGTAGCTGAGCACCAAGAAATTGCTATAGGTGAGCTAGACCATACCACCCCAAACCCATTCAAAATAGGATTCTAAATTTGAAACATTTCCCACCATTACCGCTCACCATAGTCCTAGATGAATTTAAATTCCATCAAGACATATGAGATGAATTAAAATAGCCAAAAAGTGATGGTGCTCCATTAAGTTAAAGTTATATAATTTCCCCACAGAAAAGGCTATTAATATGTTGCATAAGGATATGGAATTATTTTTAAAATTAAATTACCAGGACATAATAGAGTAATATCTAGCTCAAGGCCCACCATGTTAACCCTAGCCAAAGCATTTGATCATGCACTATTGAACCACTGATTTTTGAAATTCTTTTAAACATTATCCATAAATGCTGGAAAAAGCAAAACAGCTCAAATGATGCCTTGCACACACCTAAACAAAGAGAGATTATAATGACATTCAGATCAAATCAGTACTATTTTTTTAAGAATTTCTTGTAGTCTCTCATGCACTCCCCTCTTCTCAATTATCAACAAACTCCACAGCCAACAATTTCAAGATACGATTAATGCTGACTATAATTCCCATGTTTGCACTAATTTCTGGTCCAGTAAGTGCTCCATGTTGTAGCCACCCAAGCTTTCTTACTTCTAGAGAAGTTGCTTGTGCAAAATTTTAGTAACTTATTGAAATTAGAGAAACTTCTAGGACTAATTTATTGCTGAGAATTTCCCAACTAATTCAGGTACAGGCTATAATAACTAATGTCAAGCCGTTCTAAAAAAGTTAAATGAGTAGATTCTATGTTGTGCTGAGCTATTACCCAATCTGTTCCTCTTGCCATTCAAATGGCTTGGAGTTCTTCACAAAGGGTTTTAAATTATGATGTACCATGCCAATGCCATGTTGGCTGAGGAACTATAAGGTAAATAGGCAGCAGTTTATAGCATTTTCTCCCCATAATTAATGATTAATAAAATCATACAGCACTGCTAGATAGCTTTAGACTAGGTTTTCAGTCTCAACATCCCAACCCGAGTCTGTCAATCACCATAAGATCAATGTAGTTTACAAAAGTGAGAAATCGCCGATTATATACGAGTGTACTCCTTCAACCCCGACCATCCATCCAGTGACGCATCCATCTCTCTAATTATCAAAACCTTGTTGCCCTTATAATCCTGGATTTGTTGCATGACAAGGTTACCTTTCTTTTTTTCAAGATAAGACATCAGATTGAGGAATATTACGTGCAAGATGGACTAACAAAAGAAAATAAGAATACCAGATTATTGCAATTGATGCATCTCCGGTTCGCAGGAAGCTTCAACAGACCTCGGATGATCTTCTCGTTCTTCTCATCCTCTTTCATCCTGTTCGCCATTTTCTCCTCAGAATTTTCCTCTCGCTTTCTAAGTTTCCAAATCAGCATCCGGATCCGGTTCTATAATATAGGAAAATAAGCGCAAAAAGAAACTTAAATTCCAGAATCAAGAAGCGAGTCCATTAATGCCACTCAGGCCATGAAAGCAACCGCACACATATGATCAATTCGACACAGCAACAACGTCTACGCCCAAGAGCAAGAATTCAAGAATAGATCGCCATTACATCTCGTCGTCGAAGAAATCTTAAAAGATATGCAAGCGACGATGATCATCATACCTCGTTCGAACTCCAAAGAAAGATTCAGCCACGGAGATCATAGGAAAACCGAATCCGGCAATGGCAGGAGAAAGAACGATCGAAAAGCTCCATCGATTTCCCTTCCTCTCTCTAGGGTTCGGAGACGAGGAAGATTTGTTCAGCAAAAGCTCTGGTTCTTCTCTCCCTCTTCCCCTTATAAAAGGTTAAGCGGGGTGGTGGTGGGAGCGATAGGCTTTCTCCCTCCCGTTCTCCGCGGCTAATTACACCAATTTTTCGCACTTTATATGTCACTGGTTTTCTCGCCGGTCCAAGGATGGAATGAGCCGACGGCCCAATTTCCAAGCCAATTACCAATATTATTAGTAACCATCATAAGAAGGTCGACATGGCATGCTCTACGGATCAGATGGTCGACGATCAATCCTCCTTCTATCGGTAGTCCTACCAATAGACGGTGAGGTGTAACATTGTAACGCGGTGGTTGTAGTACAAGCTCACGGTTCTTATTAAGCCGATAGATTACCAAATTTTGTTGTTGGAGATAAGCAAGAGTGCACGGATCATGGGGCATGGAAGCCGTATGGACCGCTTCTTTTCGTCGTTTTGCATCGACCTGGCAGCAACGCCTCGTTGCGAACAGGACAAGGCTCGGGAAGGATGTAGCGCCAGCAGCCGTTGTTGGCACGGGCGGTCGAGATTCCACGTTCTCCGCACGGGTCAACAAAAACGTAAGCCGCCGCACCCTAAGCCGGCGGTGTCCTTGGGTCGGTCGCAAGTATAGGATTGAAACTCGATGCTATTCATGGATTGTCCGTTTTAACAAACAATTTTTTTTTTTTCCTTCTTCCTTCCTCGATATCTATTCTTTTCGGGCTTTTGTTCGGATCAAAGAAAAGAAAGCCACAAAAAAAAAAAAGAGAGCAGAGGAGAGGAGAGGAAAAAAGTTTAGCGTTAAGAGCATGGCTAAAAAAAGGAAAAAGAAAAATAACATATGTATACATCTGTTTGGATAAAAAGAGAAAAACAAGGGAAAAAAAAAACACAGCTTATAACCAATTGTAAATAAAATAAATTTTATAGTGGAATTCATTTGTAAATGAATTCTCATATTTAGCCTGCTATATAAAACTGTAGAATTAAAATAAGTTCTCATATTGAAAAAACTAAAAATCGAATTCAATATTTTATTTTTTATATTATTTTTATTTAAAAAATAATTGAAAAGAATGATTTAAGAATTATTGTGTTAATTATCTTTTCAAATATATTTAATTTTATTAATTATTATTATATTATTTATATTTATTTATAGTTTAATATAATTATATTAAATTATAATAATAATAATAATTTGTTAAATATCAAATTAACATAATTAAATATAATCATAATTGAGTAGTTATAATAGTTGTTTAAATCATTATAATAATTATTATAATATAATGATAATTATTAATCAATATATTATGATTATATTAAATATATTATTTAATAATAATAATAATAATATGTTATTCATGATAATATAAATAATTATACTATTATAAATTATAATATCATTATAATAATGTTATTATTATTATATATAAAATGATATAATATATTAGATGTTAAATAACATTATTATTTAATATTAAACTCTATTATTGTAATATAATATTATATTATCTATATATCATCATAATATATATAACATCATATCATAATATAATTAATATTATATTATTTAATATTTAATATGTTATTCAATAATATTACTATTGTATGATAGTATAATATTGTTTATTAGTTATTATGTTATATAAAAAGATATAATCACTCATAATTTGAATATTGACTTGATCCTTAATAGAGTAGAGTGGAGGAAGCAGATTCATGTAGCCAACCCCATGTTGTTGGAAAAAGGCTTAGATGAGTAAAGTTGAGTATTATGCTATATAATTTACCATAACATTATAAATATATTATAACTAATATAGGATCAATTATATATTATATAATATTATAATAATTATTATGCAATAATAATTTTTTATTATAATAATGTCATAAACAAAGGGTAATTTTGTTTAAAAGTTTTATTTCCTTTATGCTATGGAATTCATTTCTAAATCTTATTAAAATCGATGTGATTTGCAACAAAAAAAAGTAATTCTATAATTTGATATTTGAGATTTCAAATCCTCGAGTTGTTACGTTACCAAACAAACTAAATCATGGAACTGTAAATGAATTCCACATAAATTATGGAATTCATTTGTTCTAAACAAAATGTAAAAGGTAATTTTAATTTTTTTTATTTATAAGAATAAGAAAAAGTATATGGTCAAAAGTTATAAACCATTGTTCTTTCTCTCTTTATTCCTTCTTTTACCTTTCATGAAGTTTGTATTGCGGTTTTTCTTTCTTTTCTCTTTCCTTCGTTCCAACCAAATGAACCAGTAGGTACGGATGGAGTGCTAGTGGCCGTTTATAACATTCAACATTGATTAATTTAAGATTATCATATTCTTTATAACATTCAACATTGATTAAGTTAAAATTATCATATCTGATAATGCTCCGTCACTGGTAGCAGACATCAGAGGCTCAATGAAGTTGTTGATGAAGCTTTTCCTCAAAAAAACCTGCAAGAAGTTGCAGGACCAAGATTGTTTCGGCGGAACCCTTCGACGGGCAAGTTAGCGACTGAGTCGCAGCCGTAAGCTTGAGAAAGCTCGAAGAGAGAAGCCCAGAGAATGGGGATGTTCTCAAGGTGTTTAGAATGTGTTCAGTGTGTATTCCTCCTCTTACCTTGCTAAAGATCCATCTTACCCTTTTATGGACCCTCGGTTTCCATCTGAGGATCAGCTACGTGAAGTTCCATAAAAAGAATGTATACTAAATTCATGGGGATTATGAGTTCGGATGCGGTTGTTGGGCCTGGTCCCATTGGCCAGGCGGTTGGTGGGCCTAGCCTCATCGGGCGCGTGGGTCAGGTGGTAGGTGAGCCTAGTCCCATCGGCCGAGCGGGTCAGATGGTTGGTGAGTCTGGTCACATCAGGCGCGTAGGCTAGGTGGTAGGTGGGCCTGATCCCATTAGATGTGGGTCAGACGGTAGGTGCGCCTGGCATATGTGGAGGCCACATAGGCATCGCGGCTTGCTCGGGAGTCGATACGGAGGCTTGTGCTGCAATCTGCGCTAAGGCCGATTTCGAAGAAGGCGGGCCCGCAAGGGCCGCCTTGGTGAGAAGGGGCCTCCAAGGGCCGCCTCGAAGAAGCGAGCCACCGAGGGCCACCTTGAAAAAACGGGGCCGCCGAGGGCCGCCTTGAAGAAACGGGACCATCGAAGGCCGCCTTGGAGAAGTGGGGGCTATCGAGGGCCACTTGAAAGAAGCGGGGGCTGCCGAACTTGATCTATGTCATCAGTTAGCTTTGTCGTTAACACTTATGTGGCGCATTGGCCATATCAGATGCCCCTCCACTCCTGAGCTTAAGTGGCCACGTGTTCAAGCGAAAGGAGTGCAAAAATTTATCACGATTATTGGTTTCGCATGCCATTAATCATCGAAGGCAAGGGCGTGCCTCCCCGAGGTGATGTCGCTTCAAAGTCTATCCGTATTTAAAGATAAGCATGGAGAATGGTACCGATTTTGGGTGTGTCGAGGAAAAAAATCTCTCGAGGGACAGAAAAGTCGGGCGCCATCATTAAGTCATCATCCCCACATCTTATCATTGGCCACGGATCCCACTCCCTGTGCAGAACCGAGGCACCATACCTCAGGCAAAAAGGGGGTCGTTGATAGTTGGAGGTTATCTTCAATCGCGGGTAGCCGCGTGGCAGCGCCTCGGGAGAGACAATTCAAAATTTCATATAAAATTGCCTCGTCGACCCCTTCGCGCCCCTTACGCTTTCATCATCCCCTTTGTCGTTTCCATCCTCGGAGTCCTGAAACCTTCCAGACCCGAACCTTCCATCTCCCTGTTCAACACCAGGTCAGTTCCTTTTTGTCTTCTTCCTCTTCATGGATCGCCGCGCCATTAGGGAGAAAAAGAGGCCCGTAGTGAGTCCTCCTCCGTCCTCGAAAGAGAAGGAGGAGGAGGTCCTTCTGGTTCACCGTAGGCGTCGGCCGGTCGGCGGTGTCACCATCCAACCACCCGACGGTAGTAGTCCAACCACCACCATCCCGAGTGTCTCTGCCTAGGGCGCCTCCACCTAGGGTAGTGCTAGCTAGGGTAGCTCCACCACCCCCAGTCCGTCCGACCCCCTCTCCAGTGGCAACTTCTGATTTGGCAGGGCCGAAGGGGGAGGCCTCCACCATAACCCCTGAGGAGGTAGAAGACCTCAGGGTTAGGTATAGGGTTCCCAGCTACATCCGCCTGTCCGCTCCTAAATCTGAGGATAGGGTGAACTTCGACCAATCCGGTCGGGTAGCCCTGTACGAGGAATTCTTCAAGTGTGGGCTCCGCCTTCCCTTCCATCCATTCATTCTCAACCTCCTAGATAGATACGAACTTGTCCTAGCACAGTTAACTCCGAACTCGGTTTGGATCATCTATGCCTTTATTATTCTTTGTTTCTTCCATGGCTTGGAAGCCAGAATTTCTCTGTTTCGAGCTTTCTATAAGCTCCGCCACCACAGTGAATATGGGTGGTGGATTTTTACTTCTAGGCTGGGTAGAACCCTACCACTCCACCTCCCCTCCAAAGTCAAGGGATAGAAGTCTCGTTTTCTATTTGTCCACGTGGATGAGGTGAGGACGAGCTCGAGGAATCTGACATCGGCCCTAATAAAAACTCTGCCATGGATGAGAGGGACCGGGAGCTATTCGACCGACTGACTTCTTCCAAGATCCCTTTCTACAAGGAGTTGTTGGCTGAGGCCAACCTTTATGAGGCCGAATTGGCCCCGGCGGTTGGTGAGCGCAAGATCTCGCTCTTCTCATTCCTTTTGTTTATTTATTTTTTGTTTTGACCATCGGTTTCTTGTGCAGCAATGAAGTTGCCCGCCGAGCGATTAAAGGTGGTAGTCCAAAAGAGGAGAAAGAGGTCGGTGAGGTAATAAGGCCAGCCAAAAAGCCTCGGTGGAAAGCTCAGGGCGAACCGGCCTAGGCTTCCGCGGCTTCCATGGAGGACTCTCCTACAGAGGGGCCGAGGGAGAGCACCCGGTCGAGGCACCGAGGAGAGGGGATGTTCCCGCCATGGCTTAGGCAGGACCAGAGAGAGGGGGCCAATCGGCCCGGGCAGAAGAGGCCGTGGATGGGTCTCCGGCCCTTGCCGAGCTAGCGGAGGCGGTCGACTTGGAGGCCGAGGATGAGCCCCTGATTCCCATCAAGCAAGTGGAGGTGGCTGACCTAGGGGCCGAGGGTGGACACCCGGCCCCTCCCGAGTTAGAGGTGTGGAGGCTCCGAGGGCTGAGGATGGAGAGAGGCTGGAGGATGGCGACGAGGTGGAGCTGACAACCCTGCGATGGTCGCTCGGTCGGGGATCCAGCACCCAGGAACCGCGGCGGCCGTCGAGGTTCTCGGCCATAGATAGTGGGTGACTAGTAGAGTGCCTGCTGGAGAAGATTTATCTACCGTGCTTCTGTAAGTAGCTCAACCGCGAGTCCATCGCCAGGATCCTTGATGCCACGTACGTGTCAGTGCTTTAAGTAACTTCTCCTCATCTCATTCTTCTTTCTGTCGGTTTAATTCGAACCTTGACTAACTCCTCGGCTTTTGCAGACGGCCAACGAATTCCTCACCCTCCGAAACACCCTGGTCCAAACCGGTAACACAGTTGCGCACTCCAGGAGCAGGTGGCTAAGTACCAGCTTGGTGCGATGAGATGGCTAGAAAGCTGGCTGAAGCCCAGGCCTGGGAAATTGAGATGGCCAGCAAGTTGCTCACGGCCGATGCCGCCTGCAATGACTGGGAGGCCCAGTTCAGGGCGGCCGAGGCAAAGGCAGCAGTCGAACTCGACTGAAACTTAGCAACTGAGGCCAAGTTGGCGAAGGCCGTGGCAAGGCTAGAGTCGGCTGAAGGTAAGGTCAACGAGCTAACCTAGAGGCTCGGGGATACCAAGGACCGGGCTGAGACGGCGGAAGCCAATGCTCACGAAGCCAAAGAGAGGGCCGCCCTGGCGGAGATTGACGCCCAAGAGGCTGAGGAGAAATAGGCCGACGCTGAGGCTCGAGCTCAAGCACCGAGGCCCGAGCCGAGGATGCCGAGAGCCAAGCCCAAGATGCCGAGACCCAATTTCAGAATGTCATTGAGTAGTTCAAAAGCTCCTTGGTGTTCGAGCAGGAGGTGATAGAGGCTAGTCTCAATGCCTACGTCCAAGGCTTCGAGCACTGCAAAGAGAAAGTCGCCCAAATCTTAGGGGTCGACGACCTTGGCACCATCAGACCGAAGACCCGGATGACGAGGCAACGGGCGAGGATGATGCCAGTAGTGAGCCGGGGCCCGACAAGCCATAGACACCTAGGCTTCTTCTTGTATTTTTCTTTTTCTTCTTTTTGCTTGTAACTAGCCTTGGGTCATATTTTGTAATTCCTTTGAACATCAATAAAAAGAACATTTTGCCTAAGCATTTACTATTACTTAGCTTTTGTAGTAGCTTTGTTTCTTTGTGGTGTACTGGTCCTAGCCTTTAGGCTTGGCAGCAAGTGGTTGTAGTCTTCTCAATGGTCCGATCGGGATTCATATGAACTCGTAGCGTCGACCAAGTCCTTAGCCCCTTAGGTGCTTGTCGGAGCGACTGTAGGGTGTCGGTGTGGCCAAGGAATGCTTAGGCAGGCTTGAGAGTTCTCCAGAACTACCTCGGGGGTTTCGTGTGTTGGCCCGAGGGATGACTCGAGCGGAAACAGAACTGTCGGGGTCTTAAACCATCTCGAGGGTGTCTTCATATCGAACCGAGTGGTGACATGTTAGTTGCGAGGCTACCGAGTTTTTTAGAACCATCTCGGGGGTTTCATGTGCCAGCCTGAGGGGCAATTCGAGCGAAAACAGAATTGTCGGGGTCTTGAACCGCCTCGAGGGTGTCTCCACATCGAACCAAGTGGTGATCCGTTAGTCGCGAGGCCGCCAAGCTCCTTTAGAACCACCTCGGAGGTTTCGTGTGTTAGACCAAGGGGCGACTTAAGCGGGAACGAAACTGTCAGGGTTTTGAACCATCTCGAAGGCATCTCCACATCGGATCAAGTGGCAACCCACTAGTCGTGTATCCACTGAGCTCCTTTAGAACCACCTTGGGGTTTCGTGTGCCAACCCAAGGGGTGACTCGAGCAGGAACAGAATTATCGGGGTCTTGAACTGCCTTGGGGGCGTCTCCATGCTGGATCGAGTGGTAATCCACTAGTCGCATATCCATTGAGCTCCTTTAGAACCGTCTTGAGAGTTTCGTGTGCCAGCCCAAGGGATGATTGAGTGGGAACAAAACTGTCAGGATCTTAAACCGTCTCGAGGACATCTCTATGCTAGACCGAGTGGTGATCCGTTAGTCACGAGGCTGTCGAGCTCCTTTAGAACTGCCTCAGAAGTTTCATGTGTCGGCCCAAGGGGCGACTCGAGCAAGAACGAAACTGTCAGGGTCTTGAATCGCCTCGGAGGCATCTCAATGCCGGACCAAGTGGTAACCCACTAGTCGCATCTCATCGAGCTCCTTTAGAACCACCTTGAGAGTTTCGTGTGCCAGCCCAAGGGGCAACTCGAGTAGGAACGGAACTATCAGGGTCTTGAACTACCTCGAGGGCATCTCCACCAGACCGAGTGGTGATCCGTTAGTTGCGAGGCTGCCGAGCTCCTTTAGAACCACCTTGAGGGTTTCGTGTGCCGGCCCGAGGGGCGACTCGAGTGGGAACGGAACTGTCAGGGTCTTGAACTCTCGGGAGCATCTTCATGCCAGACCGAGTGGTAACCCACTAGTCGCGTATTCGTCGAGCTCCTTTAGAACTGCCTTGGGAGGTTCATGTGTCAGCCCAAGGGGCGACTCGAGCAGAAACGAAACTATCAGGGTCTTGAACCATCTCGGAGGCATCTTATGCCAGACCGAGTGGTGACCCATTAGTCATGAGGCCACCGAGTTCCTTTAAAACTGCCTCGGGGGTTTTGTACCAGCGCAAGGGGTGACTCGAGCGAAAACGGATCTATCGGGGTCTTGAACCATCTCGGGGGTCTCCATGCCAGACCGAGTGGTAATCCACTAGTCACATATCCACCGAGTTCCTTTAGTCGTCAGATCCTCAGCTTTGGAGATGAGTCAGGTATAACATTTGGGAATTCCTTTTATTATCATTAGCTAAAGGGGTATATCATTGATAATATCGACAAAGGTTGTTCGCATTCCAAGTACATAGGATAGGCCGTCTGTTGAGGACTTTGATCCGGTATGCTCCTCGGTAAAGTATCTCGATGACCTGGTAAGGTCCCTCCTAGTTTGGAGATAATTTGCCCTCCTTTGTTGGCTTGGACACCTCGGCCTTTCTAAGAACTAGGACTCCAGGGTGAAATGTCTTAGGATGGACCCGGGCGTTGTAATACTTGGTTGCCCGCTGGTGGAATGTGGCCATTCTGAGGCGTGCTCGATCGTGCGCCTCATCAATGAAGTTGAGGTTAGATCTCAGCTGCGTGGGGTTATCCTTTTCATTGTATGACTCCACTCGGAGGCTCGGAGGCTGATCTCAACGGGGATGACTGCCTCGGATCCAAAGATAAGGCTGAAGGGAGTCTCCCCCATTGGGGCTCGTGAAGTTGTGTGATATACCCACAGTACGCTTGGGAGCTCCTCTACCCATCTGCCTTTACCCATCTACCTTTAGACCCATCCAACTGGGTTCTAAGCCCCTGGAGGATGGTCTGATTCATGACTTCAGCCTCCATTGGTTGTGAATGGCTGACAGAGGTGAACCAGTGGTAGATGTTTAGCTCGGCACAAAATGTTTTGAATGTAGCGTTGTTAAATTGCCAACTATTGTTGGTGATGATGGTATGAGGCAGCCCGAACTAGCATATGATGGACCTCCAAAAGAAGGATTTGACTTTATTCTCGGTGATCTTAGCCAACGCCTCGACTTCAATCCATTTGATAAAGTAGTCGATGGCGATAAGTAAGAACTTTCGCTGACCCAAAGCCGGGGGGAACAACCCAAGGATGTCCATTCCCCACTGAGCGAAGGGCCATGGGGCCGAAAGTAGACTCAGTGGAGAGGCCGGCTATTGTTGGATGTGAGCGTGCCGTTGGAAGCCATCGCACTTTTGAACTAGCTCGGCAGCGTCCTTTCTCATGGTAAGCAGTAATATCCTTGGCAGAAAGCTTTTTGTGCCAGCGATCTGCCCCCCAGGTGGTCTCCGCAGATGCCTCCTTGTATCTCTTTGAGGATATAATCGGCGTCTACAATACCAAACACTTAAGGAGAGGGTAGGAGAAAAGACCTTTTGTATAGTCGTCCGTCCAGCAAGGTGAACTTAGAGGCTCTCCATTTGAGCAGTCTGGCTTCTTCGCGATCGACGGGGAGGGTGCCATCTGTGAGGTAGTGGATGTAGGCATCCATCCATCGGCTCCTGCATGATTGGGAGGACTTCTTCTTTGTCTTCGATGCTGGGTCTTTCCAAGTGCTCGATGTAGGTGCTTCCCAAGACGTTGTCCACTGAGGTGGCCAGACGGGAAAGGGAATCGGCCTTGGCATTCTTGCTCTATGGGATATAACTGATGCTAAAATACGTTAGCGAGGAGGTTAGAAGCCGTACCTTCTCTAAGTATGGGGCCATGATGGGATCTTGTGCCTTGTACTCCCCATTGATTTGTCTGAAGATGAGATGGAAGTCGGTGAAGGCCCTGAGACACTTCACCCCGAGCTCCTGGATGAGCCTTACCCCAACCAGTACGGCTTCGTACTCGGCCTGGTTGTTTATGGCTTTAAAGAGGAGCCGGAGGCATATTCCACCTTCTCGCCCTCCGGGCCTACAAGGATGAGACCGGCACCACTTCCTTGAGAGTTTGAGGCACTGTCCATGTGAAGGATCCAGGATTTTCCCACACCCTTGAGCTCAGCATCCGGTTACACCAGTAGAGGTTCTTCTACTTGTTCCTCGGTCCAAGTGCACTCGACTAAGAAGTTGGCCAAGACTTAGGACATCAGAGCCGGCCTTGCTTGGAATGAGAGGTCGAACTCTTCCAACTTGATCGCAGATTTGGCTAGCTGGCCCGAGGTGTCAAGACGGGCTAGAATAGCCTTGAGGGGTTGGTCCGTGAGCACCACGATGGGGTGAGCTTGGAAATATGGCCTGAGATGTTGAGCGAAGATGATTAGGGCAAAAATGATTTTTCAGTTTTGGAGTACTTGATCTCAGTGTCATGAAGTACTTTGCTTGCATAGTAGATGGGCTTTTGTATTCCATCGGCATCAAGGCATACTAGGACAGAGCTGACAGCCTCTAAGAGGCGGCAAGGTAGAGGAAAAGGCTTTCCCGGTCTTTGGCTTCGATAGCAGCGGCGGGACAGATAGGAATGCTTTCAGTCCTTCAAAGGCTCTTTCGCAATCTTTTGTCCACTCGAACCCATTCACCTTGCGTAGGGCCTTGAAAAAAGGTAGACATCTCTCAGCCGACTTGGAGAGGAAACCGCTCAGGGCCGCCACCCTTCCAGTGAGCCGCTGCACTTCTTTCTTGTTAGCTGATGGCCTCATATCGAGGATGGCATTGATCTTCTTCGGATTCACCTCGATCCCGCACTGTGTCACCATGAAACCTAGAAACTTTTTCGTTGTGACCCCGAAAGTGCACTTTCACGGGTTCAGCTTCACTTGGTAGTGGTGAAAATTATTGAAGGTCTCTTCTAGGTCAGAGACGTGGTCGAAGGCATAGACGCTCTTTGTCAGCATGTCGTCCACGTACACTTTCATGTTCTGCCTAAGTTGGTCTTTGAAGACCTTATTCATCGTTCTGGTAGGTGGCTTTTGCATTTTTAGGCCAAAAGGCATTACCTTATAGCAATAGATGCCTTTCTCGGTCACGAAGGAGGTATTCTCTTCGTCCTTCGAGTCCATCTTTATTTGGTTGTATCCAGAGAAAGCATCCATAAAGTTAAGGAGCTCGTGACCGGACATAGAATCCACCAACTGGTCAATCTGAGGCAGTGAAAAATTGTCCTTCGGGTAAGCTTTATTAAGGTCAGTAAAGTTGATGCAGATCCTTCAACTCTCATTTGCCTTGCGGACCATCACCACGTTGGCCAACCAATTCGGGTAGTGTACTTCCAGATATGGTCAGCAGCGAGCAGCTTGCTGACTTCATCGTCAATAGCTCTCTGCTGCTCAAGGGCAAAACTCCTCTTTCTTTGGCGAATCGACGATGCTTTGGGTCGATGTTGAGCTTATGGATGATTACCTCCGATGGTATGCCAAGCATGTCCGATGCTGACCAGACGAAGATATTTGAGTTGGCCCGCAAGAAGGCCAGGAGGCGATCCTGCCTTCGCAGGAAGAAGTTCACCAACCTGCACACTCCTTGTCAGGTCGTCCCCTAGTGAAAAAGTCAACAGCCACTCAGCCGACTCTCCTCCTTTGCCAGACTCCCTGGGATTAGATACCTCTGGGGCCGACGTGACCTCTTGAGGGCTTGAAGCTGTGTGATAGAATGGCAAGACCAGGCCAGTCTCCCCTTGCATCTCGCTGATCCCGCTACTGGTTGGGAATTTGACGAGTAGCTGCTTGGTGGAGATGACTGTCAAGGAGATTCAGGCCGAGTCGGCCGAGGATGGCATTGTATGCCAAAGGCACTCGAATGACCAGAAACTTCATCAAGATTATGCTTTGACATGGCGGCATTCCGGCCGTGATTGGGAGGGTAATCTCACCTTCTTCCCTCACCGAGTCGCTTGTGAAACCAACCAAAGGTGTTGCCATTGGTCGGAGGGAGCTGGGAGACAAGTTCATCCAAACAAATGCGTTATGGGTAATGATGTCAGCGAGCTTCCACTGTCAACTAGGATTCATTTTACAGGGTGTTTGGCGATCATCATCGAAACGACGATGCCATCATTGTTTACATTGTCAACCACAGCTAACTCCCTTTTAGGAAAAGGGATTATATCATATAACTCCTCATTCCCCTTGGCCTTTTGGATGTAGAGCCTGCCCCCCAAGAGACCATACCCACCGTCTTCTTCATTAGGGCGTTGTCGATATTGGCCTGAGCAGGCGGAGGCCCCATCAGCGCTGGAACAACAGGGATCCCTTCTGGACATACTTCGAGGTAATCCCTCTGAATGAGTTCTTCGATGGCACGCTTCAGGCTGTAGCAATTTTCGGTGTCATGGCCATAGTCTTGGTGGAAATGACAGTAACGGCTCTTATCATGGGGAGCTCCTTTCTTCATTGGGGGAGGGCACTGGAAGTATGGCTTGCCCTTGATCTCCATGAGAATGTGAGAGTGAGGGGTGAGGAGGGGGGTGAGTTCATTTCTCTGGGGGCGAGACTCCGGCGCCTGTCATCTTGGCGGTGTGGTGGCTCAGGCTTTTTGGAGCGAGAGGGTCGGCTTGGCTCCGAGCGAGTAAACCTCCTGCTGAATCCCCCATCAGACTTCATGCAGGTGGAGTCAGCTTTATCGGTATGGATGTACTTTTGCGTGCAAAGCAGAAGTTCAGAGTAGGAGCTGGGTGGCTTCTTGTCAAGAGAGAAAGTAAAACGGGAAGGACAGAGTCCCCGTTTCAGTGCCAGGATTGCCACCGCATCGTCCAAATGATAGACTTCGAGGGCGACCATTTTGAAACGGGCCACGAAGTGTTTGAGAGGCTCTCTTTCCTTCTGACGAACAAAGAAGAGACTGTCTGCTATCCGAGGGATCCTCTGACAGGCGTCGAAGTGTGCCAGAAAGGCCATCTCCAACTATTGGAAGGAGTCTATGCTTTGTGGGGTCAGGCGGGAGTGCCAGGCGTGAGTGACCTTCCATAGGGTGGCAGGAAAAGCCTTGCAGAGAAGGGCGTCAGTAGCCCTTTGGACTTGCATGAGAGCCTTGTAGCTCTCGAGGTGATCGAGTGGGTTCGTTGTACCATCATACGGATCCAGCTGAGGGAGACAAAATCTGAAGGGGACGGGCTCCTCTAGAATATGGCGAGTGAAGGGAGGACGAGTGTCGTAGTCCACCTTCAGCTGGTTATTGATTTTTTTGCTGAGTTCCTCCAGCTGCCGATGGTACTCATCCAAGTGCTTCTCCGCCTGGTGATTGATGGTTGAAATCTTCCTTGATGATTCGAAAGATGAAAAAGAGGGGGGAGAGCATGGGTGGTGGTGCCTCTGCTTGGGCTCCTCTCGGCGCCGTCACTCCGGGGAGGAGTCACTTGAGCTACAGATGGGGGAGCGTGACCTCTTTAGGGTCCCCCGATGGTACCTTCTGGGTAGGGCACGGCGATGGCGAATCTCTCGCTGAGGATGTCTCCCCTGGGAGGATTGCTGGCTGGCTGGTGCATCTACCGTAGGCGGTGAGGAGGCCTGGGCTAGTGTTGGGTGGCCACAGACTGCGGCTCCTGCAGTCCGTGAACCACAACAGTCAAGATCTAAACTTGTCGAGTGAGCGCGGCCAGTTGATCGGCTTGGGTGATCGTA
This sequence comes from Calamus simplicifolius, assembly GCA_900491605.1. NCBI lineage: Eukaryota > Viridiplantae > Streptophyta > Magnoliopsida > Arecales > Arecaceae > Calamus > Calamus simplicifolius. The sequence goes on along the minus strand of UESW01001420.1, from coordinate 26,147 downwards.
GATGGTGGCGCAGGAGTGGTTGGTGGGTTAGTAGCAGGAGGGTCAGCCTCGTGCTGCTCGCCGGTTGGAGGTGCCTCCCAGCATGGCTGATGGAAGCCTTCGGAGCATGCGTCATCATCATTGTTGATGCAGTGGAAAAGAAGGCTTGTAGCTTGGTGTTACAGAGCTCTGCTCTTCTTTTCCCTACCTGGCGCGCCAATCTGATGATGCTCTATCACTGGTGGCAGATGTCAAAGGGTTCCGTGAAGTTGTTGATGAAGCTCTTCCTTGAAAAGAGACCTGCAAGAAGTCCCAGGGCCGAAGGTTTCTCTGGCGGGGACCCTCCGGTGGGAAAGTTAGCGATCAAGTCACAGCCGCAAGTTTGAGAAAGCTTGGAGAGAGAGAGGCCCACAGAATGGGAATATTCTTCGGGTGTTTAGAATGTGTTCAGAGTGTATTTCTCCTCTTACCTTGTTAAGGATCCATCTTACCCTTTTATGGACCCTCGATTTTCGTCTGGGGATTAGCCACATGAAGTTCCATGAAAGAGAATGTCGGCTAAACTCATGGGGATTACGTGAGTTTGTTTGAGGCGGTTGGTGGGCCTGGCCTCATTGGGCGCGTGAGTCAGATGGTATGTGGGCCTAGTCCCATCGGCTGTGCAGGTCAAGTGGTTGATGAATCTGATCCGATCAAGTACGTGGGCCAAGTAGCAGGCGGGCCTGATCCCATCGAACACGTGGGTCAGGCGGTAGGTGTGCCTGGTTCACATGGGAGCCACATAGGCATCGCAGCTCGCTCGAAAGTCAATGCGGAGGCTAGTGCTACAACAGGCCGATTTCGAAGAAGGCATGCCGCAAGGGTTGCCTTGATGAGGAGGGGCCCGCCTTGATGAGGAGGGGCCGTCGAGGACCGCCTCAGAGAAGTAAGGCCACCGAGTGCCGTTTGGAAAAGCGGAGGACGCTGAGGGCTGTCTTGGAGAAACGGAGCCACTGAGGGCCATCTGAAGAAGCGGGGGCCATCGAGCTTGATCTCTGCCATCGATTAGCTCTGTCGTTAATGCTTATGTGGTGCTACCGGCCACATCAATATCATTTGCTATAAGATTATTGCAAATGCTCTATATTACTCTAGGTATAGAGAAGCAAAAAGAGTGAACAAAATTGATCTGTCCTAATATTATTTGGGTCAAGAATTATTTTTAGTCAAGATTAGATATGGATTGATTTTTTCGGTGTGAACTTTAAATGTTGAATGTTATAATTTTGGATCAAGAGGAGAGTTTCATATGGATCAAAAAAAAAAAAAATGTTGGGTCGAGTTATAATTTTGGATAATAATTTTCAAGATGATATCTCTTTTCTTAATACTAATTGTTAAATCATGTTAAAAATTAATGAAAAAATTACAGATATTGAATTTGATAAGTCACCTACAATTTATCATAGTTTGTGTGATCCAAAATGGATGGATAGGGAGCAAGAAGTCTTAGTATCATGTTAAATTTGGAATGAGATTTTGCATGTTAACCTGGAGCTTGGCTTGACTTGCAAGTTAAAACGGTAAGGAAAAGACTTGCTGCTCCTTCAATGCGGTAAGTATGTATCGATTGCAGATGTTTAATAAAATTTATTAAATTATTTTTCGCACGTTGATCTGCGTAAACGATCAAATCATATGATTGGAACAAAATGGGACAGCAAAACTTTTTCAAACGGCAATAGAAAACGGCGCTTAACCTTAGCGGATCGTAATCCGACCCGTTTACATATGATTCGCCGGCGTCCCCATCTAGGGATCGAACACCGGCGACCGCGTCCCTCCTAACACGCTGCCCAGACCTGCTCAAGGTTCCCGCGCCGACCCGCTACCACGTCTAGAGAACCAATAAGGGCTCAAGTTCCACCGATCCACTAATAACTTGTTGCCACGTGTAAAATCTGACGTTGTTCCGATTCCCCGCCATCCGCTTAAATGTACCCTCCAACGCCAATTCCACGGCCTTGGGTGCTCCTCTCGCGAGCTCGATTCCCCTCTCCGCCCTCCTCCCCTGCTTCATTCCTCAGATCCGCCGGAAATCGCTCCTCGCCGCGGCGAGATCGCGGGAGAATGGAAGTCCACGGCGGCGGAGTTGGGCGCGTCTTGGTGCTGGCCTTCTGCGTCGCCGGCATCTGGTGTGCTTACATAACCCAAGGCGTCCTGCAGGAGACCCTGTAAGTTTTCCTTGGATTTGCGTATCCTATAATTTGTTTTGGCTAATTTTCTCCCGACTTCCTTTTAATTTTTTTTTTAAAAAAACAAGAAATTTGGATTCGCCTGCCCAACTAGGGTTTCTAATTGGGTTTAGTCCTTGGGATCAGATCCACCAAGCGATTCGGACCGGACGGGAAGCGGTTCGAGCACCTCTCCTTCCTGAATCTCGTCCAGAATGTTGTTTGTTTCGTTTGGTCATTCATAAGTAAGCGATTTTGAGGGAGGTTGAATGATTGTATAAATTGCGATGTTTTTCGGGTTTTTTTCGCTGATTCTCTCCTGTTCTTGTTCAATGGACCAGTGATAAAGCTATGGTCGAGAAGCTCGGCAGGGGGCGCTCCATGGTGGAGCTATTGGAGCGCCAGCATCACTAACACCATTGGTCCTTCGATGGGGATCGAAGCATTGAAGTACATTAGCTACCCAGCGCAAGTAGGTTTGAGTTTTCTTCATCCTCTTTGATTTAAATTTCAGTACTGTTTTTCATTGAACTGCAAATTTTGAATGGTGTTTGGGTGTATATGTGCAATTATGTGAAACTGACAATCAATAAATCAATGGATTCTTAGTTTGAGGGATGTAGCAAGGAAAAACCTCGTATCTTTACGTCTTCTAGAAAGTATGGCCTAAACCGAACTGAATGGAAACGAAGTATTCATGTAGCTCACCCCAACTAGCTTGGGATCAAGGCTTAGTGATTACATAGATTATTAGCTTTCTATGGTTGGGCATATTCTCCATGATACTGATTAACACCCTAGGTTTAGAATAAAGGAAGAAAATCATATCCTTTGATTTCCATATCAAGTCTCTGCAGTAGTCGTTGAGCTGGATAACTGTTATTTCAATATTTGGCACTGTTTCCAGCAACCATAGATGGTCACAGAATTTCATGATTTTTAATTCTTTCTGGTTTATTACTCCTGATATCTCAGTTTTCAAGCACTAACCTTGAAATATCTTGGTTAAAGCATGCATGAGTGTTTGTCCGTGGCAAAATGTATAGTTTCTGCTTTATAGTAATCAGCACATCCAGTGTTTCTTAAATTTATTTTGCATACTCTTATGACCTTTCCATTGATCACATTTTGGGGATATATCAAAATTCTGCTATATAGTCTTTAGTGAGACAGCTGCAATCTTATCTTATATTCTTCTTATTTGGCATATTTGTGTGGTATCATAATCCTTAGATATTTGGATGGCTTGATCCCTAATGAACTAGAGGAACATATGTTATATAATTGAAAACTTTCTTCTATAAGGCAGTGTAATGAATGTTGACATGGAATGAACAAGCAAAAAATAAGTCAGGATTTTTTTTGTAGCAATGTGCAACATATAGTCGTACAACATTCTTGACTATGTTTGCTGTGACTTGTTTGGAATAGCGTATATGACAATTTTTTTTTTTTTTAAACATAATTTGACTACCAAACCATTTTATCTTTGAATTTGCTTGTGAACAAATATGCCACATAGCAATGTGCAACACATAGCCATACGACATTCTTGATTATGTTTATTGTGATTTGTTTGGAATAGCATATATGACACTTTTTTTTTTGTACATAATGTGACTTTGCAAACCATTTTATCTGTGAATTTGCTTGTCGATGTTGCTGGCTGATATCTATTGGCAAAATGAAAAAGGATGGTGCTAATGTTGTTTACTTTGTGTGTAAATAGGTTCTGGCAAAATCCTCAAAGATGATTCCTGGTGAGTTAACTCTTCAACTTTTCCATATGTAAGTACAATCATTCATGTGCACAGTGAGGAAAAAGTATGCTTCTACCAGATTTAATGCTTTGAATTTGACATGCAGTTCTCTAGAATTTGTGTCCGTTGAGGGATAATCCTACATACTATGCATGGTTACATTAAATATTGCTCCATGATAAATAAACCAGGAAACTATGTCATTTACAAGGGAGCGTGACTAAATTGTTAAGCATCAAATTATGCAAAAAAGGTTTTGTGCATAATGAGCAGGATAGCCATCCCCATGCTCACTTAATAGCCCGTTGAGACAATTCCCAATTTCAATCTACATTTTCAAAGAAATATGCTATTTGACCTATATAGAAGTTTTAATTTCACATATTGATTTTGATATAATTTTAGATGCAAGGTTTTCTAAGGGAAGAATCTAAGGGAAGAATCTAAGGCAGTAGAGAATATAGATGGTTCACCATGTCATACTAGTTTGTTATCCCTTCCATATGATTTCTTTGGCAGCATATTTAATTAAAAATAGAAGAGGTGAATCAGTTGCTTTCATGCAAGGGATTTTTCTTTATCCAGATACTTGTTTTAAGGCTTGTTCATTTCACTAATTGGGAGAGATTGCTTTGGTTTTGAGTTCATCACAATAGTGAGCATGCATATAACTAACTGTATTTTTCATGAGAACATGCATGCACTTATTTAGATTTTCTAAAGGATTCAAGGTTAGAAATCAGGAAAAAATTCTTCTTCCTATCCTAGTCCTCAGAAAAAAGGGAGAAAATTCTCTCTCTCTCTCTCTCTCTCTCTCTCTCTCTCACACACACACACACACACACACAACACATATGCACACTCATGTTTCAGCAAGTTTGTGATGCAAGGATATCATGGTAAAAGGTGAAATCTATCTCAAACAACCAAAACCATCTGACTTAAAGATGTGAAGTAATAGAAAAATATTGACAATTGTTTTGTTGTATCAAGTACATATTATGGGTTTCATCTATCTACTGTGTGCAAGTAGATCATTAAGATGTCAGTGTTAGTGTTTTACTGAGCTAGTGTACGTTATAATTATTGATATAAAGGGCTGAGTGAAGCAACCTTGACCCATCGTTTATCCTGCATGAGACTTAAGATCCTTAAATGGCTCATTTCCTTTTTGTTGTTCAACAATCATATAATGAATACTTGACTGGCTATAAAGTGGTAACAAATTCTTAATTAGAAATATCAACATCCCTAACCATAGATGAAGAACAGCTGATTATCAGGTGCTCACCAAGGAATTCCATTCCAAGTCACCTTTGCTTAGATATTTTTTTTTAAAAATAACTTGGGTAAATTAGAAAATTAAGGTTCAATCTACACTTTGGCTTATCATACATAACTTCAGTCACCTTTGAACAACCCCTAAACAGAGACTCTCTCTCTCTCTCTCTCTCTCTCTGTACACACACACATATCTAATATCATACATCTAAATATTCTACAGAATCTCTACTTTTGGCATGGTATTGTCTAATTAGTAATTTCATCAATAATATCTGCTCTTTATTGCGGCAAACTTCCTTGGTTGCTGTTTGCTCCTGGTTTCTTTTATTCCTTACTTAGCAAAGGAATTGAATAACTCAAGAACAAAATGTGGCTTCTTATTCTTTCTTGAGAAAAAATAGCCAATATGCATTAAGGAATCATCTTGTATCAGTGAAAGACCTAAGTCTAGAGGAATCACTCTAAGCAAAATAAATCTTAGTAGATCTAACTACTTTAGAAGCCTAACCACCTTCTATCTTAATTTATGAGCAAGTGTCTGTCAATGACTTGTCATTATCTTACAAACAGTATCAAATGATGACCCTTACCGGGTCACTGAGGCCACTAATATTTGCACAAGAGGTGAGACAACTATGCAGCTATTTGGAGATCCTCCCTGATGAGCCGAGCTTTAGCATGTCAGGAACTTACTAGCACAGTAGGCTGTGCTCTAGTCTTAATGATTTGTTTCTTATCAAGATTAATGATACGGTTACAGCTGGATTAAGTTAAAACAGGGTGATTGGACCCATTTGTCTGGATTCACACCCATCCAGGATTCAGAACCTTCCATTTCATTTGGTGTAATCTGCTTGTTTTTTCAGATTATACCACAAACCCCACAAAGTTACTTTGTGGTTTGTTTTTGGGGGTTTCAGCTGAGCAAAAGATCTATTAAACTATCAGTGTTTGATTCCATTAGATAACTATTGCTAGATTCTTTCTTTGCCACCAAAAGTCACTTTGATATGCCGGAATTCTGACTAGTTTAAAAGCTCAATCTACTGCAAAGCTCAGTTCTTTCTCGAATCTCAAATGAGCAGTGTCCAATTTTTTAAAACTTTAATTTAACCACTGTTTGGCTTAGTATAATTCTGGATTCAGTAGCAAACTTCAACTATCTGAACCAAGCTGCTTATCATATTTGAAGTTCATGTCAAGCGGGTTGAAATGGCTTTTGATCTGATCTGATGTTAGAGATGACATCATTTAGAGAGAAATATTATCTGTTTTAGAATTGATCTTTGAATAAATCACTATTTCAATTAAAAAAAATTACTGATCAGGAAAAAAAGGTATAAAATGACTTGGATTACTGGAGGCCTTTATTGGAAAATTATGTCCTTTTGTGGTCACATACTTTACAGCAAGCTGTTGCCAATCTATTCTGTTGCTAGAGGATGCAAATATGTTCCTAAGTTTTTGCATTGGAAATTTTCAAGCAGTTCAGACTGACTTTGACTAACCAAGCAGATATATTGACAAGACCCCTCAAATATGTTACCGTAAACAAGTTCAGTTCTAGGAGTCAAAGCAAATAATGGGCTGGCTATCTTAGAATAACTAAATTGAACTTATGAATGCTTGTATCTGTCTCTGGTTGTCCTTCCACTTACAGTTCCACAAAATTGGACGAATTGCTATGCCATCTGAATGGTTAAATTCACTGAATTAAGCAGCACACCACAATGATGATTGTCCTGGCTAACCGTTACTTTCTTGGCCAACAGTCATGTTGATGGGGACTATTGTTTATGGTATCAAATACACAATTCCGGAGTACATATGCACCTTCCTTGTTTTTGGAGGAGTATCAGCATTTGCACTTTCAAAGGTAGAAGTTATACTCTTTTATGGTACGATGAAAATCAGAAACACAATGCATGTATTGCAATGCCATTGCATAGTAGCTCTACATCATGCCATTGCTTTGTCAATTTCTGCATGTGGAAAGGAATGTCATATACCTGGTCATAGCACCTGCATATTTGTTTGTCATTCCCAAATGTGGAAAGACACAAGCATGCGACTATTAATCAATTGAGATGGCCACATTTACCCACGGTTTGCTGTAGCTTTTCTTGATTGTTAACCAGTGCTGTGAAATCCTTATATGTGGGTTCTTTGCTTGACCATACCAACCAACACTATAATGCTATAGAACTCTCTTATGTGTTGCAAGTTGCAATATTATGTTGCTGAACCTTTCAGCTTGTAGACTTCGCTGTACTTGGTTTATAGAATCTTATGCACTAATGCAAGCATGTCTCTTCCCTATGCATTATTGTGATCCATTGCAGACCAGCTCAAAGACCATAAGCAGGCTTGCTTATCCAAATGCATTTTTTGGTTACGGGCTCTGCTTTTTAAACTTAGCATTTGACGGCTTCACGAATGCTACCCAGGATTCTATAAGCGCAAGGTAGTTTCCCCACAGGCCTCTTCTCCAAATCATCCTATGTTACATAGTTTACAATTACATGGGAAAATCACACTGTAAACAAATTCAGATACTTAAGATCCGCTACTTTCTGACAGGTACCCGAAGACCAGCGCCTGGGATATAATGCTGGGGATGAATCTATGGGGCACCATCTATAATGTTGTTTATATGTTTGGCTGGCCACATGCCAGTGGTTACAAAGCTGTGCGGTTCTGCAGAGAACACCCAGAGGCAGCATGGGACATCCTCGTCTTCTGTCTTTGTGGGGCAGTTGGCCAGAATTTCATTTTCCTGACCATAAGTCGTTTCGGCTCGCTTGTCAACACGACCATCACGACCACGCGCAAGTTTGTGAGCATTGTAGTTTCCACCTTGCTAAGCGGCAATCCCTTGTCCTTGATGCAATGGGGAAGTGTCGTAACGGTGTTCTCGGGGCTCTCCTTTCAAATCCTTCTCAAGTGGAGAAAGCAAAAGAAGAAAAAGGGTGCATGAAGTACTGGCCTCTTGCTTGGCGCATGATATGACCTTTTTCCCTTTGTATTGTGGGTTGAGCCTAAAAAGACTTTGGTGGCCCCTCAATTTGAGGTAGATTTACTTTGACAAGTAATGGAAATGTAATTGCTACATCATACGACTTTATTATTATTTATTAAATTACAGGTGAATTCACTTTTTTTGACGAAAGTCATGGAGAGCTAAAGCCAGTGAAATTATGCAACCATTTTTTTTTGGAGTTAACCAAACTACTGGTGTACCCATGTCATCAGAGAATTCGTGCAATCCTGAAAACTATATTCTAAAAGTAAAGAATTAAAATGGGTTCATTAGAGAGAGGAGAGAGAGAGAGAGAGAGAGAGAGAGAGAGAGAGGAAGTGGGTTCGAATAGGTTGCTTCATCGCCTCCTCCGGCGGTTGTGGCGGAGCCGGAACGGAGGTATCCGAGCATTGTCCAAGTGCCATTGCACTCTCTGGATGCTGAAGAGGAAAGATGGGGGAGCTATGCTATCCTCGCTCGCTGCCTCTCTCGCTGGATTCCGCCGGAAATCATCGTTCGAGAGTTCCACCGAGCGGAGTTGTCAGGTGACATCGAAGCTCTGGCCTTGGCGAATAAGCATTTCATCTTCCATTTCTCTGACATCCGAGCTAAGGCTCTTGCATTGGGAAGACCCTGGGTTGTTAATGGACAACCTATCATCACTGCAGAGTGGCGTCCGGAATTCGTTCCAGTCGACAGCTCCATCTACTCTGCTCTGCTCTGGATACGGTTGCCACAGCTTCCAATAGAGTTTTGGAGTGATGGAATTCTTTCGTCCATCCTTGCAGTGGCCGGGAAATTCCTTTATTCTGATGAATCAACCAAGGCAAGGAAGCGTGGAAGCTTTGCTCGGGCCTGTGTCCGAGTGGATCTGAGCACACCTCTCCGGCCAGGAACTCGGATCCGTGGCAGCAGAGATCCATTTTGGCAACAGTTCTCATATGAAAATCTTGAAGGAATTTGTGGTGATTGTGGATCAGTGCATCTCTCTGGATCTTGCCAGGCTGGATCGGATTCCTCCGCACCTTCTTCCGGCCCTGCTTTTGGGCCCTGGATGGCTGCTATTAGGCGCCGGAAATCCTCCCAGGAACCTCCGTCGGGTGACCATTTCGCTTCTCCTGGGTCCCCTGCTTTGGCCGACGGATGGCAACTTCCTAAGAAACCAGCCCGCCGGCAGCCGAGCAGGGAGATTGCCTCGCTCTCTCCCTCCGCGGTGACGAAGTCCCAGGGAGGGATGGCCCTTGCGGAGAAGTCGGCATCGAACCTAGGCAGCGTGGTCACAGGCAGCCGAGCAGAGGAAACCCTTATCTCAGTGAGTGAAGGAAGCCCTGTGCCGGTTGATACTGTAGCAAAGTTTCAGAAAGAATTGCTTAAAGGGTCTGATAAGGTCAATGATTCCAATCCATTTGCATGCTTAGAGCCTGATACATCAATTGAGCAGCCTAAGTCCCGGGAGGATGGCTACTCTGGCCCTTCCAAGAGGACCCGGCTTGAGGACCTTGTTTCTCAGTGAGTGGTATCCAGGACCACTAAAGGAAAAGGGAAGACTTCTATTGGGGGGAAAGCTAAATCACAGGGGTCTTTCACTTTTCTAGCAACTGTTGACTCTTCCCGGGGGTCTCTTAACCTTTCGGGGCCAGGGAATAAGAAGTCTCGTCGCAAGGAAGGGCCAGGTCTGCCGTCTGCTTCAGGTCTCTCCTTGCCAGTCCAGATGGAGGCAGCTAATCATGATTCGGCGGTCCTTCTGCTTAAGAAGGCTATCCTTCGGGGTGAGGAGGCTGTAGCCATGGAATCGTCCTGCTCTAAGGATTCCGCTCTGCGGGATGTGGAAGTTGTATCCATGGATTCGTTCCATCCGGAGGATTGTAGGGGTAAGGAACCTGCTGTGGGTTCTCTTCCAGCTGACGACCGCCTTGTTGATGAGCTGATGGGGGATAGGGTGGGGGTTCCCCCTTTCATGCCTCGGAATGAAGATTCTTGTCTGGAATGTGCGCAGAGCCCAGAAACCATCTTTTCGCTCTGCGTTTGGGAGGCTACTGCAGCTTCATGGTTTTGATATTTGTGTTCTTCTGGAAACTCGGTTGTCGGGGACCAATCTTGCTCGATTCCGACGTATGGTCTCCAGATCTTGGGTTTCCTATGCTATTGACTCTGTTGGTCTTTCCGGCGGGATTGTGGTTTTGTGGAGAGCTGATAATATCAAAGTGGATGCCTTTCATTACTGTGGTCGACAAGTTGCTCTGGTTGTTTCTGACGGATCTCATGTTTCCTGGCTTCTATCGGGTGCTTATGCTAGCACTGACTTCAGGATGCGCTGGGTGCTATGGGCCGAGATTCATTCTTTGCTATCCCAGGGTATTCCTTCTCTCATTGCGGGTGACTTCAACTGCATTATCGGGGCCAATGAGAAAAGAGGTGGCAGGCATGCGGTTGATTCAGTGGAAAGATCTGAGTTCAGAAACTTCATTGCTTCAGCTGGTCTTTTGGATTTGGGTTTCTCTGGGCCTTAGTTCACCTGGTGTAACAATCGTTAGGGTTCTGCTAGGGTGTGGGAAAGACTGGATAGAGCCTTGGCCAATCCTCAGTGGCTCCAGCTTTTTCCCTCAGCCAATGTTACTCATCTGTCTAGAATTGCTTCGGATCATTGTCCTATTCTGATTTCTACTGATGTGCTTCTCCAGCAGAGTAGGGTGTTCCGATTTGAGAAATTATGGACTTTCTATTCTTCTGCTAGATCTGTCATCTCACAGGTTTGGCGGTTGCCTGTCAGAGGGAGTGCCACCTACAGACTTTCTCGGCGTCTGGTTCTTGCTAGACGTAGACTATGTAGTTGGAGTAGAAGAGAGGTGGGGGACATTGCTCGACGGGTTAAGCAGACTGAGTCTATTATTTCGTCTCTGCAGTCTAAGGAGGACCAAGAGGGATATCTTCCTGATTCTGATCTTTTGACCCTTAGAACCAACTTGTCTCTTTATCACTCTCTTTTATTACAATAGGAGACTTTTTGGAGGCAGAGGTCCCGCATTCAGTGGATTCAGGAAGGGGACTCCAACACTAGATTCTTTCACCAGGCTACTCTTAAACGCCGTGCTGCGAACCGCATTAGACGGCTTATTGACGAGGAGGGCAACCCTCAGGAGGAGTTCCATATGATCAGGGATCAGATGCTCCATTTCTTTCAGTCTAGATGGTCTGAGCACTCTGGTGAAGGGTACCCTATTTTCCCGGTCTCCCCTTCCTCTAGGGTCTCTGATGTGGAGAATACTCTTCTCATCCGTTCGATTACTGAGGATGATATTTGGCGGGCTTTATGGGATCTTGGTATTGACAAGGCTCTGGACCTGATGGGTTCCCGGCTGTTTTCTTTCGCCACTACTGGGATATTGTTGGACAGGAGGTGGTGCAAGCTATTCAGCTTGTTTTTCAGTCTAAAGCTATTCCAGCAGATTGGAATTGGACTCTTATCACCCTGGTGCCCAAACGCCCTGATGCTTCCTCTCCTTAGCACTTCCGGCCTATTAGTCTCTGCACCACCTTATACAAAGTATGTGCGCGCATCCTGGTTTCCCGAATGTGTTCTCTGATGGCTCGCATCATCTCTCCACAGCAGGGGACTTTTCTCAGGGGGTGCAGCATCACTAATAATGCTCTGCTTGCTCAGGAATTCATGCATGACCTTCAGCGAGCCCCTAGCCGTCAGGGTCTTATGGCTGTCAAGCTCGATATGGAGAGAGCTTATGATAGATTGAGCTGGGATTTCCTACGCCACACTCTTTCTGGGTTTGGGTTTATGGAGCTCTTTGTTGACTGGGTGATGGCCTGTGTTAACCGGCCCTCCTTCTCTCTCCTTATTAATGGTGCTCAGACTGATTATTTTCACTTGGAGGTTGGGTTGAGACAGGGCTGCCCTCTTTCGCCTTTCCTGTTCATTCTCTCGGCCGATTCGTTGTCCCGAGCGCTATCTCAGGCTCAGGATAGCATCTCTTTGGTCCCTTATACTGCTGGTCCCCAAGGGCCCTTCCTTTCTCACCTTATGTTTGCTGATGATTGCATTCTTCTGGGAAGGGCCACTGTTCGCAATGCTATCACTTTTGCGACTATCCTTCAGTCTTACTGCAGTGCTTCAGGGCAGAAAGTCAATATCACTAAATCTCTAATCTGTTTCAGCCCTAGGACGAAGTCTACTGTTAGAGGGACTATCTCACAGATTATGGGTATTCCTAATCAGGCTGATCAGCTATCCTATCTTGGAATACCTATGGGGAGGCAGCCTCGTATCTCTGACTTCAGCAACTTAGTTAGCCGGGTCCGTGACAGATTGGATGGGTGGCAGGTCACTGGGCTCTCTATGATGGAGAGGCTTTCACTATTACGCTCGGTGCTATCTTCCCTTCCTCTCTATCTGCTTACCAATGCTGCTGTTCCCTTGTCTTGTTTGAGGAAGATCGAGAGACAGTTTCAGGATTTCCTCTGGGCTTCGATGCAGGATGGGCATGGTATTCACCTCCTAGCTTGGGATATTGTTTCTATGCCGATTACCGAGGGGGGGCTCGAGATCCAGTCGCTCATTGTTAGGAGGGAGGCTCTGATTGCGAGGCATGCTACGCGGTTCTTGCTTGATCCGCACTGTTGTGGAGCTCCTTTATGCGGGCCAAATATGCAGACTGGAATTCTTCCTCTTCCTCAGCTTTTCCCTGGGTACTCTTTTTTCTGGAATGAGGTTTGCCGGCATGCTCCACCTATTTTGGATAGCATCTCTTGGTCGCTAGGTGATGGGGTTTCTGTTGATATTATTCATGACACCTGGATAGTTGACCTTCCTCTGTCCCGCTGGCCGACTTTTGTGAGTTCTGATATCCCTCAGGGTATGAGGGTGATTGACTTATTCGGTCTGGATCGCTCTGCTTGGTCTTCTTCTATGGTCTCTAGTTTTTTGGAGTTGAGCTTTGCCGGCGCATTCTTGCCATTCCTCTTACTCCGAGTCCCACCCCTGATATTAGGGTTTGGAGGAGATCCTGTATGTCCCGTGCTCCTATTAGAGACCTTGTTGAGATTTACAGCCCTCAGCCTCAGCATTCGATTGATTTGAAGTGGATCTGGCATCTCCCCATTCACCCCAGGGTGCGGCTTTTATGTGGAAACTTGCATGGAACACACTTCCTACTTGTTCCCTGCTCTCCGCGAGAGGCATGAGCATTCTGCCTACTTGCCCATTATGTGGTAGGGAGGACGAGATGGTTGGTCATGCTATCTTCAGTTGCTCCCAGGCGAGACAGACTTGGCAGATTTCAGGTGATGGTCCTTGGGATCAGGGGTCTGAATCCCTGTGTAGTTACTTTTTGAGTATCATCAGGGAGGATATGGGAAGAGGATTCCACCTACTGGTTTCGAGGAGGGCTTACACTGCTTATCAGATTTGGTTATCTCGGAATCGGCTTCTGTTCGCTGATGAGACTATTCATCCTCGCAGGGTTGTTAGGGTCGCCTTCTCCTTAGCTGCTGAGTATACATTCCATCAGAGATTTCGTGTTTCTGCTACCCCTGGCCACTGGGACTCCTCTGCTGCTTCGGCAGCGTACTGGTGTACGGTCTTCATTTTTTGGGAGCCCCCACCTCCAGGGTTTGTTAAAATCAACTTTGATGGTAGTGTTCGCGGCAGATGTGCAGGCTCAGCGTTTGTGATTCGTGGGCCTGACAGTGAGATGCTGGCGTCTGGTGGATTTGGTCTTCTTGATTCCACAGTGCCCCTTACAGAGTTGTGTGCTGCTTGGGCTGGTATCTGTTGTGCTATTCGCTGTCTGGGAGCTCGCAGCATTATTGTTGAAGGGGATTCCATTACTGTTATCCGCTGGATTAGGCAGAACTCCCGTGCCCGTGTGCCTATCATCCCCTTGATTGGAGATATTCATTCTATCCTTTAGGGTATCTCTTGCGCCAGGATTAGGCACATTTACCGGAAAGCCAACTCTGCGGCTGACTGGATTGCTGCTAGGATGGCGTCTCATGCTGGTTCTTGGAGCTGGAAGCCGGGTGAACCTTGCCCCCCTATTCTTCCCAAATTTTGTACTCTGATATATCAGGTTTGACTCACCCTAGATTGGTGTGATCACCCGTCTGTACCAAAAAAAAAAGAAAACTATATTCTGTGTGAATCCTTTATCAGCTCCTATGGAGGCCAAAAGCATGCCAATTCTTTTTTTTTTTTTAGGGTGAGAATAGATATTAATCCTTAACCAATGCATGTTTGGGTTCCTGTTAATCATCTCAGCCTCAAAGTTTCATCTCTTGCACGTAGGTCTTTATTTTACAAATATGTCAGCTTTGACATCTCTATTGATGTGGCATAACAAATGAACTTTATAATTTAACTCAAAGCATTTCTCTTTTTTGGGTTGAAAATCCTTCTGTATATTGATACGTGTTTTTATTGTCATTTCGGAAATGTCCACAAGAACGAATGACCTAAAAAAATCTGATGAAGCTGCATGATTGCATTTGTCAAAATCACTTGAACTAGGTGTTGCCGCTTCCTCCAACGCCGGAAAAATGAAGATCCTTCTTCTCGAAGAAGCTCATACAAAGAAGTTTCTGGAGACCGTTGCACCGGTGGAGACCCTCCAACGCTCAAATAAGCAACTCAGGAACAGTGAAGAAAACCCTCCCTCATTATGAGTGTGGGTTTTTATACCCGTTCGAGGGTTCCTTTTCTTGCTTCCAGAAGGTGGCTGATTTCAAGGTGTCGCTGTCCGATAGCAGAGCCCACCAGACTGACAGTGACAGATCGCAACAGACACTGGGCATGTCAAAGGTATCTTGCCCCGCCAGCCCCACCAGTCCTACCAGGTGCGGCACCACAGGTGGCAGATGAGCCTAATCGTGTCAGGCGTGCATTGTTATGGGCAATGGTCATGCGCAGTTGCAGATGGTTAGTGGGCTACGTGGTGACTGCATGTGGTTGGTGGGCCACGTGGTCGTGTCAGGCAGCTCGAGGACGAAGGGATTCTAGGGCTAAAGCTGAGGGGACATGAGGCCCGAGGCTAAGGGGACATGAGTCCGAGGCCGAGGAGACTCCAGGTTCGAGGCCGAGGGGGCCTCGGAGGTCCAAGGCCGAGGGGACTCTAGGTCCAAGGCAGAGGGGACTCCAGGTTTGAGGCCGAGGAGACTCCAGGTCTGAGGCCGAGGGGGGCCTCGGAGGCCAAAGCTGAGGGTTCCGTTAGTTGCTTTCTCTGTTAATCCATACAAGGCTTGATCAGCCATATCAGATGCCCTCTCTCCCCTGAGATGATACGGGCCCACCTCTGCGAGGCGAAAGGGGTGTAAGTTTCCCAGTGGCTGATCTCGTCGTGTCGCCAATTGTCGAAGGGCACGTGTCTTTGGGTGCAGTGATGCCTTAGTGCGGGTGACCTGGGCGCCGAAACGTCACCGCCTCTGCTAAACGTCAGATCTGCAAAGATCTGCCTCGAAGCAGGAGTGTCCTCTCGGAAGTCCCGAAAAGCAACCGCCATCATTGCCATCATGGTGCTGGCACCAGCGACACCTCGCTATTGGCCGAAGGTGGAGCGTCTCATGTGCGGGGCACCTACGAAGGCAACCCCGCCTATAGCGGGAGTCTGCGTGGCTAGTTAGGTAAGGAGGAACGATTTGAAACTAATAAGTCAAGGGGAAAGCCTCGAGTCTTGTCACTTTACTCTGAGATCGTCTTCTTCCTTCGGCTCTCCCGACTGTGTTTTCCTCCCAAGAACCTGTTCTTGCTGCCTTCTTTTTCGATCCAGGTCAGTTCTTTGATTGTCCTAGCTCCACTTTCAGCTCTCATGGCCTCTTCTCCATCATGGTCTTCCTTTGCTGATCCCGAGGATCAGATTTCGTCCTCGAGGCTTCGTGCCTCTTTGTCTCCTGCCTCCTTGTGGTCCTCTCCTCCTCCCCCTCCGAGGACCACGTGCCTCTTGCTCAACGGCGAGTCACCGGTCGGGCCCCTGCTAGGAGCCACCCATTGGCCGCCGGCACCTCTTCGAGGGTGGGGGCGGAATCCTTGGAGGGGACCGCCTCCACGGTAACGGGCTAAGACCTGGCTAACATCAGGTTCCGTTACCAGATTCCTAGGGACATAGGGCTGTTACTACCGACCCCTGACGATAGAGTAGTTTCCTCCCGACCCGATAGGATTGCCATCTATGAGGTCTCCCTCAGGATAGGTCTCTGCTTATCCTATCACCCTTTTTTCCTCAATCTACTCGACCGGTACTCCCTGACCCCTGCCCAGTTGGTCCCGAACTCCATTCGGACCATCTGCGGCTTCATTGTACTTTGCCACTTCCATGGTATTGAGTCCAGACTCTCCCTCTTCTGCTACTTCTACACCCTCTGGCAATAGTTGGGTTGGTGGCTGTTTCAGCCCCGGCCTGGCCAAGTCCTAAAACTTTACCTTCCTTCTTCCATCAAGGGATGGAAGTCCCGATTCTTTTTTTCTGACCTTGAGGGAGTGAAGCTGAGGTGGGGGGATATGGACTTGAGGCCAAATAAAGGCTCATCAGTGATCTCGGGAGACAGGGAGGCACTTGGTCAGCTCCTGACGGCCGAGATCCCTCGGTGCAACCAACTTCTGTCAGAGGACAACCTCCTACTCGCGGGCATTGCTTCCTGGAGTGATGAGTGGCTGCAGACCGACCCTTAGCCTGTTTCTGCTTTTTTTTTTTTTTTTTCCCTTTTTTTTTGCTAACTCCAACTGTTGACTTGTAGTGATGAAGATCAATGTTCATATTATTAGGAAGGACGCAACAAAGAGGAAGAGGGCCCTCGAGGGCACTGAGGGGCCGAGCAGGAGGCAGCGGACTCCGGCCCCGAGCCAACCTTCGGCACGATCCTCTCCACCCCAGGAGCATAGAGAGTCAGCGGTTGGCCCTTCCATCGACCTCACGGCCGACACCCCCCCGAGGGAGCGAGGGGGCTACAGCAGCAGAGCCCACCATCCCAGCTGTTGAGCCAACCCGGCCGGAGGTGGAGTCGAGCCCGGGTGAGGGCCCCCTGGCAGCGGCGGGGCCGCCCATGGAGGAAGTGCCAGTGGTTCCCAGCCCGGCACACATTGCGCCCGAGCCAACCGAGGCCACCGAGGGAGGTGAAGCCGGGGCGATCCCTTCTTAGCCCTCCACGATGAATCATGGGCACAAGGTGGAGTGGCTTATCTCCCAAATCATCCTCCCCGAGTTCCAGGAGGAGCTAAGCCAGTTGGGGGCCTCAGCCTTTTTCTGGGAGGCCTTCGTGGCTCTCGTTCGGGTAAGTATCCTGCATGACTTAGTAATTCTTTCTTATATTCCATTAGCTTTTGTACTAACTTACTTTTTGATGCAGTCGGCGAACTCCTTGGTGGCCACACGGGAGGTCATCAACCAAGGGCAGACCGTTCTCCGCGAAGCTCAGCGGGAGGTTGCCGAGGCCCGAGCCTGGGCTGAGAGGGCGAAAGAGGCTAGGGAGGCGGCCGAATGCCGGGCAGAAGCCGAGGCTAAGTGCGCTCGGGCGGCTTTGGACCAATTGGGGGAGGCCATGGGGGCTGTGACTGCCCGGGACTTCCGTATCAACGCCCTTGCCACTGGAATAAAGGTGGCCAAAGAGAGGGCAGAGAAAGCTGAAGAGGCGGCAAGGAGGTCGGATTCTCATGCTGCGGAGGGGGAGGCTAAGGCGCACGAGGCAGAAGCTGCCGCAGCCACTGTTGAGGAGAGGGCGGCTGTTGCCGAGGAGAAGGCAGTCGAGGCCGAGAAGAGGGCTGTGGAAGCTGTGGACAACTTCTGCAAGTCTACTAGCTTCGTGGGCAAGCTAGCCGAAGCCTCTGCGGATGTCTATCTACAGGGTTCAAGGACTACCGGGAGAAGGTGGCCAGGGTCTTGGGCCTCCCGGCGCCATGGAGATAGAGCCGGATAAGGTGTCCGAGGGGGTATCGTCCGAGGGCGAGCCTGCTGCAGTCGACCCCTAACCCCTTGTATCTTCTTTCCTTTAAAGTCCGACTTGGTCAGCATTTTGTAGACACTTTAAAGTAATGAAAATTCTTTTTGAAATCTGCTTTCATTAGCTAGTGTAGTAACTTTCCTCTCAACTTGTCGTCGTAGGACCCTTAGGGGCTCCGTCGGCACTGGGAGGGGTGTGGCGTCTGTCTGCTTACCATGAGCGAATCCATGACTTAGTTGCTATATAGGACCGGACCCTATTGTGAGCACCGAGGTTTGACTGGAAGCTCCCCTTAGCAAACCCGAGGTTGATGCATAGGTGCAAGCCTCGTGGGGAGCCTGCAGCGCCGAGCTGCCGTTGGAACTCCAAAGCAGCCTCGGTCTTGTGGTGCCGATGTTGCATGGGCTTGAAGTGCTGAGCTAGCCTCGGGCTTTTGAGTGCCGATGGTATATCATGCTTGAAGTGCCGAGCTGGCCTTGGGCCTTTGAGTGCCAATGGTACATCGGCTTGAAGTGCCGAGATGGCCTTGGGCTTTTGAGTGCCGATGGTACATCGGGCTTGAAGTGCCGAGCTGGCCTCAGGCTTTTGAGTGCCGATGGTACATCAGGCTTGAAGTATCGAGATTGCCTCAGGCTTTTGAGTGCTGATGGTATATTAGGATTGAAGTGTCGAGCTGGCCTCGGGCTCTTGAGTGCCGATGGTACATCGGGCTTGAAGTGCCGAGCTGCCTTGGGCTTTTGAGTACCGATGGTACATCGGGCTTGAAGTGCTGAGCTAGCTCGGGCTTTTGAGTGCCGATGGTACATCGGGCTTGAAGTGCCAAGCTGCCTCGGACTTTTGCTGAAAAGATGAGTTACTCAAACACACTTTTATTAATATGAAATATGGACAGGTGAGTCCAAAAGAATATGAATAATCTGCCCAATGTATAGAAGGGATACATTACTGGTAGTACTGACGGAGGTTGTCAGAGTTCCAAGTCCGAGGGAATGACTTCTCATCTAGTCCTTCGATTCGGTACGCTCCATGATGGAGGGCTTCGGTGACTCGATAGGGTCCTTCTCAATTCGGCGACAACTTGCCTCCTTCCGTCGGCTTCGAGACTTCGGCCCGCCTGAGGACTAGGTCTCCTGGCAAGATTGTTCTGGGACGGACATGAGCATTATAATACCTAGCGTTCGCTGTTGGTAAGCGGCCATCCGGAGTCGCGCTCGGTCACATACCTCCTCCACAAGGTCGAGGTTGGCTCGCAGCTGGTTCGAGTTGTCCTCCTTGTTGTAAGTCTCCGTCCGAAGGCTTGGGACGCCGATCTCCACAGGGATAATAGCCTCGGATCCGAAGATGAGACTGAAGGGGGTCTCCCCCATAGGAGCCCACAACGCTGTGTGGTAAGCCCACAGCACGTTGGGAAGTTCCTCCACCCACCTCCCTTTGAAGTCGTCCAGTCGCGCTCTGAGTCCTTAGAGGATAATGCATTTGTTACCTGGCCGCACCATTGGTCTGAGGGTGTTTGACAGAGGTGAACCACTGATGAATGCCTAGCTCGGTGCAGAATCTTCTGAAGGGTGCGTTGTTGAACTGCCAACCGTTGTCGGTGACGAGGGTATGCGGTAGTCCGAACCAACAGATTACAGACTTCTAGAAAAAGGATCTCACTTTGCTTTCGGTGATCTTAGCCAGTGCCTCGGCCTCATCCATTTGGTAAAGTGGTCGATGGCTACCAATAGAAACTTGCGCTAGCCAGGAGGGGAAATGATCCCAGGATATTCATCCCCTACTGAGCAAAAGGCTAGGGGGCCACCAAGGGGCTCAGCCGAGAGGTCGGCTGCCGTTGGATGTTGGCATGTCGTTGGCAGCTGTCACACTTTCGAACTAGCTCGGGGTTCTCCTTCATCGTCAGCCAATAGTACCCTTGGGCAGGGCTTTGTATGCCATGCTTGCCCCCCAGATGACTTCCACAAATTCCCTCATGGATCTTCCACAGGATGTAATCAGCTTCCATGAGGCCGACGCACCTAAGGACCAGGTATAAGAAGGACCTTCGGTAGAGCTGCCCGTCCATCATCAAAAACTTAGGAGCTCATCGCTTAAGCAGCATGGCCTTAACCAGATCTTCGGAAGGATGCCATCGGTAAGGTACCGGATGTAAGCATCCATCCAAGAGGGTTCCTGTGCGACCAGTAGGGCCTCTTCTGTGGCTTCGATGCTTGGGACCTCCATATGTTCCATATACGTTCCCCCAAGGTCCCGTTGGCCGAGGTGGCCAAACGAGACAGCGCATCAGCTCTGGCTCTCCTTTGGGAATGTAACTGACATGGAAGTAAGCAAAATGGGAGGCCTGGGATTGACCTTACTCAGGTAACGGGACATGAACAGATCTCGGGCCTCGTATTCCCTCGCAACTTGCCCAGAGACAAGCTAGGAATTAGTGAAAGCCCTGAGACATCTTGCTCCGAGCTCCTTGGCCAACTTCATTCCCGCCAGCAAAGCTTCATACTCCGCTTGGTTGTTGGTGGCGGGAAAAAGGAAAAGGAGAGCGTACTCCATCGCCTCTCCCTCGAAGCTTGCGAGGATGAGCCAGCTCCACTCTCCTTGAGAGTTAGATGCCGTTTACATGAAGGATCCAGTCTTCTCTCGCCTCCCTGCCATAGGGGACTCCAAGTGTGGTTCCTCCAGCTGCTCCTCAGCCCAAGTGCATTCGATCAAAAAATTAGCTAACACCTGGGACTTCATTGCAGACCTTGGTCGGATGGACAAGTCGAACTTCCCAAACTTGATGGCCCAATTTGCGAGTCGGCCGGAGGTGTCAGGACGGGATAAGATCGTCTGAAGGGGCTGGTCCATGAGCACCATAATAGGATGGGCTTGGAAGTAGGGCCTACAGTGCTGAGTGGAGAGATCAAGGCAAAGATGATCTTCTCGGTCTTGGAATACCTGGTCTCCACATCATGAAGCACCTTACTGGTGTAGTAGATTGGCCTCTGCGTCCCATCGGTGTCCATGCGTACGAGCACGGAGCTGACAACTTCAGAGGAGGCTGCAAGGTAAAGAAAGAGCTCCTCTTGCCCTTCGGCTTGGACAGCAACGATGGAGTGGATAAAAATTTATTCAACTCCTCGAAAGCATTCTGGCACTCCCTCGACCACTCGAAGCCGTTGACCTTGCGCAGCACCTTGAAGAAAGGCAGACATCTCTCTGCTGACTTGGACAAGAACCGGCTCAGGGCTGCCACCCTCCCAGTTAAGCGCAGCACTTCCTTCTTGCTAGCCGAGGGCCTCATGTCAAGGATAGCTGGATTTTATCGGGGTTCGCCTCGATCCCCCACTGCATCACCATGAAGCCCAGAAACTTGCCTACTGTACTCCGAAAGCACACTTGCAGGGGTTTAGCCTCATCTGGTACCAGCGGAGATTGCCGAAGGTCTCCGCAAGGTCGGCAACATGGTCAGCGGTTTGGATACTCTTGGTTAGCATGTCATCCACGTATACCTCATGTTGCCCGATCTGGTCCTTGAAGACCTTATTCATTAGCCTATCATCGGTGGCCCCAGTGTTCTTTAACCCGAACGGCATTACCTTGTAACAATATATACCCTTCTCGGTCACAAATGAGGTAGCCTCCTCGTTCGCCAAGTCCATCTTGATTTGATTGTATCCGAAGAAGGCATCAATGAAACTGAGGGTCTCATGACTGAATGTGGCATCCACCAGCTGATCAATCTGAGGCAGTAGAAAGCTATCCTTAGGGCATGCCTTGTTGAGATTAGTGAAGTCCACAAACATCCTCCAGCTCCTGCTAGCCTTACAAACCATCATGACATTGGCTAGCCAGTCAGGGTAGTGGACCTCTCGGATGTGGCCACCGGCCACCAGCTTAAACCTCCTTGCCAATGGCCTTCTATCGATCGGGGGCAAAGCTCCTCTTCTTCTGCCAAATGGGCCAGTATTCTGGTTTGATGTTAAGCCGATGGGTAATTACTTCTTCGGGTATACCTGGCATATCAGATGTCGACCGTGCAAAGACATCGGAGTTGGCACGCAGGAAGGCTAGAAGCTGCTCGCGCGCCTCCTCCGAGAGTAGCGATCCAATCTGAACTGTCCTGGGTCCTCCCCCAGCAGGAAGGTCAGCAAGCATTTGGCTGGCTGCCCCCTCCTCTCCAAGTCTCGGGGGTCGAGTGATTCTGGTGTCGGTGCAGACACCACCTCCTATGGGCTGGGGGCCATATGGTAGAAAAGTGGCAGCGAGTTCTACTCCCCCCGCATCCCCCTGACTCCTTCGCTGGTGGAAACCTCACGAGTAGTCTTTTGTGGAGATGACTGCATCCAGAAGGTTCAGACCGGGTCTCCCGAGGATGGTTTTGTAGGTCAGAGAAACCCGAACAACCACGAAGTTTATGAAAACCGTGCTCTGACACGGTGGGGTCCCGGCCGTGACAGGGAGAGTGATCTCGCCCTCGACCCTTATAGAATCTTCGGTAAAACCCATCAAGGGTGTGGTGACAGACCGAAGGGAGATGGGAGACAGGTTCATCCAAACAAATGCATCGTAACTTAAAATATCCACTGAGCTCCCACTATCAACTAAATTCCTTTTACAGGGTGCTTCTATCATCATAGACACGACGACGCTGTTATCATTCTTGTTAACTACCCCCTCTAGGTTCCCTTAGAAAAGGGAATTACATAATCTAGCCCCACATCTCCCCATGGCCTCTTGGAGGCGTCGCCTGCCCTCCAGGAGATCATGGCCACCATCTTCTCGATTGGGGCATTGTCGATGCCGACCTTAGGAGGCGGAGGTGCTGAGGGCTGGTGCACTTGGTTACCTCTCTGAACAAACTTCCCCAGGTGGCCATGCTGGATAAGGTCCTCAATCGCCTTCTTCAGCTGGCGGCGGTCTTTAGTGTCATGGCCGTGGTCCTAGTGGAAGCGGCAGTACAGATTTTTGTTGCAGAAATCTTGGGGTTCAATGGAGGAGGGCGCTGGAGATACGGCTCGCCCTTGATCTCCATCAGGATATGAGATATCGGGGCGAGCAAGGGAGTGAATGGACTTTCCCTAGGAGCGAGCGCTCATGGATGGCTGTCTGGTCGGCGGGGAGGCTTGGGCCTCCTGGGCCGAGGCTTAGCAGGCTCGAGACGGGCTTGCTTTTTGGCGGAACTCCCATTTACCTCGCGTTGGGAAGAGTCAGCCTCATCAGCGCAGATGTACTTCTGTGCCCGGCTCAGCAGTTCGGTGTAGGAGCCAGGCGGCTTCTTGTTGAGGAGTAGGCAAAATGGGAGGAGTGGAGCCCCCGCTTCAAGGCCAAAGTGGCCACATAGTCCTCAAGGTTGTAGACCTCGAGGGCAGCTTCTTTGAATCGGGCGACGAAGTCCCATAGGGACTCACCGCTTTTCTATTGGACAGAGAATAGACTGTCTGCCACTCGAGGGATCTTTCGGCAGGCATCGAAGTAAGCCAGGAAGGCCCTCTCCAGCTATCGGAAGGAGTTGATACTCCGCGGCGGCAAGCTGGAGTACCAAGCTCGGGCAGCCTTCCTCAGGGTGGCGGGGAAGGCAATGCAAAGCAAGGAGTCGGTCGCCCCCTGGACCTGCATGAGGACCTTGTAGCTTTCAGGATGGTTCAGGGGATCGGTGGTCTCATCGTATGGGTTCAGTTGAGGGAGGCAGAACTGGGTTGAAATCGGCTCCTCCATTATGAGGCGGGACAGTGGTGGACGGCTGTCGTAATCCGCCTCCGGCGGATTAGTAATTCTGCGGCTAAGCTCCTCTAGCCATTGGTTGTATTCATCCAGTCGGCGCTTGGCCCGGCGAGCTATTCGGCCATCAAAGGACCCCTCCCTTGAAGACTCAGAGGACGGTGAGGGGTGGCGATGATACAGACAGGTGCGCTCCGCCTTCCTCCCATGCCGTTGCTTAGGGGAAGCACTGGCGTGGCAAGAAGGGGACCGGACCTCTTAGAGGCCTCCCGGCGATGATGTCGGGGCAAAGCACAATGGTGACAGACCTCCGGAGGGAAGATTCTCCTAGAAAGAATGCTGGCTGGGTTGGACCACCCCCGGGACCGATGAGGGTGGCTCCGGCTGCCGCTGCGGCGATCGATTGCTACTGTAGAACCTGGACCGCCGCCACTAGCGACTGGACCTCCATGGTGAGAGCGGCGATCCAATCATCTGGCTGCTGTGGCGGTGGTGGCGATGGCGGTGCGAGGACGCTGGTCTGGGAAGCAAGGGGACCAGCCTCCGACGGGTCAACCTCCTGGCGATGCCCCCCTCATGGCTGGTGGAAACCTCCTATGCGCCCGTCACCACCATCTTTTTGAATACCCAGGGAAGGAGAATCTGTAGCTGACTGGCTCGAGCTTTCTTTTCTATCTTCCCCCTACCTGAGGCGCCAATCTGTTGCTGCCAAGTCACGTTCCTCCAACGCTGGAAAAATGAAGATCCTCATTCTCAAAGAAGCTCCTACAAAGAAGTCCCCGGAGATCGGTTGCACCGATGGGGACCCTCCGATGCTCAAGTAAGCGACTCGGGAACAATGAAGAAAAAGAGCTAATAGGAAATAGCTAGAGAACTTGAGTTCAGATCCCTCCCTCGTTGTGAGTGTGGTTTTTATACATGTTCGACGGTCCCTTTTCTCGCTTCCAGAAGGTGGCTGATTTCAAGGTGCCGCTGTCCGATAGTGGATGAGCTTCCATACTAATGTGACAGGTCGCAACCGACACTGGGCATGTCAGAGATGTCTCGTCCTACCAGTCCTACCAGGCGCGGCGCCATAGGTGGCAGGTGGGCCTAGTCGTGTCAGGCGTGCACCATTATGGGCAGTGGCCACGTGCAGTTGCAGATGTTAGTGGGCCACGTGGCGACTGCAAACTGTTGGTGGGCCATGTGTCGTGTCAGGTGGCTCGAGGACGAAGGGACTTAGGGCTAAAGCCGAGGGGACACGAGGTCCGAGGCTAAGGGGATGAGTCTAAGGCCGAGGGGACCTCGGAGGTCCGAGGCTGAGGAGGCCTCGGAGGTCCATGGCCGAAGGGACTCCAGGTCCGAGGCAGAAGGGATCTCGGAGGTCCGAGGGGTCTCGAAGGCCGAATCTGAGGGTTTGGTCAATTGCTTTCTCCGTTAACCGTACGAGGCTTGATCAGCCATATCACTAGGATATGCTAGGCTACATCCATATGTTTGACAATTAGTAATGTGTTTTTGTATATCACACACGGTGCAAAATATGTACATCTTGTGCATGCAGATGCATATATCATATATATATATATATATATACACAAGCAATTACATGTAATAAGCTAATCATCATGCGTAATACATTCGCTCCTGCACCACACAAAATATAGAAAAAAAAAATTTGGGCAATTATCTCGTACCTAGTTTGAAAGTCCTCGCTAGTCCTGTTTTTTTTTTTTCTTTTGGTGACCAGCTAGCTTGCATATCCGTATCATACGAAAAAAATTGGTTTTTTTTTTTTTTTTTCTGTCCTGTACAACTACTGCAAAACATCATCTTGCCAACAATCCTTACCATTTTTTTCCCGGAATAACCAAAATCTCGATCTAGGTCTCCTCTTAAACACCAAACAATGCTCAAAATCACGACTCTACCAAAACAATTAAAATCTCGAACTTGGCGCTCCCAAGATCCTCAAGAAAAAAAATTGAATAATCTCATTTAGTTCATCCCGTTTCCCTAAACCAATTTAAGTATTTGCAAACACTAAGGATGCATTTTTTGGATGGAAGATTTTTAAAGATTTTTTGGATGGAAGATTTGAAGTGAAGATTTTAAAATTTTAAAATTAAAATTTTTTATTTGGATATTTTTAAAGAGGATTTCTAAAATTTTATGAATAGATTTGGTACTATATTTGATAGGTTTGATTCATATTGCTTTTACGGACTGAGTTTCAATTTCTGGTTCAATGCTTGTCCAGGATTCATAGCTTTACTT